>CM060964.1:84464429-84589429 GCA_030765045.1 Tenodera sinensis | reverse complement strand
CCATCATTTCCAAGCAGAACGAAATAAGAAAAACTGCCAAAGTGACTGGATTGATATGTATTCATAGATGGGGGGAAAAGGAACTCTACGAGATACAAAGAAAAATAAACGGTCCAAAAGAAGACTAGAGCTATGAAAAAGTATAAACAAGGGCACTTGAAACATTCTGTACAAAATTGTTTACCTCTGTATAAAAGCTATTTAAAGCTACATAACGAAACTGTTTTCTCACCTATAGGCCTTATGCACATTCCTCAAGAAATACTTAAAATGATAAATGCTGTATGACGGTATTCACGTTCCAAAAGCCGTTATTCTGGTCATTCAAATTAAATATGTTCAGTTGTCGGACTAATTGGAAGACGAGACATTTTTATCGCCTGGGTTACTAGTTATTCTTAATCATGAATAGTACATAATTTGGTTTTCATTTTCACATATTCTTAATTGAATTATACTATCCTCATCTTAGGATTTGTTATAACCAGGCTTGCAATCCTGCGTACCGACAACAAAAGACAATTCCAGCAGCATATTATAAAGAGAGAGTTTCTTGTCCGGGGCTACGAAAAGACTTAGTATAAGGAACAGGTAACTAGAAGGTACAAATGTGTGGCAGGCGTTGGCCCATTAGGTATATCAGTACCACTAGTTTGATTTAAGTCCCTAATTCTACTTGAATCGTCGGAATGTTATTTATAATCAAAACTACTAAAGAAGCTTTTATTTAGGAAATTCAGTTGAACATTTAGAAAATCTAAACTAATATTAGGTTTTATTCAGTTCCGAGTTAGAATTAAATATTAAAAACATTAAAATTATTTACAGTAAGGTGTGCCCGGACTCGCTACATCCCAGAATTATTATTATTATTATTATTATTATTATTATTATTATTATTATTATTATTATTATTATTATTATTATTATTATTATTATTATTATTATTATTATTATTATTATTATTATTATTATTATTATTATTATTATTATTATTATTATTATTATTATTATTATTATTATTATTATTATTATTATTATTATTATTATTATTATTATTATTATTATTATTATTATTATTATTATTATTATTATTATTATTATTATTATCATTATTATCATTATTATCATTATTATCATTATTATCATTATTATCATTATTATCATTATTATCATTATTATCATTATTATCATTATTATCATTATTATCATTATTATCATTATTATCATTATTATCATTATTATCATTATTATCATTATTATCATTATTATCATTATTATCATTATTATCATTATTATCATTATTATCATTATTATCATTATTATCATTATTATCATTATTATCATTATTATCATTATTATCATTATTATCATTATTATCATTATTATCATTATTATCATTATTATCATTATTATCATTATTATCATTATTATCATTATTATCATTATTATCATTATTATCATTATTATCATTATTATCATTATTATCATTATTATCATTATTATCATTATTATCATTATTATCATTATTATCATTATTATCATTATTATCATTATTATCATTATTATCATTATTATCATTATTATCATTATTATCATTATTATCATTATTATCATTATTATCATTATTATCATTATTATCATTATTATCATTATTATCATTATTATCATTATTATCATTATTATCATTATTATCATTATTATCATTATTATCATTATTATCATTATTATCATTATTATCATTATTATTATTATTATTATTATTATTATTATTATTGTTGTTGTTGTTGTTGTTGTTGTTGTTGTTGTTGTTACTGTTGTTACTGTTGTTACTGTTGTTACTGTTGTTACTGTTGTTACTGTTGTTACTGTTGTTACTGTTGTTGTTGTTGTTACTGTTGTTGTTGTTGTTATTACTATTGTTATTACTATTATTACTATTATTGTTATTATTATTATTATTATTATTATTATTATTATTATTATTATTATTATTATTATTATTATTATTATTATTATTATTATTATTATTATTATTATTATTATTATTATTATTATTATTATTATTATTATTATTATTATTATTATTATTATTATTATTATTATTATTATTATTATTATTATTATTATTATTATTATTATTATTATTATTATTATTATTATTATTATTACTATTATTACTATTATTACTGTTGTTATTATTATTATTATTATTACTATTATTACTGTTATTATTATTATTATTATTATTATTATTATTATTATTATTATTATTATTATTATTATTATTATTATTATTATTATTATTATTATTATTATTATTATTATTATTATTATTATTATTATTATTATTATTATTATTATTATTATGATTATTATTATGATTATTATTATGATTATTATTATGATTATTATTATGATTATTATTATTATTATGATTATTATTATTATGATCATCATCATCATTATCATCATCGTCCATCATCATTATTATCATTATCATTTTTATTATCATTATTAGTGGTGGTGGTTATATAATAATATATAATAGTAGGTAAAATAAGAATAAATAATAATTAATAATGTGATAACAATAGTATTAATAATAACTAAATGCAATGATAAAATACCACAATAGCATTAATAAGAAACTAACAGTGGTTTTTGTTATGGCAATTTACAGTCTGTAATCCGGAATATATAAGAGTGAGTTTATTTCCTGGAAAATGAAATCCCTGTAGGTAAAGTGAAAAATATTTAAAGACCCTTCTTGCCTATTATCACGGCACACAATAGTTCAACTCGCTCTCATCGCTTGTCTGGTCTTGCAAGCAGAATAGTTCACTCACGTCACTGGTGTCCGCTACATAGGAATCGTGCCTTTGTGCTCTGCAACTCTTTTAACGCACGAAGGGTTATCTACATACCCCAAAGATGGATGAGATGGGCCACCTGCTACAGTCATGGGAAAAACTCTGACGCGTTGCACTCACATGATGTTCACTACCCTTATACTGAGTATTCCTACAAACTCTTATTCCGCTATGTTCTTCCTGTTAGTTTAGATAAACACTTGCAGAATTTATTTTGTTGCTAATTTCCTTGTGGGTGCAAGGGGAATATGGGAATACAGTAGGCTTTGAGCGATAGTTAAATATTTTAAAACTGGGCTCTGAAATTCAGTTCTCTTCACATGGGCAAGAGATAAAAGGTGAATAACGACCTTCCATTTGAGACAAGTATAATTATTGCAAAACTCACACAAATAACAAGTAAGATTTCCGATATGGTTCACTCCACTAAAGATTATTTGAACCTAAATTGTGTGCGGTAACGAGCTCTACATTTTTGTAGGATAAGGTTTGGTCCCTCTCTCTCTCTCTCTCTCTCTCTCTCTCTCTCTCTCTCTCTCTCTTACGGTTTACCATCTATGCAAAAGTCATTAAGAGTAAGCAGGATTACATGGGCTATGACGAGAAAATTCAAAAGGTGCATTTGATTTGTCATAAAAATACCTTAAACATATGGAATATTAATTTAAACTGCTGGAGGCATTTTTGAGAAAATCAAAATTTACGAAACATTTTCTATGTAAAGGGTAGTTTCGGGTGGACGAATTTTCTTCAATATTTTCGTGTTGCATACTTCATAGATGTTAAAATAACAACTTTGGTTTTTAACCGACTTGTAGTTTTTGAGTTATGCTGTTCAGAGACAAGACAAGACACACACAGATCTTTTTCTAAACATGCTTTCTTTTTGGATTCAGGGGTCTCATGACGTATATTTCCCGTGAAATCTCCACATCGAATTCTTAGTTCGAATATACACTTCCTCTACTTCCTGTAGTACAACAGGAAGTAAAAATGATTGAACGCATTAGGTGAGCAGAATATTACTAAGTCCCATGTCGTGTTGCAGCGCGAGTTACACATTTCGATGTTTCCAACATGCAGCTGAATTTATTGATAGTCTGTGTTCCATATGTTATCTCCTGTGGGACAAACAAACAGGCTGTGTCTCGAATCACCACTCGCAATTGTATTTGGGAGTATGATTAATCTCCAACTGAATGTAGAAAACTCAACACGTGTTACTTAGCTTGAGAAATATGCCTAGACTTATACTCAGCAAACGTTAGATTCCTTGACATAGTCGTGGATGATAAACTACATTGGGAACCACATAACGAACACATCACAGCAAAACTTTCGAGAGTAATATATCTTATCAGGAATCTAAAGAGGTGTGTACCAGGTAAATATGTAAGATCAGCATATTTTGCATTCTTTCAGAGCATAATATCTCATGGTATTCTTCTCTGGGGAAATTGTAGTCACTGAGTGAGTGAGTGAGTGAGTGAGTGAGTCAGTGGGTAGGGTTTAAGGGCCCGTCGACAGCTAGATCATTAGGGCCCCGGTAGCCACTGAGCAGCATAGTTTTGACATTCATTCATATAATACCAGAGAAAGATACAACGGTCAATGCACCCTATCATAGACTATCTAAATCTGGTAACAGCTATGAAGTACCAGAAATAAAACTGTACAATCTGTTATCAAGAATAACACAATTATCAGTGACACTATCCAAATGTAAATTGTATGATTGGCTTGTAGCAAAACCTTTTTATTCTTTGCAAGAATACCTTGAGTGTGAAAATATTGTATAGTAGTTTCTGTTTTATGTAACTGTCTTGTTTGCTAAATATTATATTACTTTTTTATTGTATGAAAGAAAATGGTTCTTGTGACGTCTGTTGCTGTATATAGCTCAATGACAAAATAAAAATTAATCACTCATGTAATTTTCGGTATTTCATTGCACGTTTTATTATTAAATACGCACAAAAGTACGCAAAGCCTATTATAGAAATTAAGTGGGTTAAGTAAAATATGTTTTGACTCTAAAATATATATTTTATAAGATGTTTTTCCAATATATTTCCATAATATTGACAAAAAGCTCATATCTTGGTAAATGTTTCTTCACATTTACACGGCCCTACTCATGACATGTGTGATCTAGCTGCCCAGCATACTGAATTCCCATAACGGCAGGTAAAAGCGTTGGACCTAACTACCGATGAGTTTACTTATGGCAGAGCAGCAGCAGGTATTAGTTTGTTAATACATAAGTCCTGTTATTATGGCAGAGATAGCTAGATATACGCTGCAATATATTTTTGCTCTTTGAGGTCACACGACGCTAGATATTGCGCCACAGTAAAGCAGGAATAGCGAGCTTCTACGCCGAAATCTCATATTCGCTGAGAATGAGTTTACCGTACTTATAAGGCGTCGCATGAGTACGCTTACGGATTGAAATTACGGCCTGCTGGCCTTGCTGGCAATAAAACATGATTACGACATGTTCTTCGTTAGCAGTTATCCTGTTTCCTTTCCATCAAGCTCCATGTCGTTATTTTTATTTTATGTCTCCCCAGTGTCCTATCATAGTTGCTGTAGCTTAAATAGGCAACAGGAACTGAATTAAAAACTCGATTGTGCAGTTTCTAACGACCTTATAATGTGTCCGAATTTAAGATATTTCTACAAAAACTATACTGCATGCAAAGCAAGTAATATGTCCATATGTCCCTGATGGATACTTTATGACAGCTAACCTGCAACAACGTAATGCATTCATAGATTGTGGTGCCATGTGAGCATGCCATTAATAATATTAAAAAACTGACTTGAAATCCAATGGTATGTACAATTTGGTTGTGGTCCTTTGGAGACCACAAAAAGTTATTAAGCGTACGCTCCGCATAGAAATGATATTAAACACATTTAAATATCTGCATTGTTTTACGTATGAACAACAACAACAACAACAACAACAACAACAACAATAATAATAATAATAATAATAATAATAATAATAATAATAATAATAATAATAATAATAATAATAATAATAATAATAATAATAATAATAATAATAATAATAATAATAATAATAATAATAATAATAGTGTTAATAGTAACAGTAACAGTAATAGTAATAGTAGTAATAGTAATGACGATGATCATGACGATGACAGTGACGACGAGAGTGACGACGACGATAACAATAACAATAATAGCAATAGCAATAATAATCAATGATAATCATAAACATAGTAATAATGTGTGATGAATCACAGAATGTGGATATCTTGTGTTTAGCTTTGTTGGATCTCGTATGTGTATAAGTTTTTTTTTTTTTTTTTTTTTGTATAAATTAACTTAACTAATTTTACTAATTGTAAACCCACGCATATTGTGAGCATGCTGTTCTTGTTTTGAGTCTCGCTAGCATAGTCCTTCGTACCAGAGGTTTATTCCAGATTTGCTCCGCCCTCATAAATTCCAATTGGCAGGATGTAGCCTGAACGCATGTCAGGTTTTCTTCCTAAATTTCCTTTCCCATTTATCATTTCGCTTCATGTATCATCAGTGTCTAGCTCCTATGGTCGTATGCTGTAAGAACTTGCTTAAAATATAATTGTAATATCTTACACATCAATTATTCTACGTTAATCACGTAAACCAAACACAAATAATATTAAGCTAGGCAGCATGGACCGAGTGGCACGTACAGTTCGGTAAAAACACAGGTGTTCACATATGCTTAGGCAGTTTTTGTTGCCAGTGAACGCACGAGAAAAAATGAATCGCGTAACAAGCTTTATAAACACCACATCACAGCTAAAATATGCAATTTCGTACTTATCTGAGCTTTCGGTGCTAGGATTTGGTGTTTACACCCACACACCCACCTATCCAACTATCCAACCACACACATACATATACAGGAAACGTTTGCTAAGAATGCTTTACTTTGTTTTGGTGGACTGCTGAAGGTGTTTTCTTTTCGGGTAGTGTATTACTTCCTCTATCTTTCTGAGGTAATGCAGTACAAATATGTAAACCAAGTAATTTAAAACATTGTGACGCCTACCGCGCGGCGCACATCAAAGGATGATCAGGGTCAAGCTAACGCACAGCACATGCCAGGCCGGCGAGCAAACAAGGGCGCTCAAGGTCAAGCTGAACCACACCGCACCACGCTGTTTCCGTTCACAACAAGTGACAGTCACGGTCAAGCTACCCTGCACCACTCAGGCACACAAAAACGTAACAGCAATCAGTGCGGCATTACTAAGGATTTGCTAGTACTCTCGTGAATCTTCTGGCTGCCGACAATTTTCTGAAAAGGTGTCCTTCGAAACAAATCTGTCCACGTCATCGCCGGTATAAAAGTTTGTGGAGGAAGTTTGTGTTTGAGGGAAGGAGTTTTCAGTCAGTCAGTTTTTAGTTTCAGTGTGTGTGTGTGTGTGTGTGTGTGTGTGTGTGTGTGTGTGTGTGTGTGCGTGTGTGTGTCAGCTCCGTGATTACAGTCGTGAGAGATACGTGCCATCGATGAAAAGCCAGTGAAGTGGCTTTAGTGGTGTCGAGTGACTGTATCATCATTCAGCTGTTTCAGATACAGAGAACGTGAAGAAAGACAGTGAAAGGAGTGAGTCAAGGTAACTTGACAATTTTGACTTGCAACATCACGAAGGACCGTAGACTGTGTTTATGTCAGTAAAGGAAACTATGTTGTTGAGCTTTCCGTTAGAATAAAATAAATTGAGAAAAGAAAAGTTATTGGATTGGATTTGGTCATTTTGTCACAATATACATATGTGTATATACGTATATGTGTAGACGCAAATGTGTATATTTAGGCACATGTATACCCTCAAAGGACCTTTATGGCCCATTCCTATTACATATGGCATCACAAGTGATAAGGAACGATACAGGAAAAGACGCAATAACGTTGGGAAAGAAAATCTATGAAGGAAACGTTCCAGATAGAAGTTTAGCGTGCCTCCTAGTAATTTGCCAGAGGACCGAGGAAAGCTTGCAGAAAACCTCTTATCAGGGAGGATACAAGTTTCCCTTCACGACTTCGTGCTTTAACGACCTCAGCTACCCCTATCGATAATAAAATATAGCATATATACTATATGGCTCCAAAATAAAAGTGCCCTTCATTGGGATCATAGTCCAAGGCTTTAAAAGGTTAGACAAATGCATGGATATATTGACATTCCTTACGCCACACTCTCATTAAAGGAACACAGTACAGAGGCGTTTTTGGACGTGGTGAATTACCTTGGTAGGATCTGCGCGAATGACGTCATGCAAATTAATAGTGGGCGTAACGTCTGTTTTCTTCCTTGAAATAAACACGACTCTGCTATTAATGCGAGCGGGCACTATGTTTAATCACGTTTTGTTCCTAATGTTTACTGCGCGAAAGTCGGAGAAATACTAACCTGATATCCCTATGGTCTTATAAATACAAAAGTGAACTCAACCATAAACCACTGTGCAGCTATCGGCCAGTTGCCATGCCTAAAGATACCTCTATACCACGGGTGCTACGGATCCTCAACGCTAGTACACAGCAGCTTTACGGTCGAAATCATAAACTCCTGTCCTTCGGGGATCCTGGAGTCAATATTTTCTACATAATATAAAATAGTACACAATTAACCTAAAGTACGTAAAACTTGATTTCTGCGTCAAATCTGTTATAACTGAATATCCTTAGGACAACCACACTGCTAAGGACTCACTTTGGGAAGTTTGTGTTCCCTATAAGATGGAGAGAGAAGTTAAATAGTACATATGACACATTCCCTGACTTTTGTTTGTTCCTGAGAGAAAGTTGGAAAAGTTTAGTTTTAACGTCCTGCGTTTGACAGCCCCTGCTTCAATCATCGTTATCTTCATCAGTCATCAGTTTCAATGTCTGAACTCTTTATATCCCTAGGGAGCACTGGAGGAAAACTTGCACAACTGTAAGTCTCTAAGTAATAGGGAAATATCCGTTTTTATGCAATCTAAAATAACGCTTGACGTTTCACTGCGTGTTCCTGGGCAGAGCAAAAGAGAAGTGTTAGGAGAAAATTATTTATTTTCATCATGAATATTACGTTCTGTGTTACAGAACGTCTCTGTTGCTGTTGAAACTTTTAACTTAGTAGTTTTGCGCTAATTAATTCAAAGAAGCATATCCTAAAAAACCTGTAATATTACCAAACGTTATTACGTCAATTAAACCTTGCATTTTTCAGTAGCAGTTCTCTACTGCAGTTGGGTTCTGAGTAAGACCAGGCTCACGGAGATGTTAACTTGAGTTTCATAGAGAGACTTGTGTGAATGTATCCCATATGTAGAAAAAGTTTCAAGAACAACGCTTAAAATCCAACACATATAAAGTTTAGGAACAAAATTAATAAAACATTAAAACAGCTGTTTCTTATTTTAAAGCATCTTATTATTTAATATTGTTGAATGAATAAATATGAATAGTTGAATATTTGTTTAAAACACAGTAAAGTAAATATGATTAATGTTTATACGTCCGCTCTTGTTACTTACGACACCACAGGTGGTGACACTGGTGATACATGGAATGGAATGGTAATTTGAAAGGGAACTTTTTGATGGAAACTCTCCAGGCCTAAGTTTGGGGTTCTTCCACAGTATTTACCAGTTATGATGACCGAGGACTGGGGCAAACACCAACCACAGAGTATAATCCTGGCAGGATTTGATCCACAGATCTCCCATTTATGAGTCCGTGTCTTTTATAATTCAGCCGAAATTATTGATACATCAGGAATATATGAGCAGCAGTTTTTAATTTTTTATAAGTTTTGTTTCACAAAACATATGTCTTAAGCGTAAAGTGAAATATTTTTCGACAAGGCTCTTCTTGTACCCGAACATTCTGACTGATGCGTTAAACGTAAATTGTTTTTCGACATTTTATCTAAGCCAGTACATTTTTACTTACACACAGTTTTCACGACCAACAAGTGAATTTCGAAAAGTACACAAGGGTGGACAGGGTATTAAAGCAGTATTTTTTCAATGTGTAAAATTAATAGTTGGCCTTTAATTATACCTATTTTGTCTACATGTTTTCATATCAGAATATTAGCTAGAGCTAAGTATACAGGTTCTTTTATATACTTAAGCATTATAGGACAAGATAATTGTATCTGAAGCTAATTTCAAATTCACTAGAGGAAGTTTATTATTATTGCATTAATACTCCCTAATAAGAATCTCTATATCTCAAAAGTTTTAATCTTAAGCCACCTTAAAAACACATTTTTGTATGTACCCTAAGTAAAACTTGGGTGTATTTGTTATCTGTACTAACACATAGTGGTTATGAACTACGTTCACTTTATTCAAGTAGACAACCCAAATAACACAAAGGATTGTAAAATAGTCTATTGTTTTATTATTATATTCCCTAAGACTACTTGCTCCTATTTAAATTATTTGGTGCACTAACGTTTAACTTTGACTGTTAAAACAGTTTTCTAGTATGATGATGATGATCATGGTGATGATGATGATGATGATGATGATGATGATGATCGCAATCGCTATGAGATAGCGATAGTGATAACAATAACGATAACAACCACAACAGCAATAAGAAAAAAAAACTTTTTTACGAAATGGGGTCAGACATCTGAAGATTATCTACTAGGTGGATGCTTTGATTGCTTTACATTGTGTACGAGTAATTAGGGATTTGTTCTGTTTGTTCCTTTTTTAAACTGTGATTTCTACCACCACTTTTTTCCATCATATTCCCTTCTTTCTACTAGTCAGTGATTCTCTTAAACATGAAACATATCAATTTGTCTCGAAGTTCTAACAGTGCACGCTAGATTGTACAAAGTTAGGTTATAATATTTCGAACTTGGTGCTTTCTTGAACTGGTACGTATAATTACTTCAGCTGCTCCTATATGTATACGCTGTATACATTGGTTCAATGTAAATGTTTGGAACACAAGTAAAATTGGCTTCAACTCTGTTATTAGGACAGCTGAAGATAACTGCGGAAGAATTACTCCTGGTGCAGTTGGTTGAATTTAGTGATACACCTAAATAATCTTTATTAACTTTTACGCACCATTTGTAAGCCCATGCAATTAAATTTAAGGAGGTATGGGTTGAAGTCAGGTTTTCCAAGGTTTAATGCTAGGAGCTTCACTTTTGCACACACATCAGACGTTGTTTTCCGTAATTTCAATTTTCTAGGTCCAACAGTTTCTCAGTGATTAGAATGCTCAAGTACAGTATTTAAGTAAAATTTTAATAATATCTACCATAATGGTATATAGAACACTTTAAGCATCTGATTTTCAAAATTTTCATTTCAAAGGGAAAAATTTATATCCACCGTAAAAGCAACATTTCTAACATATTTATTGCTTCCACACTCATTTTATTTTTTATTTAGAAAAGTGATACTATAAGAAAAACTCCCAAACTTAATTCTATTAAAAGTGTAATCATAACAATTTTCAGTTTAGTTACATGTATGTTGTGGATTAAGTAAGTTTTGAATGTTCAGATTCATAGACCATAAAACATGATGTAACTAAGATAACTTGCAGAAGTCGTAGGTCTTTGAAGCTTTCCTTAAAAGTACGCTAGTGTGTCTAGTATTTTTCCATGCAAAAAATTCCAAAATCATATTTTAATTGAAAATGGCTTCCTTAAAGGTTCTAAATGATAATAAATTATTCGTTGCTAATTGCCTTGAACATTATCTAAATTGAGTATGACTGCTGCAATGGTGTAGTGTTAGATGATACGGTACTCTATTTTTCTACGTTAGTAAATACTAGCATCCAAATCACACAGCACAAGTTATTATCGTGCACTGGCTACACACAACATAAATTACTTCGAAGGATTACTGGTAACGTTTGGATTTGTGTTATAGGGAATACATAAATCATTCGGATGATCAGTCTGTCGTTCATCACTGGTGATCAATGGAGATGTGTGTTAATTAATAATACTACGCGCTAAACCCACTATTTTTTTATCGCGTCATGTGGGTTTTATCATTCAAAAGCTTAATTCCTACGGGATTTGTTGAAAAAATAACAGAGGCATGCATATTCGCATTAAAACCTCATACCGTTTGAAACATCACGGCTTACTAGATTCTAGCAACAGCATTCTTATTTACCAACAACTTCTTTATAACTTAAGAGTTAATTATCACTTCAACCCAGATAAGTTGTATTTAGTTAAACTTGCCAACAGTTTGGAGTACAGTCGAGTGCAATGAAGCATGTCAGTTCCCTACGGTGATTTCCTTTATTTAATGTTGGCACAATCTGCTTACTGTCAGTGTTCCACACATGCCCTGGGTGAGCAGTCGCTTAGTGGTTTGAATACAGTCCAAATATATGCATTAGTTCATGTCTGCAACGTAGTGTCAGACGGTGTATGAACGAAACGGGTGAAATGATGCTCAAATGAGCCCGAGGTCCATAGAGCTTTAAGTTACCCAACATTCGTCTTCTCATGATAAGGGGAAACCTCGGCAAAGAACCTTATCCGAATGACTTACCTCTTGAACGTGAGGCAGACACGCTAACCATCACGTTACAGAGGCAGACATGAAGGACAGGCTTAGTTAAGCGTGGAGTGCGAAAACATTTTGCCTGAGTGGCTGGAAGGCACGTTTCGTCACAGCTGTCCACACTAAGCCCTGGATGAGCCCGTCCAGTATCAGCATGAAGTAAAGACTGTGCTATACACACCATAACTAGTGAACAAAGATAGGTATCATGCTCAGAACCAAAAGAAGAGGAATAAATAAGATAAGCATTAAGCGCAGTGTGGAAGAGGTAAGGGGAGCGGGGCTGGGAGTGATAGGCTGTTTAATATTTGCTTACTAACATAAAACCTGCTCACTATTTTATGTACACTAATGTGTGTAGGTTTGAGCTTATACGCTTTCATTGATTTCAGAAGAGCCAGCATAGGGTGCAACTTGAAATTTGACGCTATATATGTTTGTGACAAGGTAACATCCCCAATCTTCTTTCGTAGGATGTATTTTTACATGAAGAAATACACTTCTTTAGATAAACTATCACAAACTATCACTTTCCATGAGATCAAGGCTAATTCTTTTGGCGTAAACCCCTCACTCGATAGAAGACTGAGCAGCAAAGTTACCCTCAAACACTTGACTCGCTTATTGGAAGACGTACTCCAAAACATGAACTAGAAGGTAAAACATGGAGGCAGTACCCGAGATACGGAGGTACAATGTGCAGAACATTGTAGAGGCAGTACTTAGGTAAACATTTTTAGGAAAGTGCAAGGGGTCACAGAGGCATTACAAAAAAGGAGCGTCCTTTAACCCTAGCATCACCAAGCCTTATTCCAGAACTTAGATTACCAATGTTCGGGGGGTGGGGAGGGGGGGAGCACCTTGTGACCACCACTGGAAACAAAATGTCTGAGCAATTTTTAAAACAAGTTTATTTTAAAATTGGATATTACATCGTGTGGTGTTTATAAAGGTAACATTTAACGTTGTTTAACTATTCTCTGTTTACTTTTTACACTAATCAGGTTGGATATTATACCAAACCTTATCCCACAGCTTATACTACCAATGGAGGCAACTACAGCTGGAAAAAATATCTGAGTAATTTTTAAAATAGGGTATTATATCTTGTGCTGTTTATATAGGTAATGTTTAACATTCTTTATTCCTTCTTTACTTATGTTACATTAATCACATTAACTGCAGGCCTTTAATAAAAAGGTTAAGACAACATTTTAAAAATTACAGAAGTTGGGCATAAAGTACATAAAGTAACCCCCCCCCCCTCCCCCGCCCTTGTTAATGCTAGGATTTAACATAACCGGAATCTGACTTTATGACGCATCTTCATTTAAGAGCTCAAAATGAACGCTACTCACACGATAGGTGAGTACGTAGGTACTATCTCACATAATGAATATTAGTACAAAGTTACAAATTAACCATTACATGAGCGTACTACTGTACTTTACTCTTTGTACTGAAGAAGGATATTACGGTACCATCCAGTAGGCGTCACAAGACAAATTTGGCGCCCCTAATAACAGTGACAAGTACTGTGCAAGAGTGCATTTTGTTTGCGTCTGACAAGTCAGAAACATGTTTCACAATCGGAGACTAATGTGACAGTATTAAGGTTAATCCATGTAGTCAAATAAAAATGACTCTGTGACCTCTTCTTCCTATCTTGACAGATTCTATTTCAGTACTACCTTCTTACTCTAAAGGTTTTTTTCTCATGCTGTTTTTTCCACCCATTATATAAAAGACGGTAAAGTAGCCTTTGAGATGAATTAATTTCCTGTCCCCCACTGGTAAGGAAAATGTAGCAGTCATTCAAAGAGGAAGCAATGATCTGACCACGACATCAAGTACAGAACCGAACTGAGTAAGTTAGTATATAACTAACCCCGTCGTGCAACAGCCCCTTATGGGGACCGCTGCGTCATCCACTTCTGTCCACCACAGGTGTCAAGAGTGTTTTTTTAATTAACATTTTCCAACGTTATGTCATATCGTACGGTATGTGTGAAGAGTGCGGTTCAGTACTGAAGGGTGGGACGTGGTCAGGACCCCGATCCCTCCCGGCCGGTAATTCGGTCTCCACAACCAGAAATCGCTAATTCTCAATCGAGTAAGCTCCTCAACTGGTCTCTCAGGGATCTAACAAAGCTGAGTGCACCCCAGACAAGGTCTTCCAGCCGGAGAAAGTCCCCACCCCGATACCCGGGACCTCCGCTTTGTAAGCAACAAGGCTACTACCACGCCAAGGTGACCACCAAATGGTCTTACCCTTATCTTATTTGGCAAAACAGTCGTTCAAAAATTGTAGCTTGTGGCTTTTGACCCTTGTCCTCAAATTGCAAAATAGGGCTGCCAATCACGGACATTCTTCCAGAAACAAAACAGTAATCCTATGGCATCAAAGTAAATTGTAGAGGCAAACGTTGGTGTTTATTTCTAAAAGATCAACGAAAAGTTCACGATTCTACTCGACGGATGTGTGTGGAAAAACTGGTCCTGTGATCGAAAAACGGGATAAGGGAAAACACGTATCATCTCTAGAGAAGCTGTCGCCTTCCGTGGTCATTCCTGCATTTTCCTTCCCAATTGTTTAGAGACTTAGGACTCTCTATGAACGCTGGCCTATTTGTCATTCATATCAACTCTTTCACTAGGAAGTACTTTGCAAATCAACTTTAATGGTTTTTCTGACAATTCAGTAACAGCTTTGCGCATTACGCTATTAGAGATTACTTGTCTATCCAAACTAGGAACGGTTTCGTGATTATGACTTACTTCGTTACTGAAGAAAATGTGAGTAGCAGTGTCATTCAAATAAATAAGAGACTTACATGTTTGAGCAGTGCACCTCCACGATACCCTTGACTGTGTTTCTCTTTCTCTGAGGAATGTATATCCATCTATAGCAACCAAACTTTGTCCTCTTTGACTTTTCATATCTTGCAGAGAAGCATTGAGTCCATTGCTCTATAGAAACACACGACGAGTACATCATTTTATAAACAACACGCCGTCTTGTACACTCGGAACATTCGACAATCGTTAACAGTGTTACCAATTCTATATCCACAACTATTCTCGAAACCAATGACTGACATCATTTATTAGTGGTGTCACACTTCTGTTACTTACACGAGAAAGACCCGCAAGCAGTTGAGGTATTTGTGGTATGCCTGCTCGCGCGCTGTTGGCCTGTTTACCCTTGACAAGCTCGCGCGCAGTAGCCTGTTTACAATTCAGTACCTCGCGCGCAGTTAGGAAACATTTGACCCTTTCGCGCGCAGTCGGTACCCACCCGGGGTAACATGCTAGCCTCTGGTTCCCAAGGTCGCGGGTTCATGGATTTCTCAAACGTCAAAATCCTCAGCGTGGCTTACTTTGGAAGGGAAGTAAAGTAGGTGGTGATGTGTCGTAGATATACGGCACTTAGAAGTACTTCAAGCCTGATACAAAGGCCCCTGATCAAAATTGATCGATCCTTCTGGCCCAATGTAGAATGCAACGCTGCAAACCATAGCAGATAACAGTGTCCGTAAAAGACACTTTTTTCAGAGGAGATGGCGGTATATTCAACAGCCATATGGGATCTTAAATTGTACGAGTCTGATTGTCCAACGTGTTCTAAGAGAAGGTAGGGCGGCAATGGTCCAGTAATTATGCTTAATTAGTTAATGTGATCATCTTTCACACACACTCGAAGTGATGTTTACATAATAATGATGATGATGATGATGGTGATGGTGATGGTGATGGTGATGGTGATGGTGATGGTGATGGTGATGGTGATGATGATGATGATGATAAAAAAATGGTAATACCACTAATTCATCCGCTTTAATAATTGCAGTCTAAATAAGGCTATATTATGCAGTAGCATCTCACTCCAACAAAACACTCACGTCAATGTAAAAGCATGTCTTTTCATATTTCTGATTCACCCTAATAGTGAAAAATATATTTTTGAGATATGTCGGCATCACAGTTCGTAGACGAAATCGAGCCTCTTCAAGCGGCTCGATAATTCAATGTAGAAATAGTTTGTTCATTACGCTCTGCGGCCATTAGGTGATCGATATGCTTACCTTGGATACCTGCGTGAGCCGAAGAGGTTCGGCTGAGGAAGATAGAAGCTGATTTTTGATATGAATAAAATCGAAACATTTGAAACTTCTATAATAAATAAAATTACGACACAGTATATATTTGTTGTATTTTACAGCAAAACCATAAAGATTTCTGTCTACATTGTAGACAAAACTGTCAGGAATTGAGATGAAAATTGGGTTTTCCATGTTGCATGACCGCTGATTGCTGAGGTCAACAGTATCGTATACAAAGGGCCATAGCCGATTACGGTGTGTGAAATACACAGAGGATTAAACCATGTGTAGTACAGATAAGCATAAAGGTAAAAACGAAAGAATGAGATTTTCATACGTTAAGTGTACGCCTCTTTTGTCCGGAGTTGACATTTTAGAACCAGTCCAGTTAGATAGGAGAGAGGGAGAAGGAAATTTTGTTTTTTCAAAACAGAAGAAATGTGCCGAACCAGAACCTCATTCACGCGCGGCTGATCACCTGCCGCTCCTTGACGCAAAACTGGCCTAAGTCTAAGTGCTTCTGACTACATCTTTCTACTTCTAACCTTTTGTTCAAATGCACAATTACTCTACAAGGATACTGTGCCTTAGTTCAGTTTTTAAACTGTCACTTAATAATCACTTAAAAATTTAGCTCAGTTTTCGCTGTCTGTCACTTCACTATTGTGCACTAGTCTTCACTTTGTCTTTACATTCAATTTACTTTCTTTCGCGATGTAGTGGCGTAACGAAATAAACCCGACGTAGCCTCTTCTTCCGGAGGTTCACTCTCTGGGGAGCCAAACGCAACTCCAACACCACTTCCATGTGTTAATAGCACCTGCTGTGCATTACCAGGATTGTTACAAACTCGTTTGGATAACAGCTCCTTTCATTGCACCAGAAACGCACACCCTAATTCGCTTACTGGTTCACTCATGTACCCACTGACTCACTTCAAGAGAACGTTCGCTTATATAGCCCAAGGGAATTTTCACAGAGCTCCAGAACGTTCTCGAAGGTGAAGCTTCTATAAGGTGATAGTGATGATCGTATTTACCCTGGGTGTGCGTGCGACTTATCTGTTTACAGCTACGACTTCCCGATTCCAACCTCTTGATAACCTTGACTATGGCCTCTGCGATACAATGTAAACATTGAGAGACTCTGTCTAGGTTAAAATTTATTTTCGCTTTTACAGTGAACAGTTTCTGGGGGGTAGTAATTTTATTACTGTGTTTAAAATATTATAGTAAAATTTTCGAATAACGGCCTTATTGAAGCTATCCAAGGCTACTGTTTTTTCACTCCGTATATTTTTGCATGATTCTTGAAATTTGAAACTTAATCTTTCCGCACTTTCATAACTGCAATACTTTTCTTCATTACCTTGTTCTTTTTTATTTTTCTGCCAGAGGAGTAACCCATCCTGTTATTTTGTTCATTTCTAGTGAACTTGGGCAGTAAATAGTTATTGGCCAGGAACCAGGGTTTTAGTGCGAAATCCATCAAGTTAACCGTGCACTTACAGCGGGAAGTGTGAGCGCCGATGACCTTGCAGATTGAAAGGCAGTACAACCCGCAAGCTACCTGACGGGCTTTATACTCCATGCTGTTAATCTTATTCCTATGTTTACTTACTAAAACCCCGCTCTCTGGTTATGCTAACGTTTTACAAGCTTATGTGTCTTGCCTTAGAGATTTCCATATTATTGTCACGATGGTGTCTAGGATCACTATATAAATTATTTATACTCACTTTAGAAATAAAACACACCATGCAAAACACTAATAATTGTACAACGCACCCATAAAAATGCGTATAGTGTAGAGCTACTACACTGAATAGTCAGTCTTTCTACGGTGATTGTCCTGCTGCCTGCGACCAATGACGTACTCTCTCTATTAGTTCAGAAAATTAACACTGGTCAACTTACAACACACGTGTTATCTAAGGTTCCCCAAAACAATTATGTTGTTCCAAGATATTTATTTACCCAGCGCAAGGAAGTCTTCAGAGTTCGCATTAAGCTATTAGCTAAGTTTTCAAGCCACACTTTTAAAATATTTGTACTAGTTTTACTCTTTACTGCGTAATGAAAACGTTGAATCAGCACACCAAATTCAGCGCTAAATACTTAGGCCACCTTACGACACCTCGCGCACTGTGGCCTAGATCTGTTGCGGCTACCACCACCCAGGGGAAGGAGTCCAGGCTCGAAGCCCATCTCTTGCTAGAACTACCTAGAAAGGGAAATGAACAACCAGTCGATAAAACAGGCCTCGAATGTCAACGGGGAGCACCCCTTCCTTTGAGCAAGTATCCACGCCATCTTTCCGGCACCGTCAAACTATATCCATACCTGAAAAATAAGGAAGTTGAATACAAGGGCAATTATGGACAAGAAATTGTTATAGATGAAAGACCACCCCAGGATTCGCCTACCGACCAGGAATAACCAAGACAAAGCCAGCCAGAGTGGGCAAGGGAATCGAACCAGGGCCCGTGGATGCGAGTCTCATACGTTACCGCGACTACCTTGCTTGGTGTAATGTATGTAGCAGTTTTCTTATAAGCGCTTATGATATTCAAAATATATCAAAGTGATGAAATCAATTAATAATCAAGAATAACTATATGTATTATGGGATAGCAAAGGGTTAAGAATATTGTACCACATGTGAAGTTATGTCAGTCGGGAAATGCATTACCGGGAGTCATTAGCGAACGTACCCAAACAGATGGCCCATTAAGGTAAACGAGATACAATTAGTTTTGGCAAGGTCTACAACATAAAAAAGGAGCCTCCTATTGTATTTTAGAAAGTATCGGAAACCCGAGGGGTTTCGCCACAGGGCAAAGTCTTCACTTAATGGAAGTGAGGGCCATTATAGATGTTTGGGAAGCTAAAAAGGATAGAGTGACTGACGGGACGGTAGGAGAGAGACATGGTTACGAGGGAGATATACATGTGAGCAACACGGCGAAAGTTCGTTCCAACAGTTACGTTAGCCCGCATATTTTTTTATTTAAAATTGTTCAGCAAAGCTTAAACGTGTAAAAAAAAAAAAAAAAAAAAAAAAAGTGTTCTAACAAAAACTACAATGTCGCTCTCTGTAATCACCACGGATCCCAGAGATTAAGACTCATGTGTGAGCAGCTGTAGGCACCAGTAATAAGAAGCAGTCAATTAATTGAGTGACATATAAATGCTTCATGTAGTAAATTAGGCACTATTTGTCACAGCCGATCGACCCCGTAGCGCAGTGGTAGCGCACCTGCCTCTGGCGCGGGTGACCCGGTTTCGATCCCTGGTACCGGCATGGGAATTTTTCTCCGCTAGGAGGCCTGGTACGGGGTACACTCAGCCATGTGATGGTTAAATCAAATTTAATTACATTCTGCGAACATTCATTTTGGTCAGCCATTCCATTAAGTAAATTGACTTTGCAAGCTTAGAGATAAACAAAAAAGTAATTCAATTTTGTTTTAGTGAGATTCGGGGAATTAGTGCAGGCTTGGACATAACCAAAGAATGTGCTTTAACGAAATTCGACGAATTATTTTGAGGGTCTCAATATTGCAAAGTTATGAAGATAGGTTCAAACAATTTGAGTGGCTGGTAGAACAATTCCGCTGTTGTTTTACAGTGTTCATTACAATGCCAAGTAGAGAACAACTTTGTCATGTGTCGGAAAGCTACCATCTTTGTTTATTTACGCACAAAGAAAACAGAAAACGTAGTCTATCAAAAGCTGTGCATTGAATGTTAACTGCATTTATCTTTCATGTAAATACAAGACATTAAATTCATTTGAATTATAAACCTCTTTCATTTAATAACCAAACAACACTCAAACCGTATGCAATGCATATAATATTATGATAGTTACTCATGAAGAGTTATAGTCAAATCAATTTTACGTGGTACGAAGTTCACCGGGTGATCTAGTTCCAAAATACATGTTGCCAAGTGCGCTTCATCTGAAGCGGGTAGCTTTGTATCTACAGTAGAACAAGTGAATGTGGTATCGCGCAATGTTATTCAGCAGGATAGCCAAATAAACAAATAACGGAAGCGTAGAGGTCGATCTAAAAATGGGGTAGAGAATTTTATGTAGTCGAACCACGTAACTCGGCTTTTTGTAACAAGAGAGCTGGTTGAAAGGGTGTGCATGCGAATCAAGTAAATTGCTGACCAGTAGGTATCTTTTCTCCGAGAACAAACTACGATCAGATTTCGCTAAAAGCAGAAACTATGACAAACATAGTCAGTATCGAGAGTTCATCACATATCTCTTTCAGTGAAGGGAGCAATAGTGCAAAATATTTGAGAGTGCTACGGCATCACAGTGTATTCAGCCTTCGTCTTTTCAGGCCAATTAATGCTTTGAAACATCCCCGACCACAGCGTACGCCTTATCTGCGAGAGCACATCACTCCCTTTGTAGGGAATCAGGCGTTTTAATCACGGCGTACTTAACCGAGGGTTACATGATTTGTTTGTGATACTACGCACGTAAAACATGTGTACGCTCACATAGAAAATCATCTACTCTTGTTCGGAATATAGTCTATAATGTCACAAGCGGAACGCTAGTAGTTTGACCTCTACCCTATAAAATTAGAGCTGTGGCTGTATTCATTAAACAGCAAAATATTCTGCCTCAGTTTAATGTGAAATTCCAAATATTGATTTAATTGTTCTTATCATCTTATAAACAAATAAAATACATAACTGGGTATGTTTTATTATTTACGTTTACGTTTATAATTGTCATTATTTTGTCGAATTTTATGTTTTGTGGCGTTCAATATCTACAGGACGGAACTGAAATGATCCGTCAGACTTTAACAGCGAAGTTCTCATGTTGTGAATAACAAGAAAGTCTAACAACAAAATGTTGAAAAGTTTATAGTTCTCTAGAAAAAAAGATTTTTATCAAAAAAAATGTATCATCACCTGGCTGAAAAATTATCCATTGAAGGTTCTTGATTGATGGCTAAATTCATAGAAAATTGAAAAAGCAACAACTTTTTCCTTTGGCGTATTTCAATAGATTCAACGGTTTTTGTGTAAATTAAGTTTAAAAAACCCACAATTTATTGCAACAGAAAGGCAACAAATTTTGGGTTCTTTTAAATTTAATTTGCACAAAAACCGTTAAATCTATTGAAATACGCCAACGGTAAAAGTTGTTGTTTATTCAATTTTCTATAAATACAGCCATAAATCAAGAAACTTAAGCCAATAATAATTCAGTCAGGCGATCATAAATTGTTTTGTTAAAATGTTTATTTTGTAGAAAACTATAAACTTTTCAACATTTTGGTATTAGACTTTCTTGTTATTCACAACATGAGAAATTCGCTGTTAAAGTCTGACGGATCATTTCACTTCCACTCTATATATTACTACAAGTATTATAAAGGATGACGTCAGTGTGTGAGTTTTTATGTTTGGAATGGGACACTAAAACTGTGATTTTGTTCCAATGAAACGGATTAATCACATTTTAATATAATGTAACTAAACGGCAATTGGCAAATCCCACTCGACAACAGTGTGACAGAAAGACAATAGCACATTCCAGTTACTTTTTTCTCATTTTATTTTCTTCTAAAATATTTTCAGAACAACACAATTATCTGTTATTGACGTCGACACAGTCTTCAGGCCTTCGTGATGTTACAACTTCTGTTTTCTTCTCCTAACCTAGTCTCACTCATTTCCCTCTTTCTTCACTTTCTCTGTCAAATAGCGCTCCTTGACGATGCAATCACTCAACACTCATTAACTGCTTAGCTATCTTCCTCCACGACGCGCCGGTTGTCTCACACACACACTAACACAATGATGATGGTGGCGATGATGATGATGATGATGATGATGATTAATAATAAGCAATGTAATATTGGCTCAGAAACACGTACTTCTCTGTTTATGTTACGTCGCTTTAAATACCTACGTAGTCATAAAGCAATGAATCTACTAGGAGATACTTCTTGGCTCGGTATTTCGCGGACAGTTGACCTTACAGGTCTCATCCCTGTGCCATATCGCATTGCTTCGTCATGCATTCACAGAGGTCTTAGTGCCAGGTAACTGTATTTTTGCTTCTTCATGTCCCGGGCATATGGTATGGGAATCTACCTGCTTTCATTACCTGTGGATGGATGGCAGAAGATTCACTATGAATATTTCTATTTATGTTTGCCATTGTTCTAGTTAGAACATTGGACGTCATATTAAATAACCAGTGCGGTACCTACTTATCTAGTCAACTGAGGAAAACCACCAGGTTGGTTGACCTACGGGATTCAAATCTGAGACCTCCCGTAGGCGGCCTAGAGCCGTTACCGCCTGAGCCACCCGGTACAATCCATCTGTATACACTTGTTTGCACGAAGCGAAATAGTATTGAATGTAGCATCACTCATTGCTACATGTTTGCTCCTAGAATTTGTTTCAAACAAGTCATACACATGCTAAGGGTTAGATGGAAGCTGATGTTGGTTAAACGGCCTTTCTGAAAGGAAAAAAAGAAGTCACGGATGGATTTGGATAGAATGGACCACTTTTCTGCTCTGAAGTGTACGTCCCAAGGTGCTATGAAGCAATTGTTGCTAATAAAGCGAGTTTGTTTCATTATTATTGAAAAGTATGTAAATATTTAGCGCACTAGAATTGTATGAACGATATCTTTAACTGCATACCTGTATTTTCATTGTTGCAATTTAAACGTCACTTCTATATCCAGCAAAGGAGCCATTATTTGTTCTAACCAGCATAACTGTGTGGTATAGGCACTGCTAAGTTCTTATGTTTTGTGCACCTACAAACGAAACAGGGAGAGAGATAGTGTGTCTGTGTGAGAGAGAAGAGAAAAGGGTTATACGATATATACGGAATCGCCGCAGTTGCTGGGGCACCAGAAACAACGAAGATACGGGGATAAATTTAAATAAGACGTTATTATGACCATACTTACTGCAAAAAGGAATAAAAAGAGAGACAAAGCACTCTGGTAAGAAATGTAGATTGCCAAAAGTCGATGTGCAGTCAACATCATCAGAAAAATATAGCACAGGGTTTTGATATTAATTAGTCAAGCAAAGACGCCTAAGGTGAGCAAGACAAGCAAATTAAATGCCGCCTTTCTGTGGATAACAGCCACTTTTCTCCTCTGTTTCCCTTAATACCCTCTGCACCTCTTGGTTGACCCGAAGGATATATAACGACGATTAATTTCGAAACTGTTATTTTACCTGTGCTGCGTATTTTGAAAGCCTCCGGGGAAAAATTGAGTGTAAGAACCGCGTATTGGAAAAAGACAAAAAGTTACACAAACACAAACGTGATTGATATTTTCTAGCAGGTGTAAGGTGAGTGAAAGTTCCCACACCGCAATAAAATATTTTCCTGAAGCTTGTATTAATTGAGCTTCTCTCAGGTGTTGTTCTAAAAATTTGAATTAAAATGTGGTGAGTTTAAAGTCGAATGTTTATATCTCTGGATGTAAAGGTAAAAGGGTAACGGGTACAGTAACAGAGGGGGACACCTCATTCACGCCGACTTACACAGGTCTATTGTGACTGCCACCCCCAGAAGGTAGGGATGAAATGAGGGAACCGAAGGGTTGCTATCAGACCCGCAGCTAGACGGGCCCACCAGAGACCTAACCAGTGCTGAGATGTCTTCGTCCCGGCGCAAGGCCCCGCCAAGCAGCCAGCATCACACTGCGAGTCCGGGGCGATCTCTGAATGTAAATAACTCAAACTGAATGACAGTCAGTTAATACATCTACCTGCAAAGGTTTTCAGCACACTCGAAGCCCTCATTATGTGAAACATTGAAAGAATGGATTGCTCTCATCTAAAAAATACAACGAAATTGTTTATTACAAAGGAAGTTTCCCTTGGTTGTCTTTAAGAAAATATGGTACTTTCTTGTGGTTTCGCTCCAAAAATTGTTTTTAAATCACTTATGATCACACATATAGTTTAATCGGACTATCAGACACATAAGTTCACATTTGTCGATTTCTTGCTTTATAACTTGTTGATACTTAGGAATAGTATCTTAAAACTGTATTAAATATATTTGGGAGGAAGCTTATTGTAAACAGCAGGCATAGGAGCTCTAAAGGGTTGACTTCAATTTATCTACACTCCAACAAGTAAGTCAGTACAAAGAATCTAAAGAACAGCGGGCTTGATTCATATATCGCTCCTATCCTGCGACGTCACTGCGTAAAGTCCAACAATAGTTCGCTTCATTTCCTTTTTTTATTTCTGTGCCTGGTCATCAAAGTGTCCTTTCATAAAGCCACAAAGAAGCAGTTTGTTTTAACTCTGTTTGATAAATCAACTACCACTTTTATACTAGACAGGAATTTTCACTTACTCTCACCAGAACTTAAAGATAATACACTGATATCTACATTATTGTCTGGGCCTATAACTCAATTAATGATGTTAAATATACTGTAACTTCCCGGCTTCAGTAGACATTATAGCTTGATAGACCAAAACCATTTATCAGATTTTTATTTTTTATTAAATTTTCTTTTAGGGAAACTGTATGCGTATATCACATTCATTTGTTCCCGCTGCAACTTATAGTTACAGTTTCGTTTAGCTAGTGCTTATTTGTCGACACATGGGAAGGAGAAATGGTTCCTCATGTTCAGGTAGGTGTAATAGACTTATTTTAGTTTTGTTCTGTTCTGTCTTTGTTTCTCTTTCGCTGTTTTAAAGCCATCACATCCCAATAAATTGAGCACAAATTAGAACTGATAACAAAGCATTATTGAGGAAATAACACCTAACCCCGGTTTGATTGTATCTCTTCCCTCCCCCGTCTTCACTATTCTGTTTCTACCAGCCACTAATACAAGGCAAATAAGCGCTCCTTTGGCAGGCTAATACATGTGTAATTCCATCAAGCTTACCTCGGACACATGGCCCTAGATGCGACCCCTGCGTTCTACATTTTATTTCTGTTCATGATAATGAGCCTTCACAGGTTCCTATTGCACCATTCACCTTAGTTCAATTGTATTTTTACTAACTTGTGGCATTCTCCTGCCATGGTCAGGTTAGCCGGAATATGGATTTAGTTAAACTAATTACTCTTAATTAGTAATTACTTATTTACTCTTAAGGAGGAACCTCTGCTTAGCAATGAGTCAGTTCATTTGGTTCAAAATATTTCCAGATGTACTGAAAATTATCAAGTCTCCTAATATTGTGCTCAAAACATCTAATAACATACCTCCCATTTCTCCTACTGTGTGCTTAATGCATTTATTTATATTTAATACTTTGGCAAGTCTCAACAAATATTTCCCAATGCTTTGTTTCTGTAACACATATATGTTGCAATTATAATTATTGAGAAAGTATTTCAAAACGAAGTTTGATGTAGGCATTGAAAATATTAGGGCATAACGTGCTGTTTGGAAATATACGTTTATAATGTCCTACACATAATCTGGTGTGGTGTAACAATCTTACCAATTAACTACTTTCACGAGTGAGGAGGATAATTACATTTTCCCCTTCTCTTAGAAGTCAGATGTCAGTTACAACTTCTCTCACAAGTTTCCCCACTGAGATGCTATATTATCATTCGAATTACTTCCTCTGGTTGGGTCAATATCCAGATCTGCCACACAAGCATGTTGTATCATTTGTTTGTCAGAAAGTTATCAGAAAGAAATCCCATTCCTGTCATGCAATCTCGTAGAGGTTCAATCCCATTTGCAAGAACACGAGTTGCTTTTAAATTATTGAAGCTTATTTTCACTGATGTAATTGAAGAACCTGCTGATTATGACTGTGGAAATGTATGAAGCACATTCTTAAGGAAAATAACATTATTTGGGAAACTCGTTGCCTCATTGATTGGTTGTTTGGGGAATGCCGTGTGATAATAATGATAATAACGAATAGCTACGACCCGGGGGCTTAGCGACACAAATATTACAACTGGCTAGTAGTGACGGGGTTGTAAGCCACCTTAGTCTCGTAAACATAAGTGATGGGGTTGAGTAGCTTGCAGCCGCGCCCATAATGCAGACAACAAGGTCAAGGTATTGTATGCAACCTACCTGTTGTCTATGACAGCCATGTCCAACGTTTGCAAAAGATGGGAGGTTGGATTTACCTCATTTCACTGTACGCGGAGTTTGCCACTCTTTAACCCCAGTCGTGCATTGTGTTGCAGTGGCGGGTTAGCTACATATACGCTGCATTTGATTTACGAAAGCAGTTTCAAATATTATGCGATAGGCAGCTGTTCATTTGTGACTTCTTTGGTACTATTTATGTTTACGAAGTCTATCAAAATTTGGCGACAAATTCGAAGTGCACAGCCTTAGAAGATGCACCAAGTGATCATCGCGTAATCTGTTGTGATACAAACTTTTGGTATAGTTCAATTTGGAGAAACCTATTGGCGATTATATGTAGAACTATGCTCACTCTTACACATACTATTCTTGCCAATTGCTTATTTCTCTATCTACTACATTTTAGTTGACATAAGCATTTTCATAAATTATCTTATTGCTAATGTTCTTGTAGGCGCAAGGGGAAAATGGGAATACAGCAGGTTTACGCGTTAGTGAAATGTTTTAAAAGCTGGTTGCTGTGAGATGCCTTTGAAATTCCATTTTATTTGCAAGGCCACGAGATAAAACAAGGAATAACATATTCCTATTTTATAAAAGCACAAATATTAGCAAATTATAACAAAGAATAAATAATATCTCGGAAATGGTTCACTCAAAAGGAAACAAAAGTATTTGACATAAATTGTGTTTTAACGAGATTCACATTTTTTATTTAGTAAGCTTTTGTCTCTCTCTTACTGTTTGTCATTTAAGCAAAAATCAAGCAGAATGGAGAGGCCATTTGAGCACATTCCCCGAAAATTCAAGATATGACTTGAAACTGTCATGGAATCGCCTGTTTGTGTCCGTCACCTAGGCTTTGTTGTGGTTTCATTTGGTCATAAGGGGAATGCTGGAATGTTTTCCCATTCACCACCATTTCCTTACTGACATTTCCGTTCCCCATCTCCTCATTTTTAGACGTGTCTTTGGATTTACTAGCCTGAGGTAGTTCCGGTCAGATAGCGCGGATGCCTCCTCCAAGGAAAGAGTATCTTATGTGAACACTAGAGGCCTGCTTGTTCATCGCCCTCCAGATCCAATAGTGGGGTGGATCTTCAAACAACGAACTGTTAAGCCTTCCGCGCGCCTTCGTGTCCTATCTGCCTGTGACTTGTAACCTTCAGTGGTTACCTCACTTCATCCCTTAATCCTGAGTAATGAGGCCGCAATAGATCTCCCGTGGGTCGCAGTGTGCTAGGTGTCCCCGTTCAATGTGAATTATGTGCTGTTTTCTTCCTTTCTCAGAGGAAGTTTTTGGCATTTCTGTTGTTTTCTGCTCGAGTTGTAAACTTCGAAGTTCCTCGCCATATTTTAAACAACGTGTTGAGCATCACGAGCTTTTGAAAGCGATTGTATAGATAATTATGGCTGTGGAGTTCCCCAATTACTGAATATGGTGCCTCCACTGTGTTATTTTGGCTCATGTCGACTTCATTGACAGTTCCAACGAGAACAAGGTATACCTTGTTCTTGGAGTAAAACTCTTCTATGTGGCATATGCTCCAAATCATGTAATGGCGAGATTAAATTGGATTCTGTTTCCAGGCATCAGTGCGGCACACCGATAATTCATTCGAACAAAGCCACTGGTATACAAGAATTACCTTCACCACAGCAAAAGGATGAGCTTTAAATGTCATTCTGCTGTGGCTTTCAGGTTGCCTTCCCTCAGCCTGCAACTTGTTAAAGTATTGCGGACACATTTTAATACCATGTTAACGGGCTTTAGAAAAGTTCGATTTGGAGTTTCAAAACTGGTGGAATGGGAAAGGAAACACGGAAAAAATTAAGAACAGAAGGACAGAAGCATTTGTATATGAAGAGAAAAGAAAGTTTACTTTTGGTCCAAAGTTCAACAGTATTATCAACATAGAGGGAGCATATTCACACTTCAAACTGGTGCATCAACGTACATTATTTGTATTTATTGGCAACAAATTTATGGTTTAAGACAGAGGTAGGCAAAAACGGATTCTAATCCCTGTGATTCAACCCAACGGTACACATCCACTTCCTTAGTTGATTTCAGGGGTCCAAAGGAGGAGTGGAGGAATTATGTCTATGTCAACACGTCTATCTCATTTGTAACAAGAATTATACGATTTTCTTTGGTCCAACATTGAACGGGTTTATTGTATATATCATGTCGCATACAACGAAAAAACCAGTGTTTTTTATATACATTTTATACATGTTGTACACGTTTTCAGTTCATTATTATTATTATTATTATTATTATTATTATTATTATTATTATTATTATTATTATTATTATTATTATTATTATTATTATTATTATTATTATTATTATTATTATTATTATTATTATTATTATTATTGTTATTATTATTGTTATTACTATTGTTATTGTTATTGTTATTGTTATTATTGTTAGTATTATTAGTATTAGTATTATTAGTATTATTATTAGTAGTATTATTATCATTATTAGTGCTATTATTATTATTATTATTATTATTATTATTATTATTATTATTATTATTATTATTATTATTATTATTATTATTATTATTATTATTATTATTATTATTATTATTATTATTACTATTAGTGTTATTATTAGTAGTAGTTTTATTTATTATTTATTTATTATTTATTATTTATTTATTATTATTATTTATTATTATTATTATTATTTATTATTATTATTATTATTATTATTATTATTATTATTATTATTATTATTATTATTATTATTATTATTATTATTATTATTATTATTATTATTATTATTATTATTATTATTATTATTATTATTTATTATTATTATTTATTATTATTTATTATTATTTATTATTATTATTATTTATTATTATTATTTATTATTATTATTATTTATTATTATTATTATTTATTATTATTTATTATTATTAGGGTTACAAACTTATGGCGTGCCAAAGTTCTAGAAGGTTCACAATCTGAAGATAATACTGTGACATGTGACAACCCTCCTAACCTAAAAAAATCAAATTATGAAACAGTTGTTTCAAACGTATAAAGTTACTTGATACTGCACCAGAGAATGAACTAATTAATTGTAGTCGCACTCTTGAAGACTTAAAAACCGAGTTTACTTCACATAGATTCCATGATTTCAGGAATCTTAAGAATGGCACTGCTATGTTTGTTGACCCTTTTACTGTAGATGTAGTCAATGCAAGAGTTAACTTGCAATGTGATCTCGTAGATCTACGAAAATATCTAATGAGGATGAATAAGTGCAGAGATTTAATTGACATAGTCGTGTTCAAAGAACTGTGTAAAATAATATTCGTATGTTGGTTTGAGAGAATCTGTTCCTTTTATTACACTGTTACAGCAATATTTTGTTTCACATAAGTCTGTGAACATTTTTTTCTCTGGTGAACATATAAAAATAAAAACTGAAATCTCGCGATTCAGATAACCAACTCTCGGCGCAACTGCATATTGCTGTTACAGGTATTACACCAATGTTTGAATGTCTTCTCATATGTTCGGATGATGATAATTAATGTGTGTAATGCCAATTTCACATACTAAAGAAAGGATTTCCTTTTTTCTCTTTGAAACAAAGGTGGTGATCGTTAACTGTATTAATTCGCCACTGTCAATAGTTTAAGAAGCGAAGAACAACTACTCCTTCAACCAGCAAGAATGTTACGGGGGCTGCGTGCTCAGTGGATCCGGAGGAAACCTATCCTCTCCGCCCCTGGTTTAAGAGAATTGGCGATTTAAAATGGAATTAATAAATGAAGTAATTATAACACTAAGTAGCTATAAAGAACTGATAGAGAAAACAAGTAAATAAAAACACTTTAAATATTGTGAACAGAGAACTATGCTATATACTGTTAGTATGTATAAAAATCGTCAGACAGGAGAATTAGTTTACAGTTACCAGATGGTTAAATAAATCATTAACGATGGGGTGGATTTCGTGATCCAGTTCGGAGAGTTTACAGAGTAATTACATGCGAGTGATGAACGGAGCGAAACTACGTTGCCAGATGTATTACCGTGCTTAGATAGCATAATCTAGCGGATTTCTGAAAACTTCGTAGACGAAATCAGGATGGATATCAAGAGGGCCTGAAGAGTGTAGAAATTATTGCAACATGGCAAGGCAGCTATGAGTGCGGGTTGAAAGGAGTTAAGGACAAAGGGAAAGGTTATTACTAGTAGCGTCAATGTTTGCTGGAATAGATCACACTTCCTCGGTGTCGTAGCAGCGTCTGGACTTGCAACAGATTTCCGTTGTTTTTGTCAAAAGAGCAGGACGGAGTTGCATTATTTATTGAAACAAATCTCCATTATTTACAATACCGTCGGAAAGTATGTTCATCTAAGCCTTCATATACGATAACAGTTATATCAGCTAGTGAATTACTACATGCTGTCTTTCATCGGCCGGCAACGTCTCACTTTTAAGTATTTGAAACATTGATTAAAAGACCTTGTAGCAAGAATCCGTGTCATCCTTTCTGAATACCACATCCACGCGTATCCTGGGATAGGAATCTCAATGCTCGAATTATAGCCAGAAAAAGGAATTGGCCGAGTGCTCCAAGACATTGTGAAGGTACAATCTTCACTGGCGCCCAGAACAGTTCATAATTGCATCTTCAACTTAGTTTAGACAAACTGCATCCAACAGTCGCCTCAGCGTGGAGCGTATTTACGCTTTAAACTGACGCATCAACGTGGAGGGTGTTCACGCTTTAAACTGGTGCATCAACATGGATCATTTCATTGCTTTATCATTCATACTGTCGATAAGTGAAAGGTTATAAACATATAAAGGTATATAGCAGTCACAAAAAACTTAACATAGATCATCAACAAAGGTCGGTGGCCTGGGCGTTTTTCCATAGGTATACTGCACATGGACTTTACTATTATCGCTCGCGCATGTAAACAACTGCGGTAGGCACAGTCTGACCATGAAAACCGCCTCACTGCAGCACAACCTACAAGCATCGTACGAACACTAAGGAACACTATCACTCCACGTCTGCAGCTCACTGCAAGAAGAAACCAAACAGTCACGTTATACTACACCTTGACCTTGCGTCAGCATACACTTGCAAGGCAATACTTCACTAGTTTGCAGAGTACTACGTTGTTTTGTTTTCGACTCTTGCTTCTAGTGGCAGTTGTTTGCAAATTTGATGGCCGTACTGTACTTCTGACGTTATTCATACTCAGCGTCCAGCTAACTTTTATCGCATGCGAACGCACATCCCTCCGGCCTTTAGTCATCGAATTGCTCGTTATTTTAACGAGTTCTATCTTCCAGTACTACACTTTATACTCATTTTGTTTCACATAAATGGATGCTGAAAACGAAGCAACCGCTTGGTCGCATCTGCCTTGCTTCAACTGATGCTCCATGAAGTGAATTAATTTTTCAAGTAAGCAGTAAAGGAATAATAATGTTTGAGTAGGAAAGCAAATCTTTCTATGCAAGAAAGCGAAATACTGCTTTGAAAAACATGTTTCTACCCTTCCTTCCCTTTTGCTAATATATTTAACGGGGAAAGCAAGATAAACATTCCCCTAATTTTCGCGTACTAATAATGCCTACACGTTGTAAGAGGCATATGCCTACGTCATAAAAAGCCAAGCTTGTTCTAAGAACTTTGATCTGGAGGACTACTTTGAATTTATGGGTCGTCACCTAACGAAATCAGCGGTTCTAAAGCGTAAAGCTACAGCAACGGTGACATTCCCACTTTATACAGAAGGTTTGATACCCTTACATAGTTTAATTATCTGCGTTTAACGGAATACTGCATGGTAGCAAACGAGACGTGTTCTATATGCAGAGTTTAGAAGTAGGTCAATTAAGGCAAATAATTCAGTGTAAACATGATAACTGGGTTCTCTCGGGTAACGAAGTGGCTTTCAGGTTTTATACTAATCATTAAGGGTGAACAAAGAAAATTGTTCTTGGAGTGCTCTAAAATAATGAATGTAATGTAATGATGAATGTAAAGGATGAAATGATGCTCCAATGAGCCCTAGGTCCATAGAACTTCAAAAATTAAATTAAATTACTTTGTTGTTTAACGACGCTGTCAATTACTAGGATCACATCACCGTCGCCGGTGTGCCATAATTTTGTCCCGCAGGAGTTCTTTTACATGCCAGTGAATCTACTGACATGGAGCTGCCATTTTAAGCACACTTAAAAGCCATCGGTCTGGGCCGGATTTGAACCCGCGACCTTGGGATCAGTAGGCCAGAGTCTAATCAACTGAGCCACCCAGACCGACGTAGAACTTTAAGTTACCCTAGATTCGTCTTCTCACTATAAGGAAAAACCTCGGAAAAGCTTATCGGGATAAATCACCCTAAGCAAGATTTGAATTTTTGGATGTGGTGCAGACACGCTACAGAGGCGGACTTCTCCATTTGAAACCTAAAGACTAATGCGCGGGAGTTATTCTTAAAAATTACCTTTTGCTAACCACAAAGAGCCCAAAGGAAGGTGTTTTCATCAGTGTCAGTTTATATTTTTCAACATAGAAATCCCAGTAGCGTAATGGTATTCGGTGACAAATTTAATGTGATGATAATAACAATTAAACTGTCCCAGAATATTACGTGGGTCTTTTAAGAACGAGAACTCACACTTTAAAACTGTTATTCTATGTACTGCATAAAACATATCCCGGAGTTTTGCTACTTTATGTGCCTTCGTAGCTTTATTAATCGTTATTAAGGGGATAAGAAACGACAAAAATTGTCATAAATGACATTTTAATAGAATATTACTAATTGAAATTGTTCCTTAAATTTGATGTGTATCTTTATATCTGTGTGGTCAAGACATATGATTTCGTTCTTTGCAAATATATGAGCATTTGTTTTTTCCGTTCTTAATTTGTACAGATTTTCCATGAAATATGCTTTCTTGTATACGGCTCCATTTAGGCTGTTGAAGAGCGTTAAACTAAATTCTAAGATCAGAAAAACAATACATTAAGTGATGTAGTGAATTTACTATAGTGTTACTAACGTGACCCATCACCTCTGTGCCCGCCTCGGTAGCGTGATGGTTAGCGTGTCTGCCTCACGTTCAAGAGGTCGCGAGTTCGAATCTCGCTTAGGGTAAGTTATCCGGGTAAGGTTTTTTCCGAGGTTTTCCCTACCCTAAGAAGACGAATGTCGGGTAACTTAAAGCTCCATGGACCTGGGGCTCATTTGAGCATCATTTCACCCGTTTCATTCACTCACCGTCCGATATGACGCAATGTTGGAGGACGTTAATCAAAAAAGAAAGAAAAAAAAAAATCCACCTCTGTAAAATTAATTTACGATAAACAGAAATAAAGATATGGAAAACTTAATAACATAATCCCGACTTCCTTAATAAGTAAACGTATGTATAATGGTAGATCAGTGATCTCATAGCAACAAATGAAAACACCTTTCTGTGCTACACACGCATACAAACACACTCACCTAAATTATCGCTTAGGCGCTCAGCGTTGCACAAACTTCACACATGGAACATTGTTGCACACACTCGGAACGGAACACAACTGACCCACCAAATCGCAACTCACAACTGAACTGCACCCAACATTACCCACTGAATACAACTCAACTCAAAACCTCTACTACACTATCAACGTCGACTGTTCAGTCGGGCGCTGGTCAGTTTCTATAGCCCTCGAATTAAAAGGGGAACGTTCTAGAAAAGGAACTTGTCGTAAATTTCCAAAGCGAATCTTCGGCAGCAGGAAAGTAGCACTCAATGACTGTAGTAATGTGGGAGAACGGCAGTTAGCTGCAACTAGGTAGACGGGCTGAATGGGGTCGTATAGCTGCCGGCTAACCCAAACCGCAGTCACGTTATAGATTATCCATCTACATCTTTAAACATTCCATTATTATATATTAAATAATTTCTGAGACAATGGGTCATGAATTTATCAGTTTTAGCATTGAAGGGTAGCTTTAAGCTACCGTTAAAAGGATCTGGTAGTATTGGTGTAGCGGTATCGTAATGGGCAAAAATCTGTGTAAGCTAGGCAAGTAACACTGTGTTCCAGGTATACTTTGTCGACAGAGATATTATCACTTGCTGAGAAGTCTGTATGTGAGCAAAGGATTAAATTACTTCCCAAAATTGGAGAGAAAATATTTACTTCCAGCATGCTGAACCGTCGCAGTTCAGAACTAGGAACAGATTCAACCTTGCACAACGCGAAGAATTTGATATATACACCTTTGCTCATTCTTATGGAAAGGGAACCTATGATTGAAAAGAGGGGAAGCCGGAGCTAGCTGCAAAAGCTAAACACACAACGCTTCTTGGTTTATATCAGTGGGAACTTTTGAATTTCAGCGACATAAATTTAGCTAGGCACTCACAATTATTGGGCGATAAGGAGCTAGTTTCGAGGGTGACACATAAACACACAATTAAAGGGTTCTGAAACATGTGTCCTTACTCCTGTCTGAGAAGTAAATCTATCACCTGGGGGCGTGGCATAAGCCCTATACAACCAAAGTTGCTAAATTCATCACGCTTTACATCAGAAGCTATGTAAGACATCAGTCTAAATTTTTACAGTATGTAGATATATATACCTATTCATCTCACTGATCTAGTTTATGCAATAATTTGGCTTATTAAGGACGATATAAACCGCTCGCCTCTGGGTTGGACCATAGTGGAGCGAAAGTGGCGCTGTGATGGACAAAGCGGGTTCTGGGCAGGTTTTCTCCGGTTACCCCCTCCCCATTCGTTCCCCCAACTGCCCCATCATCATCCAGCTCAGCCTCATTTCATATCAATTCCTACCTCACTCTCATACCAGGCTTTCGGCTGATCACCCATCCTGGTTATCCTCCCCCCCCCTCTCTCTCTCTCTTTCTGATTCAGAGTAGGCCTGCTCCTGGACAGGCATCTGACCCCAGGCACCTAATTGTAAGTCCTCCATACAACGAGGGTAAACCGAGAAGGAAGAGGAGGAGGAACAATAAATAGTGTATGATTTCTTCTTTATTAAATAATTTTGTATTAAAATGTAACAGAAACTAATTAATGAAGTATAACCAACCTATTAACATTAACATCCGTACCACGCACTGTTTTCTTGCCATTCTGAAAATGAGTATTTAATATTAGAATTTGCTTCTAGTTTTTAAGTGCAATATAAAATGTGCGAAGTAGTTGAAACAAAGACACAATCTCTATGCCATAGATGCAACAGTGTACACTGAACTAGAAATTTCAAACATACCTTATGATTACTTTTTGGTTTCCTTATGATGCTATGTTCTCCTCCGTTTTGCTGAAAACGGACGCTGAGTTGACTCGCGTTTGTGGTCCCGACGAATGCAAAAAATGCAATGTTAAACTTATATTGCATCCGAGGGCCATTAACTTTTCGAGCATCGTTTTAACAATGTGTCCATATTGGTTATCTTTAGCATTATCCAAAAGCTTGTTTAAAAAATAAACCCCAAGCTTGAATCTCCCTATCTATGCAATAACATTTCTGAAATAAACATCCTTCATGAGTTTGCGAATCTGTGGGCCGTTAAAATGCCTGTTTTCACTTTTGATTGAGACATTAGAAATTTCTGAATGGGATATTGTAAACAACAACCACTTTTGTCCAAAGTTTTGACAAATTGCTTCATTATCCCTAATTTGATATGCATCGGGTGTAGCAAAACCTGTGAATCAATCAGCGGATGATTTACTGCATTTTATGTCCCTGGTACTAAATCTTTTTGGCCAATTTAGTTTCATCGCAGTGTCTTTCTCTGGCTCTGGAGCCCCATTCACACAAAAACACGGAAATTTCGTGTACCCCGCTTGTTGGCTCAATAAAATACTGCAGGCCTTATAGCACACGAACCACTTGTTACTTTCTCTAATGGTATGTAGAGGAAGCATTGTATTCCACCCAAAATTTCAATGTCGAGATTTCACCGGAATATATATATTTTGAGGCCCCCTGAAGCCAAAAAAAAAAGCATTTTTAGAAAAAGGTCCATGTGTATGTGTGTGTCCGTCAGTCTATCTGCCTGTCAGCCTGTGGACAGCATAACTCAAAAACGAAAAGGTCGCTTAATAACCAAAGTTGGTATTTAAGTTTAATGTCTTTCAAGGATGCAACACGACGATTTTGAAGAAAATAGCCCCACCCTAAACTACCCTTTACATGGAAAATTGTTCGAACATTTTTATTTTCTTGAAAATGGCTCTAACGATTTTGATTAAAATGCCATTTGTTTAAGATATTTGTATTACAAATGAAATGTATATTTTGAATTTTTGGGCTATAGCCTATGTAGTCTTGTTTACTCGGGATGACTTTTGAATAACTCGTAAACTGTAAGAGACAAAATCTTACTCTACAACAAATGTAGATCTCGCTAAACCACACAATTTATATCTGAATAAATGTTTTTGTAGAGTGAACCATTTCGGAGATATTCCGTGTTATTTGTGTCAGTTTCGGAAAACTTAAAACTTTCGTGAAGTGGAACATCGTTGTTCATTTTTTTTTTCTGTTATTCGTGCAAAGAGGACGGAATCTTAAAGCTTTAAAAGATTTGACTATAGCTCAAAGCCTTCTGTATTCCCATATCCCCCTTGCACCTAGAAGGAAATAAGCAATAAGATAATTTGTACAAATGTTTATCTCAACTAACACGAATATATAGGAATAAGAGTTTGTAAGAATGATTAGTTCAAGGGTAGAGAAAGTCATGTGAGTGCGACACATCAGATTTTGTTCATTACATTTAGCTTTTTCCAGGACAGTGTACAAATTTTATTACGTTTCTTTAAAGGATATATAGAGAGCTATTGGAACTGAAGCAAATGTATCGCTGTTGTGCAACAGAACACCTTTCAGACTTCTATTGCTCAAGTCAATAAACGGACGCCAATCTTTTGCTTCGTAAGCTGTGCCAAGACGACTTATCAAGTTAGCCATACCCCAACAATACACTAGTTTTTTCTCGATGTCTGTCCCAATAGCAAGTTGTTCCAGATGCTAAAAGATTGTCTTCTTTCAGCCTTAGTCCTAAAAGTTCACTTTCTTCTTTGGTAAGACGCAAATCACTTATCAGACCATTTACTTTTGACTGACTCAATGGATTAGAATTGTGATCTTCTAGGTCTGGGGACCAATTTATTTCATCTTCTACACTCGAAGTCTCAGTACTGCTTCCTGGTGATGGAACAGAAACATTCGCTCCACGGAGCACAGGCCTAATTGATGATGATAGGTTTCGATATATAATGCCCACCTTGATTTTCCTACAAAATCCACACATATTACACAGACAAAAACAACATGTTTACATGAATACGATTTTGTTGTTCGGTCCATACCATGGGAACACCAAAGGGCATAGATGAGCGAACTCCGTTGTACCATTTTCTTAGATTTTCTCCACAACTTTTACGCACAATATGGCGAGCTAAATTCTTGTCGTGGTCTCCTAATTTCATTTTAAAGTAGACCAGATATAAAATCTTGATAAATGCGGTAATGTATCTTTTCTGTTGCTTTATCTCATAACAACCACAGACATAACAGAAATTGTTAGGATTGTTCACACAGCCCCTCCTAGATATACCACTCCAACTTGCCATTTTTTCACACAACATTCATAACACAACACAGCTTCAAAAACAATTCCAGAAGCCCAGAAGTTTAAAACTGTACTGTGGACTCTAAGATTGGTTCCTACTTAGGTATTGCGCAATAAATGTTTCTGAGATAGGCATGAGCGCCGCGAAGAGGGGGCAAAGGGCGGCCGCGGTCCCCCTTGGAAGTTGGTGAACTTAATATGCAATCAATTACTGACTATTAAACTGTTATTTTAATTTTGATGTAAAGAACAATTTTTACTCGTATTTAGCACAAATTAATACGGTTATCTGCAACAAGTATAAATGTTGACAATAAAACAATGGATTAATATTATATGATTACAAACTTCCAACATGTGTCCCCCCCCCCCTTGACAAAACTCTGACGACGCTCATGGAGATAGGTCCAACATCATCTGTAAATAGAGGTAGTCGTTCTAATGAACCATGCTGTAAGGTGAATATCCAATGATGTTAATACTGGCGTACCGAACTTTCAATTTTGTGTCGAATCAGAATTGTTCAAAATATGTTCCTGATACGCAAAAACTATTACCATTTTCTAAATCAGCGCATCCAAATTAACCATTATGTCAAATATTCCGTGCCGCAAAATCTCCGCAGGCCGGTGTAATCAAGTATTCTTACGAGTTTATCTGTTACACCTTACTCTATGTATTCTGCAGTAAGTAAAATATCAGAAAGAAATAGTTCGTCGTATCTAGAGAAGACAATACCCGATTTTCAGGATATTATTGAACCGATGATATCTATAGTACCTGAGCAGCCTGACTTTCAGCTGAAGGGCTCGAAGTGGAATCGTATTTGCGGTACATTGTTTTACGGGCGTTTTTACCCTCACTGGAAAAAAAGAGTCGGGAAAATTCGAAATTACGAAACCCCGCAGGTCCATTCCAACAATCTCATACACGGTCTCCACATACCGGAGATTTGTTTTTCTTGTAAAGAGTCGTTAATGACCTAACACGAGTGAGACAGGACAACATTGAACTTATTCATTTTCCGAATGCGTATGAAATAAAGCTTTGGTAACAGGTGTCCACCGATGAGAGATGTCTCCGCGGCTCTGTGTGAGGTTCGCATTAGGAGGTCGTGAGTTAAAGTCCTGTGGCCCACCTTTCTGAACCATGGGTATTTTTCGGGGTTTCCCCGGGTAGGCAGGCGAATGCTGGGAAGTATAATTACATCCCCCGAATTTCCTGTCCTTTCATTTCGTTTCATTAATACTTTACTAATCTTTCACCCCGTTGGATTTTTCATGTTGGCAAGTGTCAGCAAAGATGTTAGGTGCAGCTTAGCAGGGATGATACGCGCACAGGAACTCTTTCCGTGCTTCCTTGTCCATGGGATCCGTGTGGAAAAGGGGGTGGCATTTTTGGGCGTTGGACCCCGTGCCGAGATCCCCCTGTGTTGGCCCGAAAGACCTAAAGACTTCGAGGTGTCGTTAAACTGGGAAATCTTAGGGATTTCTGTGCCGTTAGCCTGGAAATGACCACCCGTTGTCTCCTTTCACCTTATCCTTCCTCCCGGGGGTGCTCCATTGGAGGCATAATTACAATAAACCTGGCTTCCATGCCGAGCCCCCTCCGTGTCTCTACTATTCCTCCTAAAAGGTGCCCGAAGCAGTTCTGATTCAGATGAAACCACCAACTACTTTTCTTTACCAACATTTACCCCTCACTTAGCACAAACTTTAGAAACACCGGTTAGTTGTAGTGTATGCAAAATGAGAATTTCTGTAAGAGCTACCTATACTCTAGTAACACTCTTGTCATTTGCGAAACTGCCAGTATATTGTCGATCAACAAGCTTCTAATCACCAGAGTTTACCGTGCTTCCACTTTGCAAGCTAAAATTAAACGAGATGTTGAAGACACGCTGAAACTCATTCTCGTGGATATTATTTCTTAATTGCGCACACAGGATTAAAGGGTACGATAGGAAGTCATTAGCTAACGCCATGCAAGGAAGACATTTAGGTTAACACAAGTGACTAAGCACGTTTTAAACATTTTATGGGAATAGTAACAAGATGAGGGAATAAAAAATGCAATTTGAGTAAGGGTGCTGTTCCCATGTGTACATACAAGGTAGTAGATGCACTTCATATTCAAGTAGAGAAAGCAATCTTAAGAATTTTAGTTCAATTTGCTTTTGATAGACACTAAACGTCTGTGGTGCAGTGAAACGGAGGGAAGTTTCCGTTTCGCAAATAAACAACCGGTTTATTGATTAAAGGTTAAGAAACTGTATGCACAGTAAATTTGCTAATTTAATACTTTAACTACCATAGAAGAGACCTCATAGGTTACTGAACAGTAAGGTAGCTACTCAAAGCTGAAAAAAAAAAATATATGTCTTAGAATTTTTCGTTATTTTCCATATTTAAGCTGCGCACCCATTCTTCGGAAGATAACAAACCAAACAGAACCAAACTATTTTTAAAGAAATGCAACTAAAATGACTTTAAGGAGGTTGAATTTTTGTTTTCATATCACGTGATGCCTTCTCAAATTTACTTTCTACGTTTTTCTTTCTTTTTCTTTTTTTTTATACATGGAGAGACTCTTACAAAAGTGATTGCAGACTAACATTGCAATTAGAAGTTCCTTAGTATATTCTTGCCTTTACAATATGTGTTTTAATTTTGAAATGATTAATACCTTACCTTGGCGTTTCAATCTGTAGTCGTCTCCTGCATCAAATTTTGTCGTTCATGTTAACTGCGCCGCAAGCTGCTTCAGTGTTACCAGTAAGACCTTTGATCTCAGGTTTTGCGTGATGGTCGTGTGAAAGATTGTTATTCCTTTGAACAGGCATCGTTAAGTGTAACGTTAAGATGGGCATGAATAAATCAAATATTTCAAAGCCATTTTAAATGTTAATGAATAGAATTCAAACGCCATTTTCTTTTCGTTTCGAGTTATGCACATATTTTATGAATAAAACCATTAATCTCAATAACTTTCAGGTAGTTTTCCACTCATTTCTTGTGTTGGGTTCCCTGCAATACGTTGCTACTTGATGGGCATAGAATTGAATCTAAGAGACTTAACTGAATCTAACCTAGAACGTTTTAAACAACGTGTGTCCTTCTTCTTCTTCTTCTTCTTCTTCTTCTTCTTCTTCTTCTTCTTCTTCTTCTTCTTCTTCTTCTTCTTCTTTCTCAATGTTCAAATGAGCCCCAGATCAATGCAGCTTTAAGTTAGCCGACATTCGTCTTCTCAGGATAAGGGAAAACCTCGGAAAAAACCTTATCCGGATAACTTACTCTAAGCGAGATCTGAACTCGCGACCTCTTGAACGTGAGGCAAACACGCTAAACATCACGCTACCGAGGTGGGCAGGGTTTGGTTGTTATGTATATATTTAACGCGGGCATATTCCACTCCCTGAAGGTAACCTATCCGTCAGCTTTCTAGAATCCATAATTTCAGTGACATTTAAATACAGAAATCAAGGTTTAATGTATAATATGCACACCAAATTTCACAGGTGTCTAATAGTTTCCGTGATATTAGTGTATTATTACTTTTTTTACTGTTTAGAATACGTGATGTATTTTTTAAACTAACACTTTTTATTTAAATTCCTTAATCGTATAAAATGAATCGTTATTATTCCACTGGTATGGGAGGAAAGAAACATGAATATGCTACTTTAATTTTTTACATTAAAAATTTACAAAATATACGTATTATTGTTTGGTGACTTCGCAAATAGGCATTTTTATAAAGTTCAATACTTTATCCTGTTAGTTATAAGGAGCTATACAAAATATATTTCATTCTTACCGGAAAGAACTTCTTGCGGGGTAATTTCAAAATGAGAATGTGTCGATAAAGGAAAACTCAGAAACGAGTTTCAAACGCATTTCTAGAACAACAGTTTCTGAGCTTATAATGTGTAAAAAGCATTTAGTACGTATACAGGTTCTCCGTGTTTTTTGCTCCTGTGCAGCTCATTTAGTATTTGAAAATTTCTGAGGCCTCTCCTAGATAGTTTCTTCAAATTGATGTAGGTAAACTTTATCGTCTTTACTGGAATTTAATTGGAAGCTAGGCTTACAGCCATACATTTAAATCGCTATACCGTCGTCCTCTTTAATGACATCCCCCATATACAGATTGTCTATGACTTTTGGGAGTAATCCCATTCCGTGAGATAACTGGAACCTTATCCGAGATGCAGGCACCCAGAGGATCGAGTCCGTTTTTTCCTATGGCAAGATGATGATGATGAGGATGGCGGTGGAATTAAAGGACCTACAGATTTTGCCATGAACTTCAAACAAAGTTGGTCCTTGGGGGTACTTCATATGAGTTGGATGTGTTGGCTTGGATATGGCCGACTCAGAGTTGGTACCCCCGAGGTGAGAATCGCACAACAGACTAAACCACTGAGCGCCGTTAAATCAATATTCTATATGCTTTAAGTGGTCGCAAGTCATAGAAGCTTCATGGAACTAAGGTAGAATAAGTAGTCTTTAATTGCACTAAACCCCATTTTATGATTTTGGGATAATCTTTGGCGTTTTTTCACAGATGGGTACGCTTGACTAATTAAAGAATGGAGAGAAACAAGATGGTTCTAATATAACTAATAGATATCTCCAATTGACGCTCTGTTCTTTGCTGTTAATTTGACATTGCTATCAAATAACGAAAATGATATTCAATATTCTGTTCATCACCTAAATAACATAAGGATGAAATATAGTATGGAAATTAACGAAGCTAAATTGAAAATAATGACATTTTGTGGGAAATATCCCGTCCTGAGTTTTTTTATAATAAATTGTGAGAAAGTTTGAATGCGTTTAATTGTATTGGCAACAAACTATCTTTCCTTGAACACGTATCATTAATTAAATCCTGAAACCGCCTCTCGTGCAGCGGCATAGTGCTATGGAAGTGAGGCATGGACACTCAGAAGAACAGATGAGCATCGAATAGCTAGTGATATGTAATAGGATATGAATCGTAATTCATAAGATTCACTGCAGGGTACAACAAATGGGGCCACAGCCGTAATGAAGATACAAAGAAAAAGCTCTAGCTTCAACCTTTGTTAGAGTTCATACAAAAATATCACAAATGTTGGAATGACCACATTCCGCATGCCTACGATTAGGATCCCTAAAGCAGTGTTCCGTTATCGCCCAATAGGAAAGCGACTTCTTGGCCATCCAAGTAAGAGGTGGACAGAGAATTCGACGCTGAGATAGTTAGGGCCACAAGGCCCAATGCCTGGAAGGATGATAATGGTGATGTTGTTGATGATGACAATGATGATGGGTATCTTTAAATGGGCAACCTATAAACCGATTTCAAGAATTACTTCCGCTGCTCTTTGTATTTCACTTCAGAGATACAAGCTACTTATATTTGAGAGAAGTGTCTACCTTATAATCGACGGAAATAGCTTTGTAGTCCCGCATACGATAGGTCCCGGATTCGATTACCGTTGACCACCTACTCTGACTTTGGGGTCTTCGTCAAATTCCTTTATAGATGGTAAATGTTGTGGTAGATGAGAAACTACTCCAATTTACTTTTAGACGTTTTCCCTTCCTTTCCATTTCGTTCTCACATTTCAGATGTGCTTCTATGTTTCGTGGCGTATGGCGGCACCGGAAGATGACACGGGTGTTTGCTCAAAGGAAAGAGTACTTACTCCCTGTGGACACCAGAAAGCAGGTTGTTCCACGGGTTGTTCATCGCTCTCTCTAGCCAGCTTTAGAGGTGGAACGGATCATGGAGCCTGGAAATGTTGCGGACTTCCGCCCGTCTCTGTGCCATTTCTGCCTGCAGCCTGTAGCATCCTGTGACTCCTTCACTTGGAAGGTGGTAGCCGCAACACATCTATATAGATTTCAGTGCACGTGGTGTCCTCCTTAGTTGTATAATCTATAACAATACCCACGTTATAAATTCATCAAAATATGTTGAAGATCCGAGGAAACTAATCATTTCACTGTTACAAAGCTAAAAGCTGTAATTAAATCATAAAAACTTAAATAACAGAAGGGTAAGCATCTAGCATACCGAGTGGGACGGTTCAGACGGTAACATCTGTGGCTCGCATTCGGTTGGATCCCCGTGGCCGACCTTCCTGACCCATGGACTTTCTCCTAAGTTTTCCCGGGTAGCCAGGTGATTCCTGGGAAGGACTTCAATATCCTTAGAATTTCCTGTCGCTCTGTTTCATTACATTTCACCCTTCATCGCATTAGGTTTATTTCAGTGTTGCGAGCGTCGGCGAGCGTCGGCGAGCGTCGCGGTAGTAGAACGGCAGGGGGAACAAATGAGGTCTGGAAATCTTTTCCCCAAGATGGTAAGGCGAGCCCACTGATTTCGGAGTCCTCATTGGGTGATATAAGCCCGAGGGGGAAGGGGAACCGGTTTCCGAGTCCCGCGCCCGCTTTCGGAGTACGAACCCGAGGGGATGGGAGAATAACCGGGATGAGTCAGCCTGCGCCGGGGTGCTTCTAACTGGGAAAATGCGGGGACCTTGCCCTCTGCTCCGTCGTGGCAACTTTCCGGACGCCCTTTGAATCCATTTGCCTCATCCATCCTCCCGGGGGTGCTCATCAGGTGCATAGATCTCGGTTGAGGTGCTAAGCCCTCTTCCTCAAGTTGTCATTGAGTCATTGTGTCAAACCAATAGCATATTTCGAAGCGAAATACCAAAGATCACGAAATATAAACTCCCTTCAAAGTAAGAATCACTTCGGTGCACATTCAAGGGAGAAAATATATCAAGACGAATTGCCAATAATACCAGGGTGAAACAGAGGAAATAGAGCCGAATACAGCGACCGTATACGACACTGTGTCGAGTTAATTTTCAATCCCTTGTAAAACGAGTCGGAGGGAGCAAATATTTTATGTTCCCTACAGAAATCTGAAATTAATAATAATTCTTATGAATTCTTGTTTGTATTCTTAGGCCATAAATAAATCGGATTTTAAAAAGATACTTGGATCTTTAAACTATTAGACAAAAATGGTTAAGATATTGCAACGGAATGGCGAAAGTTCGGTCCAGTTTTTTATTTTGCTTATTTTTTTACTTTTGTACTTTATTTTCTTCCAACTGAATGAACAACACGGTTCTCTTTTTTCTGGCGTTAAGACACTCTACAGCCTTTCATGATATTCCAACTCATAGCTGTTGTTTTCTCGTAATCTTGAAACAAAATTTTCTGTCTTACAATTTTCTCTTTGTCTCAAAAAACTAACTCTTACGATACGATCACTGAACTCTAATTAAACTACTTCAGCTGCTTCGCTCCGCACTCACTAACTAGAAACTAGCTCACTCGCACGCTCCACAAGCCTTTATACTGGCTATGACTTAGTGAGATTTTTATCGAATTTCACCTTTTCTGGAACGTGCCGGTAGCTAGAAGATTCACGAACAATCTAGAAACTCCCTTTTGGTTCTGCCGCTATGATTGCTGTTACTGCTTGGCAAAGCCATGAGGCGTATCGGAAAGAATGTGAAACTGCCCAGCTGTTTACGTGAGCTTATCGCACAAATACGTCGAGACAGTGTGTGTACCCTCTGTTCACATGCAATCATATCTTCAGGACAGCAACGTCTCATACCACGGCAGCCGCAAGAGATCACCTATTTGTGTTTTATCACTGACTATACACCAAGTTAATATCACTTCGCTGTTCTAATAAACAAGATAAGAAACGATCGTAGCTCTCGATAGCCAAGGTCAATACGCCTCGTCGCTTTGCCAAGTAGTAGGTGTTTGCTCGCCGTAAGTGTTGTGGGGCAGGTTGACCCTGAGCGTCTTTGCTCGCCGGCCTGGTATGTAGTGTGAGGTAGCTTCACCCTGGCCGTCCTTTGATATGCACCGCGTGGTCAGCGTCGTATTGTTTTAGTGAGGGTACATAGAGTCAATTTTGCTCATGAGTGAAATTTCTAATATTTTTAAAGAAACATATTTCAGTGCCTTTATATTATGTTGATAAACCCGTAAGCTTATATGTTTGTGCAGTGCTTGAAACTGTGCTTAACTACATTAAACTTAAAAGCCTGACATCTATTGCGTTTTAAATTTAACCTTAGAAGCACTTTTTGCCATTTTGTTTAGATGGGTTTACTGACATTCAGATGCTATAGATATAGCGGAAATTCTATCATAAGAACAATCGTTTGCTGCATGTTTTGAAGCTGAAGCTTAAAATCCCTGCAATACAATATCTTGGATATAGTATTTGTGTCGTCGTCTCATGGAGAGGGACACCTCGCTGCACTGTGACCCACTACGCATCTATTGTGAGATACCATCCCAATGAAGAAGAGATGCGGTGAAGGGAAACCTAGGCCGTTAGAGGGCGGGCACCGAGCAAGCCACAGATGTGAAGAAATCCCTAACAGGTCTACAGGTAACCATCACGCGTACCACAAGTGGGGAGCGTGACCTGGAAAGAAGTTCTACACAGCACAAGCATCCGCAGCATCTCCCCACATATGCCCGAATCACCAGGCCGACAATCACACCTGGAAGATGACAAAGGAGCGAAATGATGAAGGGAAGGAGAGGAATCCATGGATTGGATACGTCACCCAGCATTCGCATAGTGACAAGGGAAAACCACGGAAAATCCCAAGGTCATACTGGGTGTTTGATGGTGACTCTCACACCTTACCGCGGAGCCACCTCGTTCGATGCTCCTTACTGGTTCATACTCCGAGGTCGTTGGTCTCTGAAGCCGGTATTTAATGTGTCCAGTTTCCAAAAATATATATACCAGGAACCAGCATTTCTGTTTAGCCAAGTTGTCGCTTTCATCCAGTAATTCATCTTGAGACTTTTCATTTTCTCTTTGAAGAACTGAAGGTAGTGTGATTAATTTCACTGTTTTTCCAAATTCGTAGGCAAAGCCACATTTACAGTACTTTTGCTCTCTCTGGTTGACTATACCAGCTTTGGAAGATACAATAGCAAACGTTCGTTAATATATTTAATTATTTTCCACTGGTCAAATCACCTCCTCTATTACAGCGATAAGTGTCGTATTTATTTGCTAAAGAAGTGCTACTGTCAGAAAATTACCTGTCTAACAATGTAAACATATTATCACTATCACTGTTCGAATAGTTTATCCTTCGGATTCTTTATATAATTTAGAATACACGTTGATATTCCAGGTATGTAAAAAATTCAAGCTGAGCGAAAGTTAAAAGCCAGTAAAATTTGAAAAATAACGTATAATAGAGTAACACATGGACACATTCGGCTATAGTTCATTATGTTATCATAATTCTTATGTTATCCAAGCATTATATTTGGTAACAGCTGGATGCAAAGAAGGTGCCTAAAATATAGAATAAAAACGGGCTTACCTCGAATGACGCAACCGCCATCGTCTCACTTCTAGTAGATATCAGGCTAAATGACCTCACTCTGCGCTGGCTTATCTCATGTCCATAACGTGGGTAACAAAAGTTGCAATTCAATCTAACGTATTCAATAGTTACATATGTAGATGCAGAGAGCCATAATTTAGAACGCGCTTAGGCTTGGTTAACAATCATTATTTATCGTTCACAAATTTGTACAGAAGTGCCTTGGGAGCGGAGGACTTTACTCCGTGCATGCAGCAGAAACCATGTAAAACAGTTTTTCTTTCCGGACTAATAAATGAATAGCTTTGTATTCGATGACAAACCCTCAAACTGCAAGTGCCCTTTAGTAGTGAATTAAGTGAATTAATTTCTCACAAACGTCCCCAATTTACAAATCTAAATGCAAAGAAGGGAGAGGTGCCATAAGTGCAGAAGCAGAAGTGTCCAACTGCTGTAGATAAAAGTACATCAGTAATGTATGTACACGTTGCAATTTCTATTTATAGGAATAAAGTAGATTATATGGAAGAAACGTGAAGCTAAATTGCAATATTATGGATTTTTCTGGCGTAGTGATTCACTTGTACTACGCTGGCTTTCAAAGAACATTGAAATCGTTGCATTTTTCATCTTTTTCCACAGCAGCATTGTTTACAGCGGATAACTTTTTTCCACTTTGACGGGGTAGAAATGGTATAGTTGCATGAATGTTGCACGCCAATTTGGATAGTAATGAGCAATTGTACTGTGGATCGTCCACGAAGCAAAGGGGTTTCTACTTTGACTTCTTTGTGACACAAAAACATATGTCCTTGTTGTATGGGAGCAACTTTACTTATTCGAGAACAATTTCGATCAATATTAAATCTCTGATGTTCGAATTGTTTGAACAGAAGAATCCGATATATGGGAGTATTCCAGTATTCATATGAGTTCAAATTAATCGTACAGTCCGGTATATTACACTATCATATTCTTGTATGGTTTCTATCCTTGTTTCCCACTTCTTCACCATTCGATATCTTCAGCTTTCTTTCTATATAGAAGCAGTACACAGGACTTCAATACTGAGAAAATGTATTCACTTACATAGTTTGTGAAAGGAATTAAATCTGTTAATCTCCACCACTAAGTCAAAAACCTTCCTTCAAGTTTAGTTGTTGACTGCAATCTCGGGTTCCCCATTCTTCTTTCTTTACAATTTAACTCTTTGCCTTCGTATATGTTCAGTTTACCATGATATTGTTTATCTAGTATTTCCTGCTCCCTTTAAGTGTTTTACTATTCACTATTCCTTTTCCCACAACACTCAGCAAACAGTTTTTATTATGCAGTATAGTCATAGGTTACATAATGGAGGTGATCTATTGCAGCTACCACCCCCATCAGGGGATGAAGTGAAGAAAGCAAAGAAGGCTGTCGGCCACAGGTAGACATGCCACAGAGAGACGCCGAAGTCCCAAACAGTTTCTATCTGAATACCCGTCCCAATGATGGAACTGCTTAGATAGGGCGATGAACGACCAGTTGACCAAGCAACCACGAAACTAGAAGGACGCATAATGATAGAGAGGAGATCGTCGTAGATGTGAAAAAGCAACAGTATTTGCCTAGTTGGGAAAAACCCAAGGTCAGATTGGAAGTTTGACGGGAATCAAGTTTTCCGAATCCGAGCCTCACGCGTTACCGCAGTCATCTCGCTCGTTTTTTATCCAGTAGACCAGGTAATTTGTTTTCCTCCTGTGGTATGTTTCACCATTTTACTTCAATTACTCTTTTAAAACATTATTTTAGTTACTTCTTCCGTTCATTCCTAAGCTCCTGTTCTTCTCCTCTAAGTCCTGCAAAATACTTTGTCGTTTTTCGCACTTCGTCAGAATAGTTAGAAGGGTTAAATGGATGATTTTGTTTTGTAAGTAGCTGTGATTCCGAAAGAAACCTACGAACAAGATAAAACTCTTTTCACCGGTGCACCATTCACTGTGTTTAGACAGTGCTGAATATTTATAGATATATCATAGATTATATAAATACATGGTATTGTAGCTCTTTCATGTTCATGGCGGTCATCGGACTACGATTTCAGTTGTTGCCTAGCTCAGCATCAGGGTTGACAACAGGATGACTTTTACAAAACCACAGAATTCTACATAAGAGAGGCAGTGGAAATGCGACTAAAATAATGTAACAAAAATTTAATAAATTAATAGATTACAGGTTTTTCTAAACCTACTCATCTTTTGGGGTAACTGAAGTGTTTATTGTACTATTATTACACTTTGAAATAGTGAGTGAGTGAGTGAGTCAGTGAGTAAGTGAGGAAGTGGGCTTTAAGGACCCGCCGACAAGATCATTTGGGCCCAATTTGATAGTTATTCGTTGGGCGCAGGAAGTGGGAAAAGAATGATTGGGTACATGAGTTACGGTAGGGCCATTTATTGGATTTGAAGCAGTTGATGTAGGGAGATTTTGTGCTACAATTTGCATTACCGTAGTGTTAAAAGCTTTTGAGAACTGAGTGGCAAAATGTTATACTTTTAACACTTTTGTGAACTGCTGAAAGGCCGACTTTTACTATCAGCTATCTAAAAAAGTAGTTTTCGTAACATCTATTATTTACGATCACGATGACTAGAAGAAAGTTGTAATCGTATACCTCAGCATGCAGCTGTACTAATTATCCTATGTTAGCACAAGCAGCGATTGCTCTTCAAGCATTTGTTTGTAAATATTGTGAATTCTCCTAGCCCAGCATTGTTATTTATTGCGTTCTGGGAGGTGAACAACGGGGTAAAAGCTTGGGAGCTGACCTAGCAACAATATACGCTGAGTGTATGCCATGTAAAATTTAGCTACTCTGCTATCACGGGGATTATTTTGCCTTGTGCCTGGAGGCAAGTATCTCCTTTACGATGCGCAACCCAAACGCAGCTTCCACATAATCGTGGGGAGGCTTTGGTATTTCCATGTGTGTATGTGTGTGTGTGTGTGTGTGTGTGTGTGTGTGTGTGTGTGTGTGTGTGTGTGTGTGTGTGTGTGTGTGCTATCTATGTAGTTAACTTGTTTCCACAAGACACATGTTTTTCTCTCCTCTTTTTCTTTGGAGAGAACCTTCCTCGATTCTGCTTTTGGCGCATTTCTAAAGCGTTTCTTCTCCCGGTCAATAGAACATGGAAGAAAAACACGCCCACGTAGTTTCAGAATTGGAAACGCTGTATAAGCTTAACTTCGAGTGCGATATGTTCAGAACAGATTTCTTTCTCTTCTTCGACGGTGCTTTTACCCCCTACCTTCTCTCCAATTCCCACGCAAGTACACACAAGCATTTGAGGGTTTTCAGTTTCTACGAAAGAAAATTGTGTATGTGGTGGTCTGATATCACTTGATTTTCAAACCAAGCGAGACGATAACATGTGAGGCTTGCATTAGGGAAGTCCGCGGTTCAAATCCTTTCAGGACCGTCTCCATAACTGACCTTCCCTCTGTTCCCAGAACTGGTAAACGCAGGGGAGGTACCCTAAACTTAGAGCTGCAACGTTTGCTTCCCAGAATTCCCTCCCCAAATATAATTCCATATCATGCATCATCAGTGGTCACTCCTGGTAGTGCTGTATGCAGTAGCAGGAGGAGCAGGAGCAAGAGTGACATTTATTGTACTTACATCACATGTTGAATTCCTTAAGGAGTCGCGTCAAACACATAACATATTTTACATCCTAATGCGCCAATTAGTTTGGGTACCCCTTAAGCACACCAAACGAGGTGGCGCTGGCGGTAGCTCTTGTGACTCGCCATTGGCAGGTCGTAGGTTTGTTCTCCGCCGATCACACATCCTAACTTGAGGTCTTCTGTGGTTCTCCTCTTGTTACTTAGGCCAATGCTGGGCTCCTCATTCTCACACCACAGCTTTCCTGTCCACCATTCTCCTATTCTATCATTCCCTTCTCATCCATTTCAGGGTTGCAGGACCTGGCGGCAGTGTTGGACAGGTTGCGGCTGAATGGTGCGTTCTGTAAAGGTTTCATTCCTGGCGTCGCCCCGAGCCTGCCCGGTTAGGCGCCGCCTCCACAGGGAGCCCTAGATGTTTACCGACCGGGGTAAGGGGGTTGTGATGGACGAGCAAGGCTCCATTGAATACGTTTGTACTGTAATCGTTAGGGTTCCCATTTATGTTTGTGCCCGGCATCATTCGGATCTGGTCGCCCTTTAGGTCCCTTCCCTCATCCTTCCCTCCTAGTGGTGGCTCCAGCTGCACAGGCCTACGTACACAGCTATACCTCGGTACTGCAGCGGTCCGTCCGTTGTGTATCTACCGCTGCCTCTTATCTCCTAGGCTCAACATCCGTTTAGCCCCTAGCTGTACACGTGTAGCTGTTTGTAATATCTATTCCTCCCCATCCTCTGTGTTCTTATCCCCCCTCTCTCTTTCCCTCTCCTTCTCTGTCTTCCCTTATAAATAGAGCGAGGATAAATATCCCATCGCCTACAATGTTTGCGCGCTCGTACTATACACGCTCCGTGGTGACTGGCAGACGGCGTAGCACGGGTGTTCAGAACACGTAAACAAACGGGCAGGGCTGTGTAAGAAGCTCTAGTCTATTTACATCAGTTCATATCGTCATCTATTGGTTTCTCAAAAACATTGCAGTGAACAATACATTTTTTAAATTGTTCAAAAGTAAAACTTGTCATCCAAACAATGTTTATACAGCGAGAAACTTCTCTCAACGTCACATGATGTAACGGGAGCAAACGTAAGATATTTTGCATTGAGGATGTCATTTTGTCTAGCTGTTGTAAACGAATTTGTATGTGAACCATTGTAGCGTAGCCAGGATTTCTCTCCAACACGGTTTTCAGTTTATTTTGCACTGCTTCGGTTACAGCTGAAGGATCTACATTTTCAATTTTCATATAAAGCTCTTCTATCAATTGTAAAGCATGTAACAGTTTGTGATTTCTTGATTCTAAATGCAGAATAGTTTTGGTGACATCTGGAAAATTCTTTTTAATAAATAACAAATGTTTACGTAAATTGCCTGAAATCAGTGATTGAGCAGATTTAATGGCACAGCTGTCTTCACTATCCAAAACATTGATTACTTTAACCATTTTATCATAATAGTCTGCATAAGATGCAGCAGGATTTAGCCAGCTACCCCATCGAGTTACAACGGGCTAGGGAGGTAAAGGGACCCCAGGGGCCATTTCTTTGAAAATCAGTGACCTGCTTGGGGCTTTCAAGAGTTTTTTTTTTTTTTTTTTTTTTTTTTTTCACATCAGCAATGAAGCTGTCCACATCACTGTACCAGAAGCGTATCATTTCGATGAAGGCCGTGAGCGATGCACTTTAAATGTACCATGTTGGGATGATGTGTAGTTTTAATTTCTTTAGCTGCTTTTAGCATGTAGCTTGCACCATCTGTCAGAAAAAGTAGTACATTATCAGTTTTGATCCCCTCTGGCCACAGCAAAAGTAGACTCTTTTGAAAAATTTCGACAATACTTTTGTGGTTAACCTTATCAATAACTTCAGGCGTCAATAGAAATGATTTAGTAGGTCTGTCTGACGAAAGTACTCCCACAATTACATTTGCAACAAACCTTCCCACAGAATCCAGAGTTTCGTCTATGGAAATTCAAATTTTATTGTCATCCACAGATTGCCGAATTTGAGCCATAACTTTATCATAACATTTTGATAGATACTATTTACGTAGGGTTGTTGAACTGGGAGGCTCCCGCTTAGGGTATTCTTTATGAAGATTTTAAATTCAGTATGTTCTACTTTGTGACATGGTATGTTACTACGTACCAACATTTTGCACAGTCTTCAGAAAACTCCGATTGAAGTGACAAATGGCCGTGTTCTTTATTCTTTTATGCTGCAACAAGTGATTTATGGTTTTTTGGTATTGCAATGTTGCTTCAACAATTTCCGTTTCTCCTTGGAATCTCTGATTTGTGAATAACATAACTTACGTTGTATCGTATCACCATTCAATACGAAATTATTTCTTCCAAATTCTTCCAATAGCTGATTTAATTTACCATCACCTAAAGCTGAAGACATTATTCACCTCGATGTAAACATGGATCGCACAGAAAATAACACTCCCTATCTGTACGGTACTGCTGTCATACTGAACCACAGCACGCTGTTCACCCCTCAGTCCGAGGTAGCAGCGATGACGTCAAGCAAGCAATTCGCCGTGCAGTCAACCTGATTTCTTCTTCAGTGGATATATATCCTCGCTCTACTTATAAATCTTTATTTTACCATTCCCAAAAATATTTCTGTTACTTTTATTTCTTTCGTAATTTTGAAACTATGCACTAAGAATGATCTAGAGTACCGCTTAATTTACCTGCATTATTTACTGGAGCAGATTCAAGTGTCCTCTGAACCTTCATATTCGTATCTCCACAGTAAGGACTCTATTATTTTGTCAATGTGTTTCAATATTAATTTTTAAATTAACATTTTAAAAACAGGAATATTATATGGAAAATTATGAAATATGCAGCAACATCATAGATGCTCTTGTATGCGCTTTAAGGTTTTTCAGACAAACACGCGAGAACCTGGAACGCATTACAGATATTAATCATATATCTCAAATAAAAGCAAACTAAATACCCATTTGCCTACAAATCCATGTTTAGGTAGGTGTATGTAATCCAAATGTATGTTTCAGCCTCTGACTTGACTTGACTTGACTTGACTTAACTTGACTAATATGGAAGGTGAAACGCTTAGGTTTCCTATTAGTAGTTGTACATTAATTTATGTTTAGAGTGCATGCTTTGAGGAGGAAAATTACCATTAGCGAGGATGATGTACTCCACTCATCAGCTCTCCACGGAGGTAAAATGTTAAATGTAAATCACACATCCATGACGACCTAAATGTCTGCCATAGTTTGTCATGTGTCTATTAGTGGCAAACGTTTCATGAACCTATGCATAATTAATATTGACATTCTAAACCTTTTTAGGTTAAATTAACTTTACTAAAATATGGTCTATTCTACCGATTGAGATGACTACGGTAACGTGTGAGGCTCGCATTCGGGGGGTTGCGGTTTTGATCCCCGTCGACCTTCCTTTCTCAGCTTGGCCTTTCTTGGCTTTTCCTGGTCAGAAGGCGAGTGCTAGGGTAGTTTGTTCTCTAGCACGATTTCCTTTCCCTTATTTCCCTTTCATTTAATTTCCTTTTCATCTTTCAAGTGTGCTTTTAGGTTTCAGGGCGTATAGATGTGCCGTGCAGAGGGCGCGCATGTTTGCTTAAAGGAACGTTTACTCACCGTGGATACTAGAAGGCTGCTTGATCGACGGGTCATTCATCACACTCTCTAGACTGTTCCAACAGTGAAGCTGATCTTAGAACCTTGAACTATTAAGGACTTCCGTGTGTCTGTGTGGCTTCTGCGCATGTGGCATGTAGCCTTCTGAGGGGCCTTACCTTAATCCCTTTCTCCTGGGGGTGATAGCACAAATACTGTTTGCGGTGCTCGAGTTGTCTCTCTCCATTGTGTAATATTTTTTGTGTTTTATGCACCAAGATTGTGTCATATTCAGTGAATTAGAACGCACGTATTCTAGTTATTCCCATTTCCATAATTGAATGACTTAGAAAAGGCATGCTTGATCGAGTTGTGAATTCTCTTTTCAATTTGAACTGACTTATAACAGGATTCATTCATTCAACAGTGCGGATATATGTAATGCGATGAAGTAAAGTACAAATAAACACCTTTTAATTCATTCACTTTCAGCAAACGAATCTAAAGGTTTCCATTTACATTCGAATTACTGTTCAGTGATCCGCGTCCTTTATGTCATATTTTATCCTCCAGCACATTAGCCCTTCGCGGGCCAAGGATGACCCCCCCCCGACCGCTGCGTGTCCCACCTCTGCTCACTACAGGCGTCGTAAGTGAGGTGCAGAACTGGAGGGTGGGACGCCCCGAGCGTTCCCGGCCGGTTAAGTGGCCTTCGTGACCAGGAATCACCACTTCCTTATCAAGTAGCTTCTCAATTAACGAGGCTGGGTACACCTCGTGCCAGTCCTCCCAGTGGGCGAAAAATCCCCACGCCGGTATCGGGGATCCAGCCCGAGCCCTCGAATCCGAGTCCTCCGCGCCTGGGGCAGGCGCGCTACCACTGTTTTACAGAGGTGGCCCATGATGCTCTTTCTGTGTTTAATAACGTAACCTTCATAAGTTTTTGTTATCTTACCATCGGAATCATAACTTAAAATAAAACATAACAATCCGAGGTTCAGAAGTTTTTAGGCGGCATTTGGTGTGCTGTAAAAGTTAAGGATTATGAGCAAAGCATGAGTATCTATTGCCACGTTAACTGTATTCGCTTCCTATTGAAATGTCCATGAAGATGGCAAAGACCAACATCAGTCCTGGTGTAAACATTGCACCTATTTTTGGCAGACAACGTTACACTGAATGAGTTTTTGAGTTTAAAATAGCGTCAGTGATGCAGAATGGCCGGGGCAACTAGAGACGACTACTTGGACGTTGTGACGTTTTCTCGCCCTTAAAGCGTTGGAACTAATTCCGTGATGCCTTAGGAGTTAGGTTTAGACAGGTGAAGGAACCTCCAGGCTCTTTCTAATTCCAAAAGGGACGAAGACGGGCTTCCTAACAATTCCATATGGAGATAGCCAGCTAGCAATACCTAATCCTCGATAACCCGGGAGTTCCGAGACAGTCGAGATAGCTTCCATGAGAGGACTCCAACAAATAGCAGGTCCAAACTCGCAAAGACCACCATCCTACCCTAAAACACCAGTCACCGTTGCGTGATACTTGAACCCTGAAAGAAATGAATGGTAATGATAGACAGCAAATCTGTGGGAAGAGAACCACCCCTGCGTTTGCCTACCAATGGGAGACACCATGTAAAAACCCATGGTAAGACTAGCCAACCGATGGGAATCGAATCCCAAACCTCCTAAATGGGAGCCTCACACTTGACCGTGGAGCCAGCTCGCTCGTTTTGGGATGTACTAATGAGAGATGAGTAGTGTAACCACTCTGTCAATGCTCTACCTAATGTGCTGCATGCTGAAATATTTAAATTTCGCCGATACTTTCTCAAGTGTTGGGAATGTTTTATGATTATATACCAACATGGGAGGCCGAATTCATGGAGGCACACACTCATGAACGCGAGTTCAGTGGCTAAACTCCCAAACTCTTCTGGACTACGATAACTACAAATATCTTCACTATTTGATTCTTACCTTTTATATTTAACTTATTTAGTTAGGATTTAATTACTTGCAGTATACTATTACAATTTCGCTAAAACTAGATAAAAGTTATGACTTTGGTAGCTAACCACTACAAGGAAGCTTATGATGTTCCTACAATGAACCGTCAGCTTTGTACCGACACAGAAAGAGAAAGAGCATTGATTTTCTCATCCCATCTGTAAATAGAGAGTGCTATATTATCAAACATTTCTGTTATTTAAATTCTATAAATCTACGAAAAATGGGTCTATGTTTGTTTATAAACTGCTTCGATTGACTCATTCAGATCAACCGGTTTTAAGGACGATATTCATACACAATCCACCCATTACTAAAAGTGTATTGTAGACCACAAATAACAGTTGCGAAGTCTAACGCATATTCACGCTTTGGGTGTTTGGTAGGTAATTCCTGAGTTTTCCACAAGGATTAATACATGTAATTTATTATCTCGCTACCGCGGACTGTTAGAAGTTTTTTGTCAAATTACTCCCGACTTGTATCTTCCTGTTCTCATCCCCATTATAGTACGGTTCTGAAAGATAGGTATGTGGATGTGGCTGTTGAGAAAGTTCGCTGGCGATCATTCTTCTTCTCTCAAAGACCCTAACGAAGATGTATGGTCCCTGACCATACATCTAACTGGCAAGTAACTTCATTTAGGAAAGAGACCACTAATGAAACAAACAAATTCTTCAAAAATCAGCTTGTCACCTTTCGGATTACAAGGTTTAACCTCTCCTGCTGTTCTTTGGTTTGCCATGGAGCTTCTACTTTATTAGATCTATGCCGTCGTAAAATTCATCCCCTACACACGAAGTTGGAGGAAGAAAGAAGGGCAATGATCCTGATTGTTACAACATGCCATGATTGCTAAAGTAATTACCCCCTCCCCCAGTTAAACAAATTCCGATGATGTATCGAAAGCTTCTAATTCTTGTGGACAAAAGTAACTTTAATAGGCCTTATTAGTCTTCATTTTACTCTGGAGCTGATGACGATCATGTATTGGAATGGTGAGATTTAGAATGAAGCACACCTCATGAAAAATAGATGGGAATTTCTTTGAAAGTATGTATGTAAATGTGCAACATTGTTACCTTGTACAGTTGCCTTTCATGAGTTTTAATAACATTACTCCAAACCTCTGAATCTGTTTATTGTCCCATGTTATCTCAAGGTGCCTCGAACTATATCGCAGCGGAGACTGTTCATGCACTCCAGTAGCCACTTATTTGTTTGTAATATCACGGTACTCTGGTAGAATAGCGGTCGACGTAATACCAAATGATTTTTCAGGAAACTCTACACATATGGCAACGTAATAGTTTCCAGGTATGGTAAAGATGTACTCTTTAGTACCAGGTGCTGTGGTTATTATTTTAGATCTTAGAGACCAGTGCAGGCGAAATGAATGTTTAAATAGAATGTGATGCAGCTTTTATACTGATTGTTTGTAATGTGGAATGAGCTGCACTTTAGCATTAGCCAATCGAATGTGGTGTTTTAGTCACCGGAATACAGCATCCCATATGGGTTACAGTAGACCATTTTATTTGCAACGTGAAATCTAGGAGGAAGGGATGAAAGGGACATCCGAAGAGTGACCATATCCGGATGCTGGCCTACCATGACTCCAGAATTTATCACCTCCAGTTGTGAACAGTGAAACCTGAGGAGTTAATGAGGGATATCGTTATAAAATGCTGATAACTTGATAATTACTACTCCTGATTCCGAAATGCTTTCCTCCACCAAATCCGTTTTCACCACGGTTTCAGGTGTTTTTCCAAATAATTCCTTCCACTATACGCGTGGAAACTGCTTTTGTAAACATGAACAGTACAAGTTCTAAAAGTCGTGTATTGTTCAAAAACTAACAAAAGATAATATAAATTGTACTTTCTGAATGATAAAATTGCAATATTCTTTGGTTATTAAAGTTTCTCTTTTTACTGCGTAGAGGATTGGGGAAGTAGTGTATTCGGCCCAAAAATTCGGAGTCGAGATTTCACTGGCGATCTGTTTTGAGGCTCCCTAAGTTTAAAAAAAAAAAAAAAAAAAAAAAAAAAAAAAAAAAAAAAAAAAAAAAAAGCATTTTAGAAAAACATCCGCGCGCGTGCGTGTATGTGTGTCAAATCAGTTGAAAACCAAAGTTTGTATTCTAATTTAAAACCATTCAAGGATGCGATACCAAGATTTTGGTGAAAATTCCTCCACCATAAACTACTAAACTGGAATTTGTTTCGAAAAATTTTATTTTCCCAAAATTTGCTGTAAGAATTTTTAAGATACGATATGTCTAGAATTTTTTATGGCAAATGAAATGTCTATTTTGAATTTTCTGACTATATCCCATGTAGTCCTGTTTACTCTTGAGCTTTGAATAACTGGTAAACCATAAGAGATAGACCAAATCTTACTCTACAGAATATGTAGATCTCGTTACAACACAATTTACATAAAATAATCCTATTTTGTGAAGAGAGCCATTTCGGAGATATTCCTTCTTATTTTTCAGAATTTTATATTCGTTTTCAAATGGGAGGTCATCTTTTTTATCTCTTGGTCATGCAAACAGAACGGAATTTCAGTCATATAGCAACCACCCCTAGAACATTTGACTATCACTTAAAGCCTACTAAATTCCCCTTACATCTACAAGAAAATTAGCAATAAGATATCTTCTACAGTAGTTTATCTCGATTAACACGAAATAGTTTTGCAAGAGAAGAGAAAGGCATGTGACGGCAACAGGTCAGATTTCTTATAAATTACAGTTAAATGTTTTCTTGAGCCTGTGCGTACAAAATGCACATAAACTGAGATAATTGTTTGCGTAAATTGGGAAATTAAAAATCGTGTCGCTATCCAAAATAAAACCATAGTGACAGTGATACACACTGATCATCCAAGAGAGCACTCAGGAGGGCTTATCTTTAGCTAGCTATACACCTTTTGATGTTCCTTATCGGTAGCAGAGCATTAAAAAGTTTGATTTGAAGTATGACATTTATTACCGCCTCTAGTATGCAGATGGCGTAGAATTGGAGCTAGTGAGTCTGTTTGTGTGTGTGAAGAAGCAGAATGAACAGCGCACGTGGGTGATGCTTCCAGTCGACTGATGTGGTACTTTTGAATGGAACTAATTGGTCCGACAGAAGCTTCCGAGCATATTGTTGAGTTGAGAGCGCACGCTTTGATGTGCACCCTCCCTTTTGTTAACGCATATCTACACAGGCAAATGCAGAAGATAGGCTTTTACCATCATGCAGCGTTGCTTGCGGTTAATCCAGGTCAGCAGGGGAAGAGGGTAGACAAACACGATGGCGGCTCTTTGGCCATCACAAGTTTTACACTTGCCGTGCTCGTTACGAGCTTCTTTGTTTGTTGATATGTAGTCTCCAACGAGAAGAAGGGAAAGACTCTAATGGAGACACTTTCCGTAACGCTTCGCTCTTAAACTCCGTTTTATGCCCATCCAGTAACCTAGTCCCGCTTTACGTCCATCTAGTAATGTTGTCTCTATGGCTCATTTTATATCATATTAAAGGACAAAGGTGGTTTCTTTATCCACCGCATAACCAAACAAACTGGATGTATCACAAATGTACATGTAATGTGAATGGGAACTACCTATTATTTAAACTATGATGTTTTTTTGCTGATATTAAATATTCATTCTAACCTACAACTGTATACCTACATGTTGATGTAGTGATATTTGCCCGATTTAATATAAACGCTGGAAAACAACCTCTTAAGGACTGTTGTGGCAGATTTGTGTAAAAGTGTTTAGTGAAGATTACATTTGTAACGATTTTCCTTTTTGTAATTTTTGATACCGAAATTAAAGGCCAACTAAATAAATTACAATTTAAAATGGAATTAGTCAATGACGTAGATATGCTTAGGATAAATTGCATATGATAAACAAGTGATAAGGAAACCAAGCAATAAGAATAAACCTAAATATTAATATCAGAGGAATATACACTATAAACTTAGGATGTATAAAATTTATCAGTACAACACAATTAATTTTTGGTTACAAGGTGAAGAACGGTAGGTAGGTCATTAGCAGTGATTGTATTCTGTAGGCAAATTCGAGAAATTCGCCCGGACTGTAATTACTGTCTGTTTACAAATGAAGTGGAGAGGAGAGACCTTCAGTGTAGTGTAACCCGAGTGTTGTAAACATCCGCGCAAACGTTATTCTGCTGATTACGTTGCCACATTTCTTCCAATGTTACTCGCGCTATGTTTAATCGCTGCTAGTTTCTCTTAATTTCAGTTGTAAAATCGTACGAGTCATAAATTTTATGTCAGAAGCAGTAAAACTAGTGTAGGAGCAGATAAACCTTCGCCTAGGAATGCTGTGAAAACTAGTATAGTATTGTGGTTGCAGAACAAAGGGATTCAGAGCAGGGTTGCCAGTATTTAAAAGTAAAGTTTTCGTACCAGCCACTCAAAACTATAGATTTGGATTCAAAGTTATCATACATTATAGCCAAATGCTACAACAATAAAAATATCAGCATAACACTTATGGAAATGTAATAGTATTGATGTTTATGCTATCCACTTTCAAGATTGATGACCTCAACCAGTATTACAACTTTAGCACTTACGTTTCTTGCACTATTCATCTGAAAATTCATCATCTCCTTCAAGTGTTGCAGCATTATAGAAATTTGTTGTTAAGATGAACTTTAACATCTCGGCGACTTGCAGATTTTAGGGGCCACCACATTGTTTCATAAGCTCAGACGATAGAATAAGTTCACTTACCGTATCTAGCGCCAATCTGTGTAATTTTGGTTTTTATTAAACCCGGTTCAGAAAAAACTCTTTCGCAAGAAGCATTTCTGTGGGGCAACTAAATTACTGATAATGCGAACTCCGCTAGTTTTTTGAAATCAGTATTTCCACCTAGGTGGCACATGTGTTTAACAGCACTCCAGAAACTGCCAGGTTCAGGCATGTTCCTGATTTCACATGGAATATCACTTATTCCCAGTTTTTTCCATTGATCACCAATTTTCTGAACTGTGCCTTTTTCATTGAGATGAAATCAGACCAGATATGGTCACATTGGTAATAAGAGGATAAAGTGTAGGAGATTTAGTAGGATAGGAAATGGTTGCCTTAGAGGGGTGGAAACAGGCCATAATGGTGTCGCTATTTGTAATTATTTTAATTCGCTGGTGTGACAAACCAGTGAAAATGATATCTCACCGGTATCGAACTATCATACATTAAAATTATCGTACACCCCCATAATTATCGTACGGGTTGACAATCAGACTACAAACATTAAAATTATTGTGTGCCCCATAATTATCGTATGGGTTGACAACCCTGGTTCAGAGTGACAGTTCTATGCGTAAAACGGATCTTTGTACGAGGATTAAACAAACAATCCTAAAGAGGCTCCTAAAAGGGACGTATTTGTTGTCTCGTTGGGCTACACTATCATTTGCTTGTCCCCATATATGTGTGATCTCAATCCCATAAAACCAGCTTAGACTAAGGTAAGTGAATACTTAAAGATATGTGAGAAGTGGCTTATTATTACAGGAACTGCACGACATAACGCTCGAGGATATACCACTTGAGACCGAAACAGTCTGGCGGGGTTTTTTGAAAAATATAGAAATGGTAGAAAATGATCAGTGGGAGAAACGCAGTGGTTAAAACATCGTTTAGGCTTTTAAGGTAACTATTCTCCATGAACTAAAAATACTCCATGAACTGAAAATAACGTTTAAATTCCACTATTTTGAGGGAGTACTTTGCTTCAATCTAGCGTAAATACACATATCAAGGTTGGCACTAATATCGTAAGCTAAACTAGAAGTCTGATTCCTGCTTCAGATATCACTGTGTACCTGGAATTGTTTACTGGCCGACTGCATTCATGTCAGGGACCATGAACTGTAGCTCAGTAAAGAAGAAAACCAGATTAGCTGCACTGGTTTAACGTGAGATTCTTGGAATCTCAGCGCGCATTTCTGAGAAATTTATAGACAAGGTCGGCATTGAATACAGACGATTTGGAGGCTTACAGAAAATATGTTGCAATATGGCAATTTTAGTGGCTAGGAATAGGGGAGCAAGAATCATTAAGGAGAATGTGGAGGTTATCAGCGGTAGGGTCGACTTAGCTTGGTTAGAATTATTACTTCTATGATGATCGGAGCGTCTGGACATACAGGGTAAATTATATATTAATAATAGTAATAATAATAGTAATAATAATAATAGTAATAGTAATAATAATGATGGCGATGGCGATGGCGATAATAAACGATGAAAACAGTAGTATAACAGTAAATATTAGTGTAATAATTATATTGATAATAGTAAAGCTAATTAAAATAAAACTAATAATTATGATACTAATGAATATTACTATGCTAATAGTGATAACTACAAAAATAATAATAACTAAAAATAAAATAGAACTAACTAATAAAAATAATGAGGATAGTTTTGGGCTAAACACACATCTTGGTTATGCTATGATCCAAAGTTTGCTTGCTCCACGACAGGCTACTGACCCAAGGCATTGGCTCCTAAATACCTGAGGTTGTAACTCCTAGAACGAGGAGGATAAGGCGTTGAAGAGGAAGAACTAAGAATATAACTAGAACTTAATTTTAATTATCATAGTATTTGAGAGGAAATAGTTAAGAAGCTTCAATCTGTTCGGCGTTGTTGTAATTTAATATAATGACAAGCATTTAACAAGAAGTAATCTGAGCTGTACAAAGCTTCAGTCATTTATGACGAAAAGTAATTGTGTGGAACACTTTTAAAAGGAAAATGTGCCAAAAAATGAGAAGCCGATGAACAGAGTGTTGAAGATTTACGACGCTAAAATAACAGTTTCTGCCTTCATACTGTTTAAAATGCATTTAGTGCATATTGAGGACCCCGTCGGTCTGTTTTATTCCCCTGCAGCTAATTTACTAGTTGAAGATATCAGAAGTCTTTCTTTAATGGTTAACTCACTTTAATGCAGGTCAAACTTCTCCTTTTTATCACAATTTTATAGGTAGCTAGACCCACAGGCAGACTCTTAAACAGTATGGGACATGCTTTAAAGGATCCTACAGCAATAAAAACTATATATAACTAGAGCAGAAGTTTTCTGCTACTTAACGACACTAAAATACCCATTTACGAATGTTGGCAACTTTGACTTTTTCACAGGTGGAAACTTTTAGATTTTGTTAATAAATGATATTCCTGAACAATCATGCATAGTTTTAACGAAAACTTGCGCAAATAACCGCCTTTATATTGAGAAAACAAGCGTTTGCGTTATTATAGTGATCATCAGGAAATCTTAAGCAGTTGGCTTCAAGTTATGTGTTTGCACCATAAAGAAGCAGAAGGACCACTGCCAGTGACAATCTCTCTTCCTAGGAGTATGCCACACTTCAGATGCTGTCTCCAGTATCTCCGCAATTCATGGATCTGCTGCCGGCTGTTACAGTGGCGAACTGTACTACCTTTATCTCAGGGTATGCGTGGATGCGGGTGACAGTAGACAACACCACTAATATAGGCTAGTAAAGGAGCTATTTTAGGCGTGATGGTTGCTTGTCTGTTTTCTCTATAGCCATTAGCATTTTTTCAGAGCAATTCGGAAGCGTTTGCCACAAAAGTGTGTACTTTGATGTAGATTTTTGGCTCTGTGACTCGTTATAGGCCCACTGACCCTATTTATCCTTCAGGAGGATGCAATGAAATTGGGGAGTGCGTAGTAAGGCAGCAATCGGATGATAGCAGGCGCAGTGCAGTGGGGTTCCTTAGTCTTCAGATTATGGATCCTGATGGAGCGTCCCTGTTAAAACCTGTTCTTTGCTAGTAATTTATGCTTCGCACATCGTCTGACGTTCCTGGCTCTGCAAATCAGAACAATTAAAATGGGAAATAAAATAACAGGCAAAGTACATGAGAATTTATGGTCCTTAAGAATCCATCCCAGGACTCGCTTATTAGGCAGAGAAAACCACGTCACTCCGATAAAGATGTTTTTCTTTTAATATCATTTTTGACAAATTCTCAAATGAGAGTAACATTCATGTACTAAGGTTTGTATAATTTAGGTTAGAGGGTATACCGCACAGGGAGACACCTCACGCACTGTGAATTACGTGAGATTTATTACCGCTGCCATGCTCAGAGAGAAAGGATGAAATGAAGGAACCACAGGAGCTTACAGGCCGCAGGCGAACAGGCCACAAAAGTGCACGGATGTTCCTAACAGTTCCTGGCTGTTCGACCCATGACAGTATTGGAGCTGCCTAGTGATGGTGATAACGACCATATCAACCAAGCAGCCCTTAAGGATCCATGGGGTATGCTTCTTTCTTGGAGCTAGCACCCACAGCATGTGTACGTCACCTCCCAAATACGAGCTTAAGTAATTAGCGCGGTGTCAATTTACTCGATTACAGTTTTCTGTCATTTGGCCATGATGCCAATATTCTGCTGCTTACAGCTACTTCCATGACAGGAGAGCAACCAGAAATAGCTTAGAGGCAACTGGCCTGGAGTAATGCGTTAATTTATTCATAGCATTATTACTATCGGCTGCATATGAATTTTAGAATTTGGTTAGTAAATATTTTCACCAAACACCATTGTAACTTCGTATCAGACTGTTTCATCCCAAAGAGCAGATGTAGGAGCCAATTTTCTGAAACATTATAGGTGCACTAAATGGAAAACTACATAAGCTTCACTGAACGTACCAAAGCGACCCGAGTTCGATCCCTGGCAATCGCATGTGCGATTCGTGGTGGACGAAGCGATGCTGGGGCGGGTTTCTTCCGGGTTCTCCGGTTTCCCCCACCATCTCATTCCACCGGTGCTCCATCTTCATTCCATGTATCATCAGTGTCACTGCCTACGGTGCCGTATGTAGCAAAAGCGGGCGTTCAACACTACAAAAAAATTCACTGAACGCCAGCAATAAACGTAAGGTAACAAGCAATAAATTTCTGTTTGTCATTATGCAATGTGTTAACAAACATAACAAAGCTGTCCTGCAAGCATCTCTATGTGTACCGAGATGCAATTAGCTGTAATGAAGTTGAATTGCTGTGTTGTACATTACTTAAGGCGACAAGGTAGTCTGAACATACAGACATTACACGTTAGGGAGTTAATTAAGTTAATTTACCACTGCTCTTAAAGTTATCAATCGTTTTTTTGTGAATTTTTTATTAGTTATTCTACAAACAATGAAAATTATTTCAAGTCTTATTTGCATTGGTTGAGCCAACCTGTGTGGTTGAGTCTATACAAATTATGTCATCCATAAAGTTTACTTCTAAAATATTCTACTACGTATGGTAAAGTGGAGGAAGTATTGTATTCCACCCAGAAGGTTGATGTCGAGATTTTACCAGAAATATATATTTTGAGGCCCCCTGAATCCAAAAAAAAAAAAAAAGTATTTTTAGAAAAAAGCCCGCGCGTGTTTGTCTGTGTGCCTGTCAGTCTGTCAGTCTGTGTGTCTATGGACAGCATAACTCAAAAACGAAAAGTTGGTTAAAAACCAAAGTTGGTATTTAAGTTTAATGTCTTTCAAGGATACGACACGAAGATTTTGAAGAAAATTGCTCCATCCTAAACTACCCTTTACATGGCAATTTTTTCGAAAATGTTTATTTTCATGAAAATGGCTGTAACGATTTTGATTAAAATGCCATATATTTGAGATATTTTGATGGCAAATGAAATGTATATCTTGAATTTTCTGGCAATAGCCTATGTAGTCCGGTTTACTCTGGATGAATTTTGAATAACTGGTAAACCATAAGAAATAGACCAAATCTTTAAAAAATGTAGATCTTGTTAAGACACACAATTTATGTCCAAATACAATTTTTTCGGACATATTCCTTGTTATTTGTGTGAACTTTGTAATACTTCAAATCCTTCAAATAGCCACCAGCTTTAAAAGATTTGACCATCACTCAAAACCTACTGGAATCGTTATTTCGTTGTTTCCTATGGCAAGCACTTGTTTCTATGATGGACGATACACATTAATGCGGTTTTCGCAAGATATAAAGATGTGATTAGATGAAAGTACGAATGTAGAAAATCTTGTAGCTTCCCAGCAGCGCATTGAACTTCGAGGAGTTACCATACCACAAATACGTAAGACTGTTTCATTTTAAGCTTAATTCGTATTTATTATTTGTTATAACATCTACTGTTTCAGCTGTTCGTAATATTTGTTTACCTTTATGTTTGAATAGTTTTCATAACAGAGGTTACCATTCCAGAAAATACATGACACTGTTTCATTTTAAATTTAATTTATATTTACTATTTGTTATAACTGTGCTTTTAGCCGCTGCTACTATTTGTTTACTTTTATGTTACAAAAGTTGTCATAATGCGTTGTAAAAGACGAACTAGCTTTAACTTTAATCCTTTGCAGCAAAAGCGGTTAAAGTGTTTCCTGGTTCTCTTAGCCAAATTCATGCTATATTTGGTGACATTAAAAATGCTCAGTGTACGAGTAACTCAGTGATGGCGTTATGTGTATCAACTGTGACAAGCGTTAATGCTTGGAATTCCCATGTTGATAAAATTCTTCATTTAGGCAATGATTTGCACTTAAATAAATGTCAAATTATAGTGGTATTGTGCCAAATCTACCTTAGCTGTGTGCTGATGAAGTTTGACTGCAGGATATTATAACTGATGACGTAAAGGTAACCTGCACGAATAATTTTGAGTTACAAGGGATCATATCAAGAGATGTAGGTAGTGTGCTAGAAAAGTTTTTCCGGTGTTATGGGTATGGTGAGTTTACTACACAATTAAGGTCTATAGTTCTTATTAAGAAAGAGCGCATGTACTGGTTTATATCTTTGCCGTGCAAAGAGAACGGAATCTCAAAGCTTTCAAAGATTAGACTGTCACTCAAAGCCTACTGTATCGCCATATTCCTCGTGCACCGACAAGAAAATAAACGATAAGGTAATTCCTGCAAATGCTTATCTCAGCTAACACGAAGAGGATATAGGAATGAGAGTTTGTAAGAATGGTTAGTACAAGAGTACAGATAGTCATGTGAGTGCAACACATCAGATTTTCTCAGAAAGTACGAGGGGAAGAGAGCTGAAATTCTAAGCACATGTATAACACACATAGTTAAAGTTTCTGAATCACAATAATAATTCTATAGAACACATTGGTGATATTGAAAAAGCAACGGCGTTGCAATTTTTTCACATTTTTAATTCTCTGACTTTGCAAATATGTTTATTAATTTCTAGTAATTGATATACATAACTAAATACATCAGGTTCACAAGATAGCTTGTTGTATTAAGAGCAAGCATGCAAAATCATGTTTCTGTATTGCAAATATTTCAGAGAAAAATATACAGTGAGGATAAAATGTGTTGCTACACCTACATTGTTTTGCATTAAAGTGAGTGTTACAAAAAAAAAAAAAAAAAAAAAAAAAAAAAAAAAAAAAAAAAAAAAAGCACGGGTTTCAAGAAGTATAATAACATAAAAGATGTAAATACGAAATGCTGCCTTTCATAAGTACAGCAATAAAACCCCAATATAATGAATAGAAACTTTAAAAATTAAACACAATGCACCAAAACATGTTTGAAATAGGCACAAAAGTGATCGTACACATGAGGTAGTTGTTGGAGAAGACGACTATCAAGGGTAGAACTAGTCAACATTCACTTGTCTGCCTGCCTGTGGATAGCAGTGATAAGAAACGGAGCGGGACTAGGCGATAAACACAAAACAAACCACAGAAAAGTCGAAATGGGGAATAATCGCAGGGAAACCAGCAAAGAAACAAGAAAACTAATAATTAAACTGCATAATCGATGAAAATCGCTGTGATAAGTGCAGGCAATAATTAATAGGTTTTGTGTTTTAAAAACCTTGCAAAACAGACCAAGAACTGGAAGACCAGTTGTTGACAGAGCAAGATGAAAGATGTATCTTAAGGGAAATAACAAAGGACATTGAAGTCAGTGCTGTGAAGTTGGCTGCAGATTTGGGAAGAAGTGGTATTAATGTTTCAGTCAATACTGTGTGCAATAATTATCGAGAAGCTGAATATCATGGTCGAGTACCTTGGAAGAACATGATTAAGATATTTACATATTCATCCCAATATTTCATTACTTTTCCTACAGGTATTTTAATGTAATTTCCTGTGTGTGCGATCACTTTTTGCACCCACTGTACATGAATCACACTTTTAAAAGTAAGTGTTATTATACTTCTACTAGATAAAATAATTTGTATAGACTCAAAATGTGACCTATCAATGCAGATAAGCACTTTAAAGCGTTTTTATGACTTTCAGAATCATTCACAAAAATTTAAGTAAATACCATTGAGAACATCTGGTATTTCGAGTTTTGACATTTGCAAACAAAGAAACGAACATTTAAACATTTTGAAGTGTAAAGCTGTGGATTAAAGCAACAGAAAGAGAGAAAAACAGCTAAAGAGCCTCCTGGCCTTGTCCGCAGGGACATTTAAGAACTGCGGTAAAAGCAATCTTGACCACGAGTTAGAGACACCAAATACAGTGTGTGAGCCTTACGCGCTACTGCGGAGACATCTGACTCGGTTAAGTAAGGTAACAAAACCATCTGCCATTGATGCCCTGTTAATTGCGAAAAATAATTTCAAAGATGAGGAAAAAGAACAAGACATGTCCAAGATGAGACACATACGAATATATTTCTGATCACTTTCTAAAGCCTACCATTTATTTCTTAAACATGAAGCTTTGTGTTACAGTACTTATGACACTCTATGATAAAGGGGCTACTTTGCATAGTGCACACTCATACATCTGTTGAGTCTCTTTAGGTGAAAAATAAAATCACAGGTATTGCACTATTAGTGCACAAACACGAGCACTAATTGGGAATAGTGGACTTGCTAAACAATATTTATGCATTAATATTATTAATTAAATGTCCATTACTGATCATTTAACAATCTATAATTTATGATTACCTACATCAAATATTGGAGAGACACCGTTAATTAGTAATTAACTCAGTGACTTCCAAAAAGGGAGGAGTACACACCCAGCGGGGGGGTATGAGGGATTCACAAACAGGACATACTCGTAACTGATTATTTAGGAGAAAAACAAATTGATTATCTATTAATTAGGGAAGCTGATACTCATAACCGCAAAAATAACAATGAAATATTATTGTAATAGATATTTAGACACACTAATTTCTTCATTAAAGATGATAAGATAGTCTAAACATACAAAAATTACACCTTAGTGAGTCAAATTAGGTTAAATCACCACTACCCTTAATGGCTCACTCAATGGTTTTACTTGATATGTATATGAATTATTCTATAAATAGAAAATGACTATCCGGGCTTGTAGACCGTGGTTTAGTGGAAAATCTCTTATTTATTGGGCTCGGCCATGAAAGCTTACACAATTTGATCAACTATTCTATCAATTATGAAAATTATTTCAAGTGGTTACTTACCTTGATAGCTTATGTGGTTGAGTCTATAAAAAGTATTTCATCCACCAAAAAATAATCAAATTTATTCTTATAGCATGTATAGAATATAATATTTATTTCTCATCTTTCTTCATACATACATTCATTAATACATTACCATTAACAACATCCCTAACAAATAATATCAAACTTTCTTGTTCACACCCTATGTACCCTTCCTACCTGCTTGCCATATATTTCGGTCTCGATATACACAACCACTGGTTTCTCGTGTATTCTCCAAACTCAATTGTTGGTTATTCTTAATCATTCTTAACCCTCTCTCTGACTTTCCCCAAATAATCATCTATACCTCTTACATTATTTTCTCCTTTTATAGACATTTTCCTGATTAGTAATACCTTTCCCCCTCCCTAAAACTGTTCAACCTCTGTTGCCAAATTTGTGCCAGTCTATATAATCTTCTCCATACATTGGGTATTTCCCTTAATCCTCATCATGTCCAATAGCTTTCAAATTTCTAACTCCTGCCCTTGCCCAAGTGAATCCTATTCGCCCTAGCTTATTACACATCTATGGACTTTTCCCTCCCCCACACTGTTATTATTTCCCTATATATCCTCAACGAGCTTTTCTCCCTTACACTAGCGAAAATAACTTGACTAGCAATATCTTCTAATCTTGAATCCACTTCTTTCCAAAAGCCTCTATAACAATACTCCCCATTCTTTCAAGTATGTCCCATACCTAACTGTTCCATCAATCCCCTTACTTTTTGCATCCAAAACCCTTCCCATTTGCTTCTGATTTGCATAAGGAAACATTCCTTAATAGTATTGTTTTCCTTATAGCATGTAAAATCATGTACCCCTTTCTCAGAAAGTATGAGAGTTAGTGAGCTCAAATTTTCTGTACCTGTACACAACACATAGTTACATTTTCTGAAACACAGTACTAATGTTATAAATGGATGAAATACTTTTTATAGATTCAACCACATAAGGTATCATTCCGAATATCCTGTTGAAATAATTGCCATAGTGTATAAAATATTTCATAAAATTTTCATAAAAATAACATTGAAACGAGCAGCGGTCACTTAACTCACTAAGATGTAATTTCTGTATGTCCATACTACCATGTCCCCTTAATTTTTACATATCATTTTACATTGCATAAGGGATTCATATTAATTTTGTTTAGTTATAAATTTATGCATAAAGAAACAAAGGTTGTTAAATATGTGTTGCTTCAATTAAACTTCAAAAATGTTTGTCCAATGCCATTCACCGTGTTTGTATTAAGAGCAGTTTTTACTGTTGTTCTCATTAGTATGAATTTTACTATTAATTTTGATGGTCTTGATGCTTTTTGTTACAACAACGTAATAGAAGAAGAAAAAAAAAACAGCTAAAATTGGCCAGAAGAAGAATTGCTGCTGAAGTTATTTCAAATTGTTTAACTATGTTTCAAGCGCATGCATTTCAGTGGAACTTCTTTTAATAGTGTTTAATGCCTGCTCTTACCACAGATGGCACCAGAACTGGCGATAAACGAAATATACTGTAATTACGAAAGGAAATTTGTAAAGGAAAGCTTCCAGGCCTTTATGCAGTTACATGTTTGAAACATCTTTCAAAATCAATGGTTTGAGTTTGAGGTAGCAGCTTCTTATTAATACTTTGCTTAAGTTGTGCATTTTAATTGAAATTGTGCTTTATTGAGTGTTCCGTAACCTTTCTTTGTTTTTCTTCAAAATGGTTACTGTATTACTGTATCAAAATGTCCGCAGTTATTCCTTATTATTCTTAAACATACTTTTGAAGGGTATATGTACTAACTGTAGAAGGTGTGCACACTTAAAATTGAGATGTCAACTAAGAAAGTTTAGAGGTATTGCTGAGAATTAATTGTTTCAAATATCTTAGCTGGATTTTGCTTCAGCTTGGCTATTTGTTTCAGTGTTTGCTTTTATGCAGTCTATCAATTCAGCCTCAACTATAAGGACCGTCGAAAGATAAAAACAGTAGGAACCCTTTAACGAAAACTGTTTATTGTATGTTAGCAATGAACTTAACTGTCTATCACAGGTTGAGCACATGCGTCATGGACCTGTTCAGTTGTTTCGGTTCGCCAAGGTGTTTCCTTTAGCTTCCAAGACACATTTCACAACGATAAAAGGTTGCTTCAACAACGTGGCCAATGTGTCCGCAGGGGTTTCGTCACATTCTCCTGTAATTTCCTGGTAAAGTGCCTCAAAGGTAGTAGCTTCCTGCTATACTAGGTAACCTTCAAGGTCCCCCAAAAGTAAAAAGTCCAGGGATACTATGGGAACGTCCTGTACTCTTTCGATCTCTCCCGTGACCCTGTTTTCCCGTACTGGTAGATATAGGTAGCTAGAATAGAAACGGAGAGAATTTCAAACTGAGCCTATAGCGATGGTAGTCATGGCCAGCTTGGGGTCCATAACGTGTGCTGAAGGTTGTTCATCTCGGCTCTAAGTTTCTTCGTGTAGCCGCCAGCCTAGCGAGTCCAAATACCGGTCCCCCCTGCGGGGATAGGCTACCACAACGCCGCCCCTACCCCTAGAACATCAGCTACAGAGCCAAAATTCCACCACGGAGCTCCTTCAGCGACGTTTCCTGGAGAGACTGGATGAAAATTATGGTGAAATCATGGATTCTAGAATATAGTACTTACATATGTGCATATGTTTTCTTGTCGCCTTATGAAAATGCTATAGGTGTCTGTCTACATAATTTTTCAGGGCATGCTTCTTCATCTTGCGTACGCAAACATTTGTATCTTTGTGGTTATCCGCGGTATAATTCATGTTTCCCTCTAGCAATCCACTTTAATATACAGTTCGTGGTATAAACCTCACGCGGTTTGAATATTACGTTCGTTGTATATCCCGCAGCGCGTGCACCTGGAAATCCAGAACGCCTGAATTCAAATATGTGTTGGAAAATTACGGATTTCAGCGGGTTTCTCCATATATTTATAATACTACCCGTAACCTTCAGCTCTTTGGACTAATAAATCATTAGTAATCATAATGATGATATTATTCTTCATATGTATAAAGTTCAGATGTTATAACGCAGCGATGTCCAACGTTTGCGAAAGAGGGGGGTTGGGTTTACCTCATTCCACTATACGCGGATTTTGCCATATTTTATCTTGCAGCCGTGCATTGTGTTGCAGTGACGGGTTGGTTACATGTACGTTGCGTTTGATTTACGCAAGGACTTTCAAATCTTATGCAATAAGCACGTGTTAATTAGTGACTTCTTTGGTACTGCTTACCTTTAAGAAGTTTATCAATATTTGGCGACACAGTCGAAGTGCATAGCCTTAGAAGATAGTCAAGTGATCGTCGCGTAATATATTGCGATACAGACTTTTAATATACGTAGTTCAATTTAGAGAAACTACGTTCACAAATATATCTTGAGCTATATTCACTCTTATACAAACTATTCTTGTAAATGCTTATTCCTCTGTATGTGGGATTTTTGTTACCATAAACAAAACTTGGTTTGTAATGCCTGATTAAAGAAATACGTGTATAGAAACTGAAAAGGTTTTTGTGATTGACAAGAAAGAATAATGTCAATCAATCCTGCAACTGATCCTGATCATCTCAGAGCATTGTGTTATTTCCACGAATGATGGACAGGGAAACAGTAAAGAACTTGCATCTTGGAATAGTAGCAGTGAAATACTCCCGAAAACATGCTGGCAGATGTCACCGCAGGTTTGAAACAGAGAAGCTGACTAACCAAGCCCGAAAGGCACACTCATAGTATCAGAGACAGAGAAGAAAAAACAGGTGGATCCAAATAAAAATCTCAAAGGGGAGTTCAACATACTGCATGTCTCACATATTCCAAAATGTATGACAAGGGAACACTTAAATCATCTTTCAAAAGTTGCAAAAGTTGTCATAAAACCAACAAGGAACAGGAAGCAATACATCACTACTACAGAGCTAGGGAAAAAAAAAAAAAAAAAAAAAAAAAAAAGGAAGCATGACCTATAACCTGCCATGCAATCGCCTGTTTGTGTCCGTCACTAGATACCGACTGTCTGTCCCTCTGACTGAAGGGGTGTAGTGGGAAATAGCCACTGATTACGTAAGCGTCTCCAAAGAGCAAAGGTTGTGCATCGCTGGTATAATCCTTAAGCTACGTGAACTTCAAAAAATAAATAACAACCTCCTTTATCCCTGATTCATCGTTTGTCTCAATGCTCGTGTAAACACAAAGGATTTTAATGTGCACCTCTGAAAATCAACATCCTTATAGAAATGTAGGAAGACTTTTCCTAAAGGAATTTCCAGGTGTACCTGTTCCACAAACATATATTATGGATTAAATACATCTAGAGCAACAGGATTTACACTCAATAAAGTTAAATCATTAGAAGACTTCCCCTTACTCGAGAATCTAGCTAAATTAAGGAGGAGAATATATCCTAATCATGTTAGGAACGACGAAAAATATCAAGGGGGAAATTTCCTCAAATTTATAACATAGCAGTCTAAGGGTAAAGAAGCTGCAGAAAATCTTGATGTAGAAGTAGACTTCCAATGTTGCTTATTATATTTGAGTTTATTCTCACAGTGACTGTAATTTAACCTTCGCATCTAATTTGCTGAAAGTAGCTTTTCAGGTGATGCTATTTCGGAGCCTTTTTGTTTATTGTTCCAGTTTTTAAGCAAGTCATATTCCTCCCAGTCTTCAGATGTGCTTTTAAGTTTGCCCAATTTCCATAAAATGAAATGAATCCGAGAGTAGCAGAGAGACATTTGCTGCCAGGAATGTGGCAGTGTACGTGCCAAAGTACCCACTTCTGTATATATTTAGATAATCGTAAATCGGAATTTAATGAGATCTTGGGACTTCAATGTTTCATATTGTCACCCTCATTGTCGACGTGCCGTTAAACCCCAATCACTCACTCACTCACTCACTCACTCACTCACTCACTCACTCACTCACTCACTCACTCACTCACTCACTCACTCACTCACTCACTCACTCACTCACTCACTCACTCACTCACTCACTCACTCACTCACTCACTCACTCACCCACCCACCCACCCACCCACCCACCCACTCACTCACTCACTCACTCACTCACTCACTCACTCACTCACTTACTCACTCACATATTGTCACTGCTCTAGAATTTTTTTGTCCTCTCTACCACTCACATGTAGAAGACAAAGGCAATACTCTATTTCTCCAAAAATTTGGTATGAGTTCACAGTAGACACATGCTTTAACGTTCACTGTATTATAAACATGTTCCTGTAGGTGTATGAGAATAATATACTTTTAAAAAAACGAAAATTATGGTAAATAAAACATTGTGACAACGGCCGGCAGTAGCCATTGGAGAGACGCTTAAGGTCAAGCTAGCTCACTCCACTGGGCGTTCACAAGACTCAAAGGAGATTGGGTTACTTACCTCCCACCACTGCTTGTGAACACGTGGCCAATGACAATGAGCGTGGCAGAACAAGGCGTTTTCAGGCGGTTCTAGTATTTTCCAACTACCAGCCCATTTACGAGATGTTTTATAAAAGGAGAATTTGGAGAAAAGTCCGTGCTACGACATTCTCGCCTGTATAAGCAAGGTGAGATGGCAAGAGGAGCGAAACTTTGTAATGGAATCATGGGTGTTGAGTGAGACAGCTGTTTACAGTGTGTGTGTGTGTGTGTGTGTGTGTGTGTGTGTGTGTGTGTGTGTGTGTGTGTGTGTGTGTGTGTGTCAGTGAACAGCATACGCCAAAAACGAAAAACATGTTCACTTTTTGAAAATTTTGATTTTCTCAAAAATGGCTCTAACGATTTTGATTAAAATACCATATGTTTAAGACATTTTGAGGGCAAATAAAATGTACATTTTCAATTTTCTAGCTATAGCCTATGTAGTCCTGTTTACTTTTGATGAATTTTGCATATCTAATAAACCGTAAGAGAGAACAAATCTTACTATACAAAAATGTATATTGGTTAAAACACACAAGTTATGTGAAAATGATATTTTTTATTACAGTGGACTATTTGGGAGATATTCCTTGTTATTTATGTGAGTTTTGCGATACCTAAACTTTTCTCAAATGAAAGGTGCCTTTCACTTTTTTATTTCGTGGCCGTGCAAAGAAAACGGAACTTCAAATTTTTAAGAGATCTGGCTATCGCTCAAAGTCTACTGTATTTCTATATTCCCCCCTGCACTTACGAAAAAATAGCAATAAAATAATTTCTGCAGATGTTTATCTGGATTAACATGAAGAAGATAGACGAATAAGAGTTTATAAGACTAGTTAGTAAGGATGGAGAAAGTCATGTGGGTGCAATACATCAGATTTTATTTTTATTATTAACTTCCATCCTGTTCTGTTAGTATTCTTATGAAAAACCAATAAGCTAAGTAATCCAGGAACAGTATGAATCCCTTCCCTTTTATGCATCTGTCCAAATGCTTACTCTACGCAGTGTAATAAACTTTCCTTCTCTGTAAGTTGTCCCTTCTCGACTGTCCCTTTGGCTTGATGGGATATATTTGCTAATTACGTGCACCCTAATAAAGCCCCCTCCACCGGACTGGAGTTTTTGTTTATGTTGGGGTACGGATGAGCTTATTAGTTTTGACAGCAGATTTGAGTGCTCTCTGAGAGCTTTGTAAACCAAAAGTGCTGCCTCCTACAAGTTCTTGTTTTCCGCTGTGTGTACTCTACCCATTTGTGGAAATCGACCAACGCTTAAACGTCTAAGCGTCTTTCTTTCGATACCGCTCAACTTCTTACTAAATAGTCTCTCCCTTATATTTAGCACCTCTCTCATTCTCTTTCTCTGTCTCTTTCTCCACTCTGTTAGATCATTTAAAGGGACAAGATGAAGAATGAAATGTAAATGATTTACAGTAACGCCGACAGAAGTCCTGTCATTCCTTTTTTTACCAAATTTAATACAGCTAAATAATTAATTTTCATTTCAATTTAGTTTATGCTTCTACATGCTTCGTGTCCAATACACTATCATTTTATGCCAGTCATGAATATGAAAAATTAAGACAACATATTGGTGAAAAATATGAAAATTGTCAACGTTGTTCGTTGCATTTTTATTATACTTGCCAGCGGAGTTATCCGTGGTTTGACGACTTATCCCTACAACTGTTAGACTTGGGTTGAACTTGCCCAATATCTTTGTGTTTTTTTTTTTCATAAATATTTATTTCAGGTCTTTGTCGAGACACCTAAGATATATTACTTAATACGTTTAAAGAACTAACTTAAGCTCTTAAGATACAATATTAACAACAAAAATAAACAATACAAATAAAAACCAGTAGGGATAAAACACTATGTAAAAGTATTGTTGAACAACTACAAATAGCACAAGAGAAAAGCATACGTGAAGAATGAGTTACAGCATTTTGAGTTAAGACGCAGGGTATCACTTATATCACTTTTGAACAACCCTGCAAGCCTTAACACGTTGTTATTGTTGTTGTTGTTCTTCTTCTTCTTCTTCTTCTTCTTCTTCTTCTTCTTCTTCTTCTTCTTCTTCTTCTTCTTCTTCTTCTTATTATTATTATTATTATTATTATTATTATTATTATTATTATTATTATTATTATTATTATTATTATTATTATTATTATTATTATTATTATTATTATTATTATTATTATTATTATTATGGTTGTTGTTGTTGTTATTGTTATTGTTATTGTTATTGTTATTGTTGGTGTTGGTGTTGGTGTTGGTGTTGGTGTTGGTGTTGGTGTTGGTGTTGGTGTTGGTGTTGGTGTTGGTGTTGGTGTTGGTGTTGGTGTTGGTGTTGGTGTTGGTGTTGGTGTTGGTGTTGGTGTTGGTGTTGGTGTTGGTGTTGGTGTTATTATTGTTATTGTTATTGTTGTTATTATTGTTATTATTATAGTCGTTCAGAATAGCGACTTTTAAATGTTATTCACTTCATGCAATTTGTTTAGCTTATAAAAAGAACACACCTCAAACAAGTGGAGCAGCCAGCTTTTCTTTAGAGCCAGACCCATTTTCGCTGCAGGAGGTCGAAGAAGAATCACTGCTGTCATCCCCCAGTGAAATGACAATACTGGCAACGATGTTTTCAACTATACCGTCTTTTTTTCCCTGTAATGATTAGCCACCTTTTCTACATGTTTATAAAACACTTGCCAGTCTGTTTTGGTCACAAGTGATATACCCTCAAGAGTTATATCACGCAATTTCTGTAAAGATAAGTCGCCTGTTGCATTTATTTCCCTGACTATTCGTTTCGTCTTAGCCCAAGCTAATTCTATGGGATTGATATCACATATATATGGTGGCAACCGAACGAGTGGCCAATTGAAACCAAAAATGTGTCCACTTTAAGCAGCTTATCTTTTGGTTTGTTTGTTTCAATCAGCCTGTAAAAATGTTCTACACATGAAACTGTCACTCTGAACTGCTTTGTTCTGCAACACAATATAACAGCAGATTTCACAGCACTCCTAGGTGGGGTTTACCCACCTGTGTACTGTGATAAGGGATATTGTCCAACACAACAACAGAAGAGGGGTAAAATACGATCCAGCTTTTCTCGCACCCATGTTTCCAAGCTCACATGTTTCATTTGTCCCTGATAATTGCCTGCAGTTGTCCTGATAGAACAGAATTATCCAGGAACCCTTTTACACTACTTGCATGTACTATTATCAGCTTATTCCCTGCATTATTGTTTATAGGAAAGCCAAATTCGTCCTCACTTCACCAGCACTTGTCGAATGTGCTGTTACTATCCAGGCAGCTTTCATCAATATAGAAGATATTTCTCCCACTTTCTCGTAAATGCTTTAGTTTAATCAGATAATCGTGTCTCCAAGCCACGACATGAGGAAGTTCTATAAGTACCTTTCTTTTGTTTTGACACTTCCTCCATTTAAAGCCCAGCTCTGAAATTTCTTTCGGTCCCCAGGGAAAATATCTTTTGTGAACAATAGGCAGTAATTTATTTATTATAGGGACATGCTTCTCAACAATGTAAAAGTCGTGTATAATTCTCCGAATCACACACATATCAATAACATCCACATTCACTACAGTGTGTGCAGGTCTTGTTTTCCGATTTTTCCCTGGGTTCGTTAGAACACTCTTTTCACTACTTACACTTACATCTTGCACCTGTTTGTGAATTCTTTTAATTGTTGTTCCTGAAATCCCGATATAAATGCCAGCTTTTGCAGTTGCTTGACTCAGTGGAATTTTCAAATACTGGTACTCTGCTTCCTCATTACATCCCTCAATCACTTTCTTCCGACATAACATTAGTGACTCGTACGATTTTACAATTGCAACTAACAAAACAATAGCAGTGATTTGTTTGGTAGTGTTTAACGCCCGCATTTACTACTAGGGCACCGCAGGTGGTGGCACTGATGATACGTTGAATCAAGTTTGAGCTCCGGTGGGATGAGGTGGCGGGGGAAACCGGAGAACCCGAATGAAACCCGCTCCAGCGCCGCTTCGTCCACCACGAAACCCACATGCGGTTGTCTGGGATCGAATCTGGACCGCTTTGGTGAGAAGTGAATGGTCTAACCACTCGGCTACGGAAAAAGGAGTGAGAAAACCTAGCGTGAAGAACATTGGAGACGGGTAAACACGTAAACAGTGTCTTCAGCAGGACAGCGATTGCAAGATGTTCATAAAACTCTGATTACACTATCTTGGAATATGTCTCCTCTTCCCTTCACTCCCCTGAGACCATGAGCCGATGAACCGGCAGTAAATGTATAGGGTTATCGAGAAGTCGCTCCGCAGCTCTCGTGTAACCAAGATTCCCCTAGAGACGGAAATCCTGGTGGCAGCACTGGTTGCTGTCACCTTATACACACGTCAATACCGTCAATACTCACATCACTATAACAACTCGTCAATTGATAGCCAATGCTTACGTGCGATAAACATGCTGGAAGCAATAACAGTCGGTTGGTCAGAGTGGAGTGGAGAAGAACTAGAAGTACCAACTTTATCACGAGCGAGAGCACCAGCCCGTTGCGGAGGAGGTTGCTGATAACCTTTTATATGTATATGTGTGTCTGTGGGTCTGTGTGCGTGCGCACGTGTGTGTCTGTGTGTGTGTGTGTGTGTGTGTTTGTGTGTTTGTGTGTGTGTGTGTGTGTGTGTGTGTGTGTGTGTGTGTGTGTGTGTGTAGGTATACAAAGAAATATTAAGGGCGTAGGCAAATAATAAGTAATAATAAATAATCTCCACATGTTAAAATCAACGCATAAGTTAGGAAGAATGAGTTATAATTCTGCCAATGAATAAGAGTTCATCAGCCAGAAAAAGTACGTTCGGAGGAAAAGCAAGAAGCTATCGGTCAGTGGAGCTAGGCAATTAGAGGTTCTGACGAAATCAGTCATCCACAAATCCATTAATTAGCTCAAAGTTTGTGTAATTAGAGCAAAGTACATTAGGAAATCGCAGAATTGCCTGCAAATATGCAAGTAGGCCAGTTCTGAAATTTAGAAACGGAAAACAATTTAGCAAATCACACAGTACAACGCTGTGTTTCAGATGAGCATAATGTGTTTGAGATGTTGCATCATATAACTGTGAACTTTGGTGGCGCACCTACGAAGCAGACAGGACTTGCGTTGACAAAAGAGCGCGTATTTCTCAAATTCGAGCCCTGTGTCTTTATTTTACTATGATTTATATTACACAGTTATGTAATCAGTTACGGGTAGTTTGTAGCGCCTAAAGACCGCGCTCAAGATTGTGCATACTTTGCGTTAGCCGCAAAGGAATTCTTGATTAGCATTTCAGTGACTCACGGCACCTGTCCCTACCCACTGTTATTACGGAAACAATTATTGAATACCGTAACGATATTGATACTTCAGAAGATAGTAGATATAATACTTCAGTAGTTACAGTTTCAACGCCAAGAATCAGAAACTGGGCCAAAGTGTTTGTGGGTAGAACCTAAGTATATTGAATTCACAACAGAATGAATATGTGTGCATTATCCTCTACACAGATGAAGTTGGTAATGTAAACAAATGGAAGAACCGAAACAAGAGCCACTGGAGGCAAAGTCCAGAATCTGTTTTTATTTTATCTGTGAATTAATATAGATACTGAAATTCAAGTTGTCGTGTTTGAATCTGTTTTGCGCCACGCGACGCACATCAAAGGACGGCCAGGGCTAAGCTACTCACACTACATACACGGCTTGCGAGCAAACAAAAGCTCTCAAGGTCAATGTTCCCCACACCACTCATGTCAGCAATCACGTGACTAACAACAATCAAGCGGCAACACAAAGGGTTTCCAGATCATTTGAATAGTGTCCGGTACCGGCTTTCTTGTTGCCATTCGAGAAAGATGTGGCTACATCATCGCGTGTATAAAATCTTGCGGATCGTGTGAAGGGAGGTAGCTGTTAAGTCGGTTAGTGTGTCAATGAGTGCAAGACAGCTGTGTGTGTGTGTGTGTGTGTGTGTGTGTGTGTGTGTGTGTGTGTGTGTGTGTGTGTGTGTTTGTGTGGTACTCTCGCCTTGAAAAATACGTCACATCGAAGTGAAGAAGTTTGAATTAATGTAGAGTGATTGTATCGTAAGAGTTAGTGGTTGAGTAACAGAGAAAGTTAAGAAAGACAGTGTAAGGACTGAGTCAATGCTGTAAGTTGTTATATTACGAAAGACTGTAAACTGTGTTAACGTCACTAAAAAGGAACTCTGTATTTGTGAAAAAGTTTAGAAGCAAATAAAGTGAGGAAAAGTGACTGGACTGGATTTTGTTGTTTTGTCACAATGGAGACAAAAGTGGGATTCATCGAATTGTAATTTTGTTACACTACTTAAGATGTTGAGTTTGAATACTTTACACTGTATTTGAAAAGCTTCTAAAACATAATATGAAGTTGGGCAATTAATGAATAATGGACTCATTAATGAAAATTCCCAGCACCTTTATGACATATAGGTATAATTTATTTGTACCACGTTAAGACAACGCCAAACACATCAAGCAAAATATACGAAGACAGGTTTTGATTAAGGTGTTTTCTGTCGTAAATCCTTGCTCACTAAGAATACCCCTATTGAACCTCATTTTCAAATGTGCTTGATGAAAGCTGAAGTCCCGAAGCTATATTTCTACACCGTCCGATATTGTGATAATTTCCAATGAGACTATTCAGGCAATCAATGAAAATCATTATTAGGCTTCATTGGAACCTTTTGCTTCACATGAAAATTTACATCTTATTATGACATTTAGTACTTATATCTATATGTAGCTTTTTTTTTTTCATTTATTTTGTAACAGAATGACAGACTCTGCGTTAATTTCCGCCGGATTTGTGTGAAATTCACGTCCACTTAGGCTGAGCATAAATATTTGATGAAAGCTGTTTCGAAATGGCAGTCGCTGCGTGGAGCACCACTACAGAATCACTTGGCAAGGCACTAAGGTCATAGGTTTATTTTTGGAGCGCGCCAAAGAAGCGTGTGCTGTTGCATTAAAAATGCACTACACCATTTTTAATCATTATTACATAAATAACAATACGGATGAACATTTCAGTTTCAAGTTTCAAATAACACTAGTATTGGAATGGTGTACATTGATTCTTAATCGCAGAATCACATTATGTTCCTTTAGGAAAATATTAAAGGCACGTTTGAGCTCTTGCTCAGCACATTTAAAAAAAAAAAGAAAAAGATATTGATTGCAAAGCAGTTTTAATTAAAAGTCTCTCCCAAAAGTACAAAATACCAGTTTGTTACTTAATTGCTGTATAATGGTTTGGATATCATAGAAATCTAAATGCAAGAATTTACTAGAGGGTTCACATTATTGGAAAGGATTGTCAGTCTTTAAAGAATATGAGTTATGAGAGATACTGTGACTATACACATAGGTCTTTCGTGCACACCTTTACATTTGAATTACCTTAGCCGCCTCCTGAGCTTAACCACAGAGCTTCCCTTTGGATTTCATGTATCGACTACAGATCAAGTTTATCTCAAACATGAACAACTTCATATCGTAACAGATCTAAAAACGTTTCAGCAGCAGATATGTATAGTAATGCGGTACATCCAAGGTTATCTAAATGTCGCCAAGAGATCTAAGGTTATCATAATAATGAAGAACTATAGCATCACAGAGAGATCTCAAGTTACATCAACAACTAACATCTGTGGTACACCGGGAGATCTAATATAATCTCAAGAATGTACTTGTAATGTATCGCCGGGAGATCAGAGGTCATTTGAACAATGAACATCTTTAGTATCACCGTAAGATCTCTGGTTGTCTCAGCATTGAACATTGATACGATTATTTCCAACTGCTCGTCGGTACACCTGTTTGAAATTATTTGCTCTAAGTGGCAATGGATGATGACGCAGCAATCTTACTGTTTACTGGTACTGATGAATTGTTTGGCTGCCAGTGGAGATTGCACCTTCACAATGTCTGGAAGTTCTCAGCTGGTTCTTTTGCTTGGTTACTGCTCGAGCATAGAAATTGTTATCTCAGGGTATGCGTGGATGTGGTTTTCAGAAAGGATGACACAGATTCATTATATAAAATATTTTAAGGAATATTTCAACTGATTGAAAATGAGAAGTCGAAGGATGAAAAACAATGTAATAAATATGTTTTTAAATTTAACATGTAATGTATATTAATATTTAGATGACTATAATTCCCGGTGGTGTTACAAATCGCGACGATTGGTTTTAATAAGCAATCCAACTCAGCTGTGCTCCTTAAGCAAAGGTAAGGTAGATAAATATCCTCCAAGCGACAAACGGGCCCAGACGATCAGACAAATACAGAAGAAGTGTGATCTATCCGAGTCAAACTTACACTACCACCCATGCTTACATCCCCTTTCTCCTTAAATCATTTCAACCTCCCTACTCATAGCTCTAATTACATGTTGCAACGTATTTTCTATAATTTTCAAGGTTTTCTGTTTTCCAACTCGTCTATAAAATCCGCGAGACTCTCATCCCACGGTAGTTCATCTGGCAACCCAATTTTGTTTCGCTAATTACGTTCGTCTAGCTACTCGGCGAATTCCACCAACTGACCTAAGGAATCCAGTCGCTTGCTAATTACCTCTCTACCCAGTAGGTTTCCTGTACTAAAAATTTACATTCTAACTTTATACACCATACTTCTCTGATATTCACATTTCGTTATTCTGTTTACTTGGCTTCCCTATCAATTTTTATCAATAATTTATTCACTGGATCTATAATTTCCGTATCAAGATATAAGTTATGCCAAGAGATGTTCTCTAAAAAGAAATAGCTATGATAACGCCGAGAAATCCAAAGCTGTTTTAGTGATCATTTATAGCAGGGCGGCTAACTTAAGACCGTGGGCCAAGTAGTTGTTCGAAAAGACATTATGAAGGGCCACCAGATAGCTCATGAACTAGTGTGCACTTATTTAGTTTTAAAAACTCTTAATCTGTGTAACCTAAAAAAAAAAAAAAAAAAAAAAAGAAAAAAGAAAGAAAAAAGGTATCACATATTTATTCAAAACTCCATTTCGCATTTCAGAATTTTGATATTCATAAGTGTCTCCTATGGAAACAATAGAAATCCAAACCTTCCAGGACTTTCTGTGGAGAACCCGGATCAAACCCACCCCTGCACCACTTTGTCCACCACAAATCCCGCATGTGATCGCCGGGGATCAAACCCGGGTCACTTCGGTGAGAGGTAAATGATCTAACCACTCGGCCACGGCGCGGCCAAGAGACCGGAGTTGTCACTACCAGTTTGAACAGCTGAGTTTCATTATAAGCCACTTTCCAATGCACGTCAGTATACGCTACAAAAAAGTAATAGAGGTTAGTGGATAGAGAAAGGCACGTGAATGTAATACATGATGCTTTTATTTTTGTTCATAGTTGGAAGAGATCAGTCTCCCGCCTTCTTTCGATCGCATATGAAGAGCTGCTTTATATTTCAGCACAGGGGTATGCAGTAGATTTAATAAGCGATGGAAATTGACTAAGAACTTCTTAAAGAACTCTTACTTAATATTGAAGAAAGTTTATATTAGGCGTGCCCTCAGGTTTGATGCACCAAGAAATTCAATATGTGAGCTAAAAGTGTTTTCGTGGAGGGTGGCGGAAGGTGAGACAAAGAATAGAACGTTATCTGGTCCAAAGGGTAGGTGAAGGAACAGGAAGGAGGAAATGGAGGAAAAAGGTGAACAAAAGAGGGTAAGAATGTCTAGAGGCATGTGCGTGCAAGCGCTTAGTTTCTTCCCGTGCATACGTTCTAAGACTCTCCCCTGGGGGTGTCTTCCCTTGGAAACCTTTGTGGTAATGAAAATATGACATGTTGTAATGTACGACGTTTACTTTGGGGGTGGGTTGATACTGCTTGTTCCGAGGATGCCTGCTCGATTCCTGGTTTTGCTTTGGCGTGTAATTACTTTGCCTTAGCTTGTAAACCTTTTTGATAATGAAAATTTAACTGAGTGTAACTTAAGATGTTGTTTCGCCTATTACCTGACATTCCAGGAATACGGTGTTCATCTCCTCACACTGAGCTAACAACTGATTTTGCCCGGTGAACTTCCAGGTAATGAAAATATTGCATGTTGTAACCCGACCCGATTTAGGATACCTAAACCGAAACATTTCCCTATTCTGAAGTTGTGCTCTAAATGCGATGAGCTCTCAACAAAAACACAGCTTGACCACACCTTCCTTGTAAACAATATAACAAACAGCTAATTATAGGGGTTAATTGCATGTGATTGTGAGTAATAGTCTTAAAAATTGCAAATAAATAATATCTAAATAATACTACCCTGTCTTTAATGATAGTCTTATTTTGTTTTCTTTAACTTTAATTTATTATTTTTTTAAAATATATTTTATTATACATTTATATTTTCATGTGTATATTAATGTGTATTGTAATAGCAGCACTAAATAAATAGGTAAATGATATTCTTATGACCGTACATTTGATATTTCTGTTCGAATTCTAACTTTAAAGGTTTCAAAAACATGCAAACATTTGTGATTAGAAAATGTTACTGAAATTAGGGTTGTTAATTACCAAAACTCACAAGTTGAGACCTCGTGTGCCGAGGCGACCGGTGTTTAATATCAAAATACTCCTCTTAGCAATATTGTCAGTTTATTAGCATTTATTGGCGCAGTTCCAGTTAACTCCCAACTTCTGAGCCTTAGTGATCACGTGTACTGTAAGAAATAACTAAAAAGCCGACTCTTGCAGCTGCTTTCGTAACACCCTCCATAAGATAACATTTCATGTCTTCCTAGGTCCGAAACGGGGTAATGTATCCATATTGGTTAACACCGAAACTCTTGACTGACAAGATTAATAGCTTGATAAAGAAATGATAGGTAGTTAAACAAATAAGAGCAATAAATAATTTTCGGATATTAAAATCAATGCATAGTGTAATAAGGATTAGCAGCAATTTGCCAGAGGATAAGGAGTTATTAACCAGGCAATTTAGCTGAATCAATTAGTAATAACTCAGAGTAGCTAAGGCAATTAGGTGTTTCACTGACATCATTAGACAAGAAATCCATTAGCTTTATGTTCAGTAATAATTCAGAAACCAGAAAGCTGAATGAATGGACGTACACCACTTCTGAAAATCAGAAACTGGAAATAATTCTCAGAATTTAGCAAGTCGAAGGTGAAAAGTTGTGTTTCAGGTGCAAATAAAATGCATCAATTGTGACAACATCTAAGTAGAAACCTTAGTGCGGTAGTTGGGAAATAGGTGTGACTTGTGTAGCTAAGAAAGCGCGTAGTTTTAAATACGTGTCTTTCGTACCTAGCAGCCTTACAGAATTGCTTCACTGTGATCGATTATTGGTAGTACTTAGTGCATAAAGAGCGCCATCGGTTTGGTACATCCTTGTCGGCAGATGGAAGGGGATATGTGAATTAGCATTTCAGTGACTCACGGTAACTTTGGCTTCGCATTCTTATTACACAAACATTTATTTTAAATCGTAGATTTATTGAACTATCAAAAATTGACGGATAAAATGCTGTGATGGTTACAGTTGTGCTTAGGTTCAGAAATATTTCAATTCTATGACCTCAAAGAGTGGTTAACTCGCTCCAAAAACTCATTTATCAATCTCCGTTAAACTTGCCAATTAATTTAATTGCAATGGTTTATCGCCACACCTTTCTATGCACACCGGAGTTAAAGGACACCATAGCTTATTACTGTAGTCTCTGGCAGCAGATTGTTCAAAGGCGGAGATATTACAGAGGGCATCTAGATTTCAGACACTCAGAGGGATGGTATCAAAATATCGTACGCGAAATTGTACGCGATTTAGTAAATTTTTGTTTGTCCAAGTTGGTACATCAGTAAGCTTGGAGTTCGTTAAAGATGGTTGGTTGATGTTTAATAAGAAATGCGTGTTGTTATTTCATCAGTTATTCTAGGTATTAGACTTGAAATAGATTAAGCAATAGCATCAAAGTAAAGATACAGTCCATACCAGATCTCATGAGTGTTAAGAACTCTAATTATCATCGTCCTCGTCATCGTCACCGTCCTCGTCCTCATCCTCGTCCTCGTTCTCGTCATCATCATTATTATTATTATCATTATCATTATCATTATTATCATTATCATTATCATTATCATTATCATTATCATTATCATTATCATTATCATTATCATTATCATTATCATTATCATTATCATTATCATTATCATTATCATTATCATTATCATTGCCATGTGCAACGTATGAGAATGAAATTGCTCATTTTCTCATGTTATGCAAAGTTTGACACATCCGGGGATTCCAAGATATGTCTGTCATATATTCTTCTCCACCAGTAATACTTGCTCATTGTGGGTTAGGTGAATCTCTTACAAATGGATTGTTTCGTAGTACTAGCTATAATGTGTATTCCATTCATATTTGGTAACAAATGCAGCTCTTATGGGATTTTATTACACTTCCTCTGACCTTGAAAGTAAATATGCCAACCGCAGGATAATTCATGTCTCAGACCAATAAAAGAAAACGAATTGAGATCAAAATAAAAAAAAAAAAAAAAAAAAAAAAAAAAAAATTAGTATTCCCTTATTTTTCTTCAGTAGGCTTGGTTCAGTTGTGCCTTTTTTGTATTTTATTAAATCAATTGTTAGGGGAGCATTACAGCAAATTTGCGATGTTCAGTTACTTTTAGCGGTAGCTTTCTTTCTTTTCTTTTTCTTTTTTAATCTGAACTATCGCCCTCTTACGCTGTGTGCGGCTTTGACCAATAAGACGCCGCGAAATGAGGTTTGTGGTTATCGTACATTTTATAACCTTTCTAGCATTTGTCTATTCTTATCACCTCTCTAGCATATGTTACTTTTTTTGCAATTTTCATTTGTTTTCCGCAAATACATCTAAGTGTAGCTTCACAAAAAGAGAAGGAAAGAAAAAGAAAGACTCCAAACAGCACAAAGAGAAACACCAACAGTATATGAAAGCCGTTGGGTTAATTATAATAGACTCAAAATTTAATGGCGGGTAGCAGGAGGAGCTTGTCAACACAGCTTCTAATCACAGGTTTGTGACGTGTTGCGCTGTTGCGTAGTTAAACAGGCTGCAGAATCAGATTATAAAGCCAGTGATATAGATATCGTTTAGGCTCACAAAAAATTATTTGCGCAACAGGAAAATAGAGAAGTCTCATCATTAAGGGGTCAGCTTTCAGCTGGAGTTAAATTTTGTGTCTGCCATAATTTAGTAATTAAATTCATATTTGATAGTGCATATTTCTTTTGACATTTATATGCATTCCTTTATTCGTGAGATACTCAATTAAATCCCACTCGAGGTTTTATTTTTCTCTAAATAAAATCAGACTATTTTGATTACTGTTGAGGAAACAATGTGGTGACCGAAAGTTTTTAATGTTAAAGTGGGATTTGAATTTTCATCAGTTTAATATAAAATACGAAGAGAAGGTAAAGCAATAAGGTATACCTTACTGTCTTCTCAAGTTAACAGATGCTTTATTAGTGCAATAAATGCAAATAAAAATGTACTGATGAACTTGAGTCAGCCTTTAAGTACTACCAATACTATAATATTATAACAGCATTACCTATATTATACTATCAGATTTAAGTAGATAAGAATTGAATCTTCTCTATGGTGAATTGAAACACAAAATGCGGTCTCCTATATGACAAACCCAGATACAAGTGTACCACAAAGGGACACAGGTAGTAGCTAGCAAAGCTTTTGTTATTTTTAACCGTAGTAAAACAAAACAGCAGAATGTGCTTATTTCCCCCTGCCTGCTGGCAGTAATTAACTTTTGAATACACAACAATAGGAGCTATAATTGTGCAGATTTCACTATTAATGTGAGTGGCATTATCTGTAGGAGTCTCTCGGCGTCTGAGCACGCACAGTCCTCCAACAGAGACCTGTAAATGTCAAGGGGCACATTACGTCTTTCTTAAAGTGTATCCAAAACATCCAGCTCAATTCTATTCATTGATTATAGTCAATACTCCTTTGCGGGATCTGATTTCCTCGTGAGTGTTCAGATGTTTTCTGTCTATGCTTTAACACAAAGAGGAGAGCGTAAATAAGATGTTAGGCTGCAAGGTGCCTTAAAACGATTTTCTATTTTCTAACTGTATAATGCAACCACAGGGGTTTGCCTGTAGATGAAAATTAGAACCACTCTACATAAAATATCTCAGCACTAGAGGTGTTCATTTGGTGTGATGGTTCATTAAAGTATGACGAATAAAAGCTATGATAACAAATTCATCTATCGTGAAAGATAAAGGAACATAACTGAACACCAATGAATACATTATCTGCACAGTCTGGTAACAGAGTGGAACGGAACTTTCTCTCTGGTTTACTAATCCTCCTCCGCTACCCCATACTCTTAAATTTGAGCAAGCATCCGTGCCATCTGTCCAACACCACCATATGCCACGAAACCTAGAAGCATACACATAGAGCTGAAGGAAGCGGAACTACGGGGATATGAAGGAGAGGAAATAGTGGCAGACGAGGAACCACTCCGGAAATCAGCTACCGACCATGTAAAACCATGGAAAACCCAAGATTAGAGTTAGTGGTTGAGTCGAATCAAATCTGGCACCTTAGCCTTACAATTTACTGAACAAAACAATTGAAAACTAATTTTCTATATAATTTGAAACCACACCGGAGCTTCGTCTATGCGAATAGCGGTTGCAGACAGCTGCTTGAACACACGATAACATTTTAGAAGACACATCATTATGGAAATTGCGTATTAGTGTTTAGAAAATCTTACATTTCCCTGTTTGTTATTAGTTAAACTCACATTAACTAAGCTACAGAAATTTGATTGGAAAACTTAGGAAAATGGAGTTTATGAAACTGTTAATCTTAAGACGTGTAATCACGTTATCGTCATTATTGTGACGCCGGCCCAGGGCAGCGGCAGCACAAAAAGGACGGCCGGGGCCGGGTTTCCCCACCCCATTAACGAGGCGCATAACAAATGTGCTCAAGTTGAAGTTACCCAAAACCACTCACGCGGGCAAACACGTGACTAACAACAATCAGGTGGCAACACAGAAGGTTTCCCAAAGCATTTGAGAAATGTCTGGCTGCCGGATTGTTTGTAGAGGTTCAGGAAAGATTTGGCCATGCCTTCGCCGGTATAAAAGCTTGCGGAGCGAATAGGGACAGGCAGTTTTTGATTCAGCCAGTCGAATGAAGTTTAATGAGTGTTGAGTGATTGTATCATCGGAGGTAATGTTTAAGAGATAGATAAATTGAAGAGACATTGAAAGGAGTGAGTCATAGCTACGAGAAGAAAACAATTGTAAGTTGCAATATCACGAAAGACTGTAGACTGTGTTAACTTCGGTAGAAGAGAATTGTGTTTTTGTGCAAAGGTTTAGAAGAGAAATGAAGTGATACAAAAGTACTGACTGGACTTCTGTCATTTTGTCACATTATGTTAGGATAAAATTAGGATTAAGGGTATTGACATTCAATATAAATGTACCTACAATATTTTAAAGTTAAGCAAAAAAAGCTGTATAGAAGTCATGTTTTGTGTTTGTTGTACACCACGCGAGCAAACTTGTCGTTTTCCAACACAAGCAAGCTGCAGTGATTGTGTTAACTCAGAAAGGCCTAACTGAATTTAGGTGGAAAAACTCTCCAAAATATAGCTTTTGAGGAAATGCAATCATCATGTTAGAATAATGTCATGTGACCGAGCGTTCAGTGAATCGAATTGTGAGATAAGCTGACGTTAAGTTCAAGAAGTGGTCAAAGGAGCTGAATGTTCATCCAGTAACGAAATATCACATATTTGGGAAAACGTTCTATGAGAACGGGAGCTTCAACGTATTTGCAAGTTCTCACCGTGAAGTGAACATATTGCAGCTACGTCAAAAAGAGCCGGAGAATCCCCAATGCACATCGTACAAGACAGCACGTTAGGGGTTAAAATACGTCGAAGCAATTCCCAACTTATTACCGCTAAATAAAAATGTAACTCATGTGTCAGGTACACCGGCACAATTATGTTTATTGCTCCATTCATATTCCACAAGTCCTATTGGCGGCCTTTAACACTTGGAAAATATTGTTAACTCGTACACAGTTGTCTCACTTCGGGTTTTATACTACGGTTCACACACATTCAAACTCTCATTAATATTTCGAAACTCCAGTGAGAATATGGAATAATTTTGTTTAGAGAAAAATTCCAAACCCCTCAGCCGGGAATCAAATCCGGGACCTCTTGCATAGCAAAGCTGAGCACAGGATGTCAATCGGGACAATTTTGAAGCTAACTTCCAGTGGCGGCGTCGCGGCCGAGAGGTCAGGCCGTTCACCTCTCACCAAGGCAGCACGGGTTCGATCCCAGGGACAGGCGTGTAGGATTGTGGTGGACGGAGCTGGCGTCTGGGTGGGATCTCCGGCTTCCCCCGCCAATCGTTCCACCACCTGCTCCGTCATCACCTTTCCATTCATCCATTTCGCCTGCATTTCATAACATCCTGTTCCTCACTCTCATACCTGGTGCTGGGCTGACCACCCGCTTCCAGGTCTTCACTCTGTCTGGTCCGTAGATTCGTCTGCTCCCCGACAGACGTCTGATCCTAGGCACAGGATTGTAATTCCCGGGGGGTGTCAGTCATCCATACGGGGAGGGTAATCAGATAGAGAAGGGTAGAAAGAACGAAAATCTTAGTCAACTGAAAAACTAAATCAGATTTTAAAATTTCAAACAGTGAGATAGTGACTGTCACAAGGAATGTTTGCTAATAATATCACGACCTTTTCTGTCACTGTGCATATCCATATATGATGGGCACTTGAATGAGTATGGGTTTTCAGTAATTTAAGCATCTAATACTTAATTCAAGTGATTTATTCATGGAGTTCCGCTAATAGTATTAACGTTACATATAAAATATGTAGTAAGAATAGGGATCCCAGCACTTTGGGAAAACTTGAATGTCCTAGTTTTGCTAAGACCCGCTCGTGGCACAACAGCCTGTCTGGGCCAAGGCCTACCGCCCGACCACTGCGTTCCCCGCCTCTGCCCACCAAAGTCGTCATGAGTGGGGTGCAGTACTGGAGGTGCGACGTGGTCAGTACTCCTGGTCCCTCCCGGCCAGTTGTGTGGTTTTCTCGACCAGCGACCGCTACTCAGGGACATAACGAGGCTGAGTGCACCCCGGGCCAGATCTCCCAGCTGGAGAAAATCCCCTCGCCAGTACCGCGAACTGAACCCGGGTGCCCCGCTTAGTAAGCAGTAGCATTACCACCACACTAAGGAGACGACCAGTTTTACTAAGGGCAGAAACAAGTTTAGATAGATATTGAAATATTACATAATCAGTGTATTTAAATATTCTGCGACCTTTTGCTTCCTATTTATACTTTCTCCCATATCCAGTTTACAGTTCAGCACGCGCGCACTCAGAAATAAACGCACGCACGCACGCAGTTACATGCGGTCTCTCTCCCTCTAGGTATGCAAGCAAGGGAACCCGAGGCAAAAAGAAATATTAAGCTTCTTTTCCATTCCATATCATACACAAAACATGAGGTATTTTCCTTCTGGGATTTCTTTGAATTTTTCTTCTCAAGACATTACTCCTTGTTTAAGAATTTTGAAATAAATGGAAATAAATTCTCTGTGGGCTAGTACATAAAGGTAGCGTTTCATGCTGGGGTGCAGAAACTTATTAGAAAGTATATCTCCCATTCATAGCTGCTTTTATTTATTTAGCCCTAATTAAGGTCCTCATTGTTTTCATTTCTTCAAGGCAAATGCTTGATTTCACCTTTTCGACCACACACGTTTTATTTGTTATATTGAAAAGATTTGTTTTCATGCAGGTTTGATGTTCTGTGCCACTTCTGAATATTCGGAAGTATACTCATATTAGTACCATTGTTGCTACTGTTATTAAATAAAATAAAATTGAGTTACATTCTTTGGAGCTTTTTAACCACCCCATTCCACATTGCGCATAAAAGACCGCTTAATTTTGCTCAGGGGCCTCTTTCTGAGGCTTGGAGTTCTTTCATGTATCGTAGATTTACAACACGAAACCACCGACTTTACTTCCATTATGAAGGAGACCATTCTAAGTATTCTCAACCCACTGCTGTTATTGGGCAGAGTACCATTACTGTTATCTCAGAGCTTATGTTCACACTATTACAGCTTTTGAGCTCAATTTTGTAGTGATTACCCTTAGTAAGTAAATTCAATTTTGTTAATAATCGATAGGGCTATATAATATACTCTAACACAGTAAATAAACATTCCTGAATGAAAATAAAATGAAGCACAAAAAATACGAAGTCAGTACTACCTAGAAAGTTGCAAGCATTTAGAGATCATTTATACTACATACTCTGGCTTGAATGGGCACTGTGGTAGGGAATACTGAAGTAAATATGCAATCAACCCTCCCTAAACTTGTAATTATTATAGTCAAATATCAGATATTCATTAAATTTCAGGAAGATTTAATTAAAAGTATTTTAAGGCATTTCCTAAGTTTCTGGCACTGGGTTATTAAGGCTGAGTTCTTTTTTGAATATTTATGACAATGTTAATATTTTTAATTTTACTAATTGAAATTTAAAAAAAAATATATTTTACTGAGTGCTTTATCAAGAATTGATAACATAAATATGTAATTTAAGTATAACACAAAATCTTTAATTATAGAGTTAACCTTTTTAAGTTTATATGTCGATATTAATGTAACTCAATGTTGTCAAGTTAACATGGCTTTTGAAAACAGCCCCAAAGGTTTAACTTCATATAACGCACAACAAACCACAGGAAATACGCAATAAATGTCTTGCAAAAATTGGACCAATCGATAACATTTTTATTAAGTGTTAAATGTCGCCTTTACTAGTACGAAGAGATCGTTAGTAACTCATACAACTACTTAAAAAGTGAAAATGCAGAAAATATTTTGATTGAAGTTAAACACTATAGTATCTCACTTCTCCTGGAGTGGTACAACGTTAAGAAACATACATATTTTAAGTTGCTGAGTTATTAATGAAGAAAGTAGTTCCGTGTTAGAATAGGTAATTTATCTGAGTACTGTGTGGTAAACAAGACGGAGTTAAATTCCCTGGTTGGGAGATTTTAAAAATGAACGCAAGGTGATTTTCATGTAGAAGCAGTATAACAGTTAAGTGTCTTATATCAGTGTAAGCCAATTTACAGTTTGTGACCCAATTTATAAATAGATCTCAAGAAATGGTCATAATCTATAAATACACAAAAATAGAGGAAAAAACAAAAGTGTTCATACCATTTCTAGGACTTTATTCAATCGTTTGTCTCAGCTTAAATGTTTGTCCTTAAAGTATATTAAAATCAGGGTGAGAACTGTATTGTTGACTTCAGAAATGTATGGTTTTGTTGATTATCATGATATTAACGTGTTATATAGTTACTTATACATTTTACTGTATAGATAACCGTCAAAATAAATCTAATCTTGTGTAATAAAAAGCATTAAAGATGATCATTTTTCTAAAAGATACTATAAAAGAAATTGGTTTGAATATTGTAAGATTTGTCATAGAGTATATTGCTACGGCCATGCACGGATTAAAAAGACTCACTTGAGTCCCTACACTGGTGGCTATGGCAACGCGGCGATATCACGCCCAAAGCGGTATCACTAAACCTGCATAACTAGCGGTGTACTGGGAAACTACAAGAGAAATAGAAAAAATGAAGAGTTAACCATTTGAATAACAAGAGAAGCTCATCTTTTATTGCAGGAGAACTTCTCGTAATGAACAGTCAAGTACTAGCTCTTCACCACGAGGCAGAAGTAGCAAGTACTCAATACAATCTTTTCACTTCCATGACCCACAACTTAAAAGAGCTATCCACACAAATAAAGTAGTTTTAACATCCTTCCAGAACCCAACACAATAAGTTACTACTGTACTTCTCAAATGGGAAGAGTTCTGATCTTCAGCCAATGAAATACGTTTACATGCACAGCGTTGCAAGCTCATTACTCCCACTCTTCATATTTCTTGGCACGCGTCAATCCCTAGTTAAGGGGAAAGCAATATGACAACACAGCAGGACTCCGATTGGTTACCGGCCTGGAGATGCTCAAGGATAAACACCTCCCCATTTGAAAAGCATAGTAGAAGCTTTTCTAGCCGCCGGGCTTGAACAATAACCTAGACTGGAAGACCAACTTCATATTAGACCTACCAACCTAAACCATTATGTACTTATCACAATATCACAAGTCTCTGTTAAAAATATCAAACAGCATTTCCTAATTTCACATGTTAGTTTCTCCAAGGTTTATTACTTAATGCTGGTTTGGCTTATTATTTATATGACACTCTTGGTGGTGATAGTGTAGTAACTTAGCAACAGAAATTACATATAAACAGCAAGGGTGCCAAGATGCATAAAACAACGGTGAGTTAACTTATGCGTATTTTATGTTACCAAATACATAATTAACGAAGTATAAGTCATCTAAAGATTGAAGCTACAACTGTTATACGCCTCACAGCTCGGTTTATTTTAGAATAAGCCACATCCAATTCCCTACAGCCATCTCCAACATGGAGACAATTGTGCGAGATGTTTTATGCAAAATTTTCCGTATAATGGCTCTCTTGTATGAAGAAGTAGAAGCAAAACAAGAAAATTGAGAAGAAAGGGGAGAGGTAACAAGGAGCAGATCAGGTTGAAACGAATGGAGGAAAGGATGTCAAGTGGGTCGCTTAAAGCATATAGGAGAAGCCAGTCCAAGTTTCTCAACTAATGAATCCGTTCCTAAGATTGCTGACAGATAACAATCACATCCATTTCCGTGAATGTGAATGCTCCAAGCGTAGGTATAGGGAACTGAGTTTCTTTCGAGTTGTAAAAATGCGCAAAATATTATTCTTTAAGGGAACCCTAGGAAGATATAAACTAATTTATCAGCGTAAAAGTAAGCTTAACAGTATAATGTTTAAAAATTTGTTCGTGCTATTTCATTAGTTTGTATGAAAAGTATGCATACTTATAAGAAAAGTAGTTTCTGGGTCTGCTCCTTCCTAATAGGCCCTTCAGTTCCACTGGTGGGGCATTTGTAATGTAAACCCCGCGCGACAGCCCACGAAGGGCCAAGGCCTACCGCCCAGCCGCTGCGTCCCCCACCTCTGCCCACTACAGGCGTCATTGGTGAGGTGCAGTACTGGAGGGTGGGACGTGGTCAGCGCCCCGAGCCCTCCCGGCCAGTTATGCGGTCTTCTCGACCTGGGCCGCTACTTCTCCATCAAGTAGCTCCTCAATTGGTCCCCCCGGGACTTAACGAGGCTGAGTGCACCCCGTGCCAGACCTCCCAGAGGGGATAAAATCCCCATGCTGGTACCGGGGATCGAACCCGGGTCCTCCGCGCCACAGGCAAGCGCGCTGCCAGCTGCGCTACGGAGGCGGCCTGGTGGGACATTTAAGGTTTCTTATTTTACATGATGGACCCTTACATTAATAATCATGTAAGCTAATATAATGTGTATTTACAGTCAACAATTTTGGAGTTATAAGGAACAGTGAAACCAGGAAAGTTTCATTTCAAGTTGATAGTGCAAATGTGACCTCATCCGAGCTAAATTTTCACAATAAACACACACTTTCCTGTGGCATGAACCACGATAACTAAGTACCTATACTAAATGCAATCGATTCCAGATTCACATAACCTTATTCTCACTGTAAACCATGTGAAACATCGGTTGACTAAACTCCTCATGCCGCCATTGTCTTTGGACGCATGAGCTAGACTACCACAGTCCTTTAAAGCAATGCCTGCTACGAGTCTGATCCGGTGGCCACCATTTTCCGCGAAAATACGATACGATAAATACGATACTGTATACAAGTCATCTTGCTGCACATATGTTGTAAGTAACTAGTTTCACACTTGACAAGCTGCTTGTTTGCTGATATTCAAATATTTCCCTCTGTGGAAATTTCAAACTTATGTTCAAGGTATTTGCACTTATATTCAAGGTATTTGTACATTTATACGTCTTAAAATTATAATGGACATGTTATTAAACATCAAAAAGCGATACATGGATAATTTGCCATAATCAAAGGAATTTCTTAACGTTAAACACAGGTCGAGAGGAGATGAAGCTAAAGGTTACTGAATTTACCCAGGAACGTCGCAGGTAACAAACCACAATCTCTCTGTGTTGGTCTGTTGGCATTTAGGACAACTCACCAAGGAGTTTTACCTGCCATTGGCATATAGCCGATGCCATTTATATTCTTTGTTTTGAAATATCATCTGAATGAAGACAATTATTTTTTAAATTCCTATACCTGGATATTTCATACTTAAGATAAACATCACAGGTATTCTTGGATGCTTTAAAGAACCTGTGATTGCACTTGCATGGCAATATATTAAAAAGCGTACCGTTGTAGAGGTACCCTGTGGCTCATGGTGGTCATAAACATATCATTTCACAGCTATCTGCATTAAAATTAACTGCATTTTGTCATGTGAGACAGACTTGAACCATAGCGGAAATTGATTCCGGATATGCCTGCCGCTCCAACAAAATTAGGTTATAGCCGTCAATGGCCAAATGGAAGGCGAAGTGCAGATAATTTCCTGAGCATAAAATTTAAATTAAGCTAAATCAATCAGATGCATAACAAAAGATAACCATATAAGAAAGGGCACTAAAACGGGACAGCAAGTGACACATTTAGTGTGGAAGGAGTATAGATGTTCCAAACCAAACTAGTGATTTCATGTGTCATACCGAATTGGGTGTTAGGAGCTGTCAGACAGAGAGGCCTCCAGTAACTGCAGCACAACGCCTAACGTAGGCCATAGTGGCCCTTTGTGCTTCCAACGTGACACACAGAATGCATAAAGGGGAGAGCCTAAGAGCCACCAGATCCGGACAATGAAAGCGTCTCTATTCATCTCCAGACCTCCTCCAAAAATATGGCAGAATTGCACACGCTAACCTAACAAGCTACATGTTCACAGTAGCAGAGTACCGTTAAGGCAATACATATTTTAATTTAGTAATAAACACGAGAGATTAGAACATCTGTTTTGTTTTATTAATGCACTTAAGTCTTGTGTTTCATGATGCGCCACCTTAATGTTGGTTTCCAGCCATTCTATGGTTGCAATAATTTTCACCTTCGCCTCCAAGTCGTTGATGAAAGTTATGATTTAAATTTCATAGATGTTCAGTTTTATGACACATGTAAATACTTTTTCATCCCTTTCTCTAGAACGCCAAATTAATGGTTCTACATTGGTCGAGCATATCTTGGTGCACCAACTCTTTCATAAGGTGATATCCGAACCATCCCTTAATTTCACATTGATTATAACTGGGGGATTTTGTGTTCCTCATTTTCCTTAGGCCAGTCAAACAAATAACTGGCACCAGTTAAATAGGGACATATATTGCTTACATGAAAGTGAAGCCTTAGGGAGGGAAAACCACATTCGTAGTCTAAGGTATCTTATACACGTTAGTGAAAAAGTATTCTCGGTATAAATTACTGGTTCAATTACCAACAATGTCTAGCAATGAAACCTTTGGAGGGAAATGCGAGTAAGCTTGAAAAGGATAAATAGAAACCGCTAGGTGACGCATATCAACCATGCGGTTGATCGAAGGTTGAGGATAGAACTAGTGTTTTACTATGATGGACATCTATGGACATGTTCATCACTAACAGAAAGGTAATTGAACATTACTTGAATGTCTTGCCATTTCAATAAAACTAAAGCTAACTACAGGGATCAGAAAGCAAAACAGGACTGTGGAGTGCTCGTAAAAACCACTGTCGAGCAGTAGAGGGAAAAATAACGTAATTTCCTACTTCGAAATAGATGGACTTCAGCATAGCGTCAACATGTGTTGGCTGAGCTTGACATTGTTGCAGTGAGATCCCGTCACCATGAGGCACAAACTGTAGACACGAAAGTCTCGTGAGAAACACGGTTTTATGAAGAAATACAAAGCACTAGCAAATGGATCGCCATGGCAAGTCATGCTAGTGAAGCGGGTTTCTCAGTAGGTCATAAAACTCTCTAGAGGCTATCCATTACAGATCTACAAGAAAGCTGGTGAATTTGGAACTCTGTCGTTTCCTTAGGGACACTATAAAAATGTCACTTGCAAGTGATGTTTAGACTTGATAAACGTTGTAGTAGGAATGTTTACAACCCCTGAATGTCATTTTAATATTTTGAGCCACATAACTATCCGCGGTGCAACAGTCCTTTTCGAGTCCAGTCCTACCGCCCGGCCACTGTCTCTCGCTCTCTTCCAGGAACTATATAAATGTGAGAAAACAAAAGCTAATCATATTATTAGAATAAGAAGGCGAACAGTTATCAATCGTAGAACTTAAAAAGCACCTAGTTATAAATGAAACAATATATGTTATGGAGTACGTCTAATTAAAGTCACCGATAGGCAAGTGAATTCCCGCACTTTGGCTAACAGGCATGGGTGATCTCTATAGTGGCGGTGGGAGAAGCAGTACCAGCAGGATTTGTATCCTGGACATGTGTTTAATCAGCGTCAGAGGAACGATTACCCAACCTGCCGCAGCTAAAGCTCTTGTGATTATCCCCGCCAGACAATACCAATGCACCCTAAAGGGAAAAGTACAAAATTGATGTGTCAAACAAAATTATAACTGACAGTAAAGCATTCTTGTTACATATAGTATCGTTGTGATATAGAAAAAACATTATCATAAAACTGTTTTTCCATATAAAATTCCCCATCAAATATACCGTGTCCAAAATACACCCGGTGACCCAGTCGAAGTAATTTCTGATAATTGTCTATAAATCAAACGAAAGGGGGTAGGGAAGGATTCAGATGGGTCAGAGCAGGAATAATACGGTTAAAATCTAACTAAACCAATTCAACAAACCTTACCGGAACAAGGCCTACTGCCCGACCGCTGCGTCCCCCATTTCTGCCCACTACAGACCCCAGTGAGTGGGGGTGTAGTACTGGAGGTGGGATGTGGTCAGCGTCCCGGGCCCTCCCGGCCGGTTATGCGGTCTTCGTGACCAGGGGCCGCTAGGTACTTCTCAAACAAGTAGATCCTCAATTGGCCCTTCATTATTATTATTATTATTATTATTATTATTATTATTATTATTATTATTATTATTATTATTATTATTATTATTATTATTATTATTATTATTATTATTATTATTATTATTATTATTATTATTATTATTATTATTATTATTATTATTATTATTATTATTATTATTATTATTATTATTATTATTATTATTATTATTATTATTATTATTGTTATTGTTACTGTTACTGTTACTGTTACTGTTACTGTTACTGTTACTGTTACTGTTACTGTTACTGTTACTGTTACTGTTACTGTTACTGTTACTGTTACTGTTACTGTTACTGTTACTGTTACTGTTACTGTTACTGTTACTGTTACTGTTACTGTTACTGTTACTGTTACTGTTACTGTTACTGTTACTGTTACTGTTACTGTTACTGTTACTGTTACTGTTACTGTTACTGTTACTGTTACTGTTACTGTTACTGTTACTGTTACTGTTACTGTTACTGTTACTGTTACTGTTACTGTTACTGTTACTGTTACTGTTACTGTTACTGTTACTGTTACTGTTACTGTTACTGTTACTGTTACTGTTACTGTTACTGTTACTGTTACTGTTACTGTTACTGTTACTGTTACTGTTACTGTTACTGTTACTATTACTATTACTATTATTATTATTATTATTATTATTATTATTATTATTATTATTATTATTATTATTATTATTATTATTATTATTATTATTATTATTATTATTATTATTATTATCATCATCATCATCATTATTATTATTATTATTATTATTATCATCATTATTATTATTATTATCATCATTATTATTATTATTATCATCATTATTATTATTATTATCATCATCATTATTATTATTATCATCATCATTATTATTATTATCATCATCATTATTATCATTATTATCATTATTATTAATATTATTATTAATATTATTATTAATATTATTATTAATATTATTATTAATATTATTATTAATATTAATATTATTGTTATTGTTATTGTTATTATTATTATCTTAGGTTTGTTATTAGAAAGCAATTATCATTATCATAAGAGGTGTAATCAGGACTGAAAAAATCAATGCCATGGGATTTGAACCACGGATCTTCCGCTTATCGAGCGGCTGCTCTAACCGCTAAACTTGCCAGCATGACACTAAATTCCTCAACCGATTCGGCAAAGGAATCTCACATCAGAGATAAATACGCCAAGGGTGATTTACAACAATAAGTAATTATGTCCCGGGCGTATGTAACCTTTAGATGATATAGACACACGGCTTGTGTTTATGAACACCAACATTAAGCTTGTTGGCATAAATAAATAACAATTACGTATCAGTATGTTTGCCGAAGCAGTGAGCTGTAATATGGCTTCATTGGGCCCACCTTTTACTGTAAAGTTGTAGATGATTGGTTGGAACACAGGAAAATGCTCTGTACAGGGAAAAAAAAAAAAAAAAAAAAAAAAAAAAAAAAAAAAAAAAAAAAAAACAGCAGCCTAAAACGAAGTTTTCTGTCAGCAGCACACTTGTTCAGCTCCTCCTCATAAGTGTACCAGACATTAGCTTGTGTAGTGACTCCGTGGGAAATAAGAAATTACCAAAAATTGTTGTTTTTTTTTTTTTTTTTTTTTTTTTTTTTTTTTTTTTTTTTTTAAACGACGTTGTCAATTGCCAGGATCACATCAGCGTGTGCCGTAGTTTCGTCCCGCTGGAGTTCTTTTACATGCACTCTTAAAAACCATCGATCTGTGCCGCATTTGAACCTGCGACCTTGGGACCAGTAGGCCAGCATCTAACCATGTGAGTCACCCAGACGGACATTACCAAGACTGTCATTAATTCCTGGAGAATACAGAGGTGCCGACCTAGAGGGAGCAAAGCAGTTTCTATCCCTCTTACTTATAAAGTCAGGGGCGTCCCCCCAACAATTTTGGTAAAGGGATATCGCTTCCACCAAAGTAAAATTACAAGATTGTCCCTCAATACATAAAGGAGAAACAAACATTATTGGAGCACACTGAATGGAATTCAAATACATAGTTCAATGAATGAATTAAATGTATTTTGTTTCCACATGCCAGGATCCCAGGAGTCCGCAAGGTTGTGTGATAGACAAACCGGCGCAGGGGTGGGTCTTCTCCGGGTTCTCCGGTTTCCCCCGCCATCCCTCTAGATCTTTCGCCACTTCGAAAGTTCCGGGCTTGTGTTGAAACTTCCAACAGTCATATAAGCGAGCGAATTTGTTGAGCGATGAGCCTCACGAAGTTAGTGGCTCTCGTGAAGCGAGTGAATGAGTGAGTTTGCGAGTGCAGGGAAAAACGCTCTTCTCCGAGCGAGTATATGACGACTATTACGACGTACAGTAACAAGGGAGTCGAGACATTTTGTGTTCAACTTCCAAGGGAGTGAAGCGCCGGAAAGAAAAGGCAACACGGGCGTATTTCAATAGGCTGCTACGTCACGGAGGAAAGTGAAGTGAATGTGAAAACCAAGAAACCTGACAGTTGGTAGTATTTCACATTCATGAACTGACAATGTGAGTTAAGTGAAGTCTCAGCGAAAGTGAACTATGCTGCTGAGTAGCAGTAAAAATTAGTGAAGTGTTGTCACGGCTATTCCGATAACATTGGGGAACAAGAGTATAAAAGGGAAAAGAAGCACCATTACGACGTATTAATCGTACATCTTTATTTGTAAATAAAGACTGTAAATAACAGGGTCTGAATGAATGGCTTACCTTAGGGAGTTGTACAGAGCTGACGTAACAATCAAAGATGTAGACTATTCAAGCCCACGACTGGCGTGGCGTCCCCTTGCAACTATCCCGAGATGGCATGGCCTATAGTTTTTGTACTAAATCGATTTCCAGTCAATATATCCTTCATAATCTACGTCATAAGTATAAATTCTAAAAATGGAGCAATATGTAGAATGTTGCAGAACTTGCAACACATCTGCATGGTATTTTCCTTCCCGGAAGTGACTCACCAAAGGGCCTTTCTGAGAGCTGCAACTACTCGGATGGAGATTGTGGGCAGAAATCGGAAGTTAAGTCATCCTGAGAAATACCAAAGTAAGGTGCAGTATCCTCTCTGTTGCTCAAAGAACCCAAGACATGAAATTATTAACAAATGCTAAATATGAACTTACCGAGAAAGTCCGATAATACTTAATGATCGCTAACACAAGGCTCTCATATAGTCAGCTCGGCACATCTCCCGTCAGTTCCCAAAGGCAATGACCTCAACGGGAGCTAAATATAAGAGTTACTAACCAAAGAGGTCCCTAAGAAACAGGTAATAACTAGAGCCACAATGTTTAGTATCGCATCGTGTGTAGGAGTGTCAGTTATGCCGTGAGTGTGCTCGCCCCGAGGCAAGCCATCAGCACTGAACGAAACAGTCCCATGCACACGGTAAGGTGACAAAGAATTGTGGCTTTAGTAATAGCATGGTACAAACACAGGAATACATGGCATAAGCTATAGATACAGAGAAACCAAAGCAACGCCACGGCACCACAAAATAAAACAAAGTGGGTGGAAGCAGTATAGGCGGACATAAAAATAAATAAAGCTTCCTGTAGTATATAATTACACAGGTGCACGTGACAACACTGAGTCAGATACAAAATACACAGTGAATCATACATACAACAGAAACATGAACAATACAAAAAATGAAATGTTGACTGCCTCGTACATGCAGAGTACAGCAAATACTGTAAAGGGATATAACATTGACTTCCACCTCATGGAGGAAGGTGCGTGGGTGGTGAAAGTAGGAAGAGGACCAGGAAAACAGCAACAAAAGTTTTGAGATTTGGATCAAAGTCACAATATTAAAAATTGAAATATAATTCCGAAGTTGTAGCCTTTGAACGTTGTTTTTCACTCCTCAATTGAAATGTACATTTTCTCAACATTTTTGGCCATTTCATTAAAATGTCAGTGTTGATGTTAAATGAAAGAGTTCTAAACAGCTTCTACGTGTTGTACAAACCTCAATGCATGTTTCCCTGCGTAAAGTATTCCCGAACTATCATTTGACCCTGAGTATCCCTCACATTGATTGACCCGAGGTAAATAAAACTGAGCCAATGAACAAATGTTGCAGGACTTAGAACACATGATCTCAGCATGACAATACTGTAGCTCTCTTGGAAGACATTGTAGGGAGAGTATGAAATAATATCCTCCTAACTAAGCCAACCTTATAAATGGTATTTCTGAGATTAAACATCCTGTGATATACCCACAGGGCAAAACGCAGGTTTGGTAAGTTTGGCACTTTCAAAGGTGAGAGTGTCGTTACACAGTTTTTGATAGTAATTGAAACTTGCAGGCTCCTATAATGGGATCATTTTTATGCATAAGGGTAGGTATCAGCCCTCGTATTTGATCTATTATTGGTGCAGTTTTAATACTGCTAATGGAATATTAATACTTATGGCAGAATAATTTGCCATCTTGTGTTTCGTGGCTCGTTTTTACTTTCTCTATCACGTACTCGTGCCTTTTAGGTGCAGCCATTTTGTATTGTAATAGAAAACTGGATACCTAGATTTTACCGGAAATACATGAGCAGGGCGAGGCATTTCTGTGGCATAGAAAAGTATAGTGCAATAGTTGCGAATAGGCAATCTAACTCTGAACTAAATGTGCGATTGAAACAAATATTTACGTATGCCTCAAGTGCAGAATTTTAATTAAAAATTTATGTACAAAATTGTGGAAAAGTTAGATTCATAGCGTTTCTCTAAAGATGGAAAAAACATCACATGTAAGGTGTGTTACAGAAGTTTTGTTTTTGAGACATTGAAAATGTTTATTTTCATATATTGCAAGAGGTTACGGAAACAATTATATTTCTGTATAATGTATGAATGGTATAGGACACTTCTTCAATTCAATTTTGTTATTGTGTTGTCCATTGCGTATCTCTGTGTAGCATTTAGTGGCTATCCTATAACCCTGCATACAATTTCAAATTAGCTGCTCATCTACAGGTACATGTTTACTTTGTACGCCACTGTCCACAGGGCACATTTAGTAATAGACATAGAATTTCTGATGGTCTGCAGGGGCATTTATAGGATGTGTCTTCTGATCTTGGTCCCCACCAGTTTGAAAGGAGACACGTTACTTTCCCTTCCTTCCAGTTGAGGGAGGTAGCTATACCGGTTAGTAATTATCCACGGAGTTGACAACACCACCATAGGTAGGTCCTATTGGCTCGATACAGAACACAGGGCGTGATACGGCAACAGTATCAGCCAAGAAAATGAAAGCCTGGCGTAATAAGTTACCTACAAACGATAAGGAATGAGGTGTCCGCAAGAAGGCAGTGCTGATTTCTTTCCGTACGGTCTTTACGTCGTTTGATTAATTGCGCATAAGAGGCAAATTTGGTTACGTTGTCACTGCGACATTTCGCGGGTTACGCTCCGTGTGTACTCATCTTAAAGAAGCAGTTACGGAAATGTTTCAACTGGTTATGAGACACTTTTAGAAAAAGTCGGTGTGTGTATTGTCACCGCGCCCGCCGCATCTAATTGCCGACAACAGCAGTGTCACCCATCGCATTATTGTCGGCACTACCGCAAAGGAGCCGAAGGAAAGAGATAGAGAATGACCGCATTGCTGGAGCGCTTGCCGAAAGAGAGAAAAGGATAGAGGCTACTGGAATCTTCTACTTTGTATCTCACCGCAATAAGTGAACGTTCCTGAAGCTTCCAGAATAGTACCTGGGAGATATAAATAGCGGTAAAGTGTGAGAAGAGGCAGTCAGACCTATCTGAAGGTTGAGGAGTCGTGCCGACGGAGAAGAGTTAGTTCTTTGTGTTACGAATTCGGAGCCGTGCTGTTGGAGAATCGGAAAAGACTTTCTTGCTGTTGCAACGAGTGTACAAGTTACTGTTTACGGAAATAAAAGTGTTTCTTTATCTCGACTACATCTGTCTTCTTACTTTTCAACACAACCAAAGCCACACTGGTGTCAGAAGTGGGATCCGTCGAATTGCTTCTAGTTTCGTTACATCGTCGTTAGAAGTTGCAACGTTAGAACCAAGATGGAGGGAGATTCGGAAACCAGGATGATGGCGATGATGAAAGAATTATTCGCCGAAATGAAGACGGCAAACGACAACCTCGCTGCCAAAATGGAAACGTTAAATGACAATCTCGCTGCCGAGCTGAAAGAGATGAAGATGGAGCTATTGGTGAAAATTGACGGCGAATTGACTGGCGTGACGGAAGATGTGGAAGAACTCCGCGAAAAGGTGGAAGACCTCTGCCAGCATGTGGATGTCGTGGAGGACGACGGGGAACGTCTTGGCGTCCTGGTAGTAAGAGTTGACGAGAGCGTCAAAGTACTGGATGCCGGGAGCAGACGGAATAGCGCGGAGCCGGGGAGGGAGCACCTAGTGGCCGAGGCGACAGTTGCGCCCGTTTCAGATGATATGAGGGAAGACGTGGAACAACTCGGCGAACTGATTGGCGTGAGGGAAGACGTGGAACAACTCGGCGAACTGATTGGCATGACGGAAGGCGTGGAACAACTCGGCGAACTGATTGGCGTGACGGAAGACGTGGAAGAACTCGGCGAAAAGGTGGAAGACCTCTGCCAGCATGTGGACGTCGTGGAGGACGACGGGGAACGTCTTGGCGCCCTGGTAGTAAGAGTTGACGAGAGCGTCAAAGTACTGGATGCCAGGGGCAGACGGAATAGCGCGGACCCGGGGAGGAAGCACCTAGTGGCCGAGGCGACAGTTGCGCCCGTTTCAGATAACGAAAGTGTACGTCTCGGGGAAGACAAAGGGGCAGTTCAGGGACGTCGTCGAGGATCCTCTGGAGGAGTGTGTCGGGTACGTAACCAACCAGGATACGACGTGGAGGACGATCAGCAGGGAAGCGCACAAGCAAACGAGCATCACGCGAGAACCGACTTGGCGTGTGACATGGGGGGACCGTCGGAGCCATCCAATCACCTGACGCATAGTGCCGTGAACGGAAGAATGGTGGACATCATCGTGGACGGCAGGATACAGGAGAGGCCGTGCCGAGCACGAGTGAACACGAGTGCAGCGGTGGACGCGACTCGCGCGGATGTGGTGGGGTTGGTTGCCGGACCCATCGGAAGCAAGGTGGCTGCGAAGGTGCGCCAGAGAGGTCGGCGGACATGGTACCCAGTGAGCCGTTTGCAAGTGCGCAGGATAACCCGTCAACACACCAGGAAGAAGGGCAACTGGACGAGGGACCGTCAAGACCGGCGGTACTGTTGCAGAATTTCGAAGCACGATGGCATACGTCGTCCTACCCAGACCAAGGGACACTATCCAACAGCGATACCTAGGATCGTGCCTCCTGGAGAAGAGGTTCGATGGGATAGTCCACCGGGGCGCAAGGGAGATGCCGCTGTGATAGTACTGGTCGGGACGACCAACTCTGAGGAGGGAGCAGTGTCACCGCGCCTGCCGCATCTAATTGCCGACAACAGCAGTGTCACCCATCGCATTATTGTCGGCACTACCGCAAAGGAGCCGAAGGAAAGAGATAGAGAATGACCGCATTGTTGGAGCGCTTGCCGAAAGAGAGAAAAGGATAGAGGCTACTGGAATCTTCTACTTTGTATCTCACCGCAATAAGTGAACGTTCCTGAAGCTCCCAGAATAGTGCCTGGGAGATATAAATAGCGGTAAAGTGTGAGAAGAGGCAGTCAGACGTATGTGAAGGTTGAGGAGTCGTGCCGACGGAGAAGAGTTAGTTCTTTGTGTTACGAATTCGGAGCCGTGCTGTTGGAGAATCGGAAAAGACTTTCTTGCTGTTGCAACGAGTGTACAGGTTACTGTTTACGGAAATAAAAGTGTTTCTTTATCTCGACTACATCTGTCTTCTTACTTTTCAACACAACCAAAGTCACAGTATGCGTATGTGTAAGTATATGTGTGTGCCTGTGAATAGCAGTACTCAAAAACAGAATGTTGAATAAAAGTCAAAACTGGTATTTATGTTTAGCATATTCCAAAGATGCTGCACAGAGATCATTTACAGTGAAACTTTGCCAATTATATTGATTTTCTCAAAACAGTTTTTAACGATTTTATTAAAATGGCAGCGCTTTATGGCTTTTACACGCAAAATTAAATATACGCCTGTAATCTTGGATTGGGTAAACGATAAGAGTTGACAAAACTTACTACTAACTTAAAATAACTTTTCCTACAACCATTCAAACATTTAAGCATTTCCTGTATATCCTCCATTGTTTATTGAGTTTTTCAATACTTCAATCTTTTGAAAATGATGTTGCTATTCAGTTGTTTCTCGCCAAGCCATGCAAAGAATACAAATACAGGACTACAAATGAGCACCTGTTTTGGCGCTCGGCTTTTCCGATTTCTCCACATGCATCACCAGGTGCAGCTACTTTCCGACCACCCCGAGTGCTCGTGTTCTGTTAAACCATGAAAGTAACACAGACTAACTGTTAAGCTATACAGCTTGACATTCGTTTCCTAACAGTCTGAATCAAGAATAACAAATATAGCACTGCAGTGGTTAATATCTGCACTTGTCATGCCGGAAATCAGGCTTCAGTCTCCCGTGGTGAGCAATTTGTTTATCTCAATGCTTTGTCTTTGCAATTTAGTACCGAGTAAGGTTTTCATATAGCAAATTTACCCACGCAGGCAAACCCTCAAGCCAACTTACGGACTTTTGGCTCTAAGTATGATTTTAAGTTAAAACGGAGGTAAGCTATTTAAAACCATAGCTAATAACATTTAATCAAACTTCTATCCTTGAGGAAAAATCCTATTTTCCTTAAAAAAGAAAAACGTATTGGATGAAAAAAGATCATCAAATTTTAAGGTAGGCATCCAAATTGTATAAACTGTCAGTTTTATTTTCTAAATAATTTTTGAAATAATGGTACGTGAATTTAGATTTAAATTGGTGACAAAAGGCTTTCAGTCTCTCCTTATGTGTGAAGGAAACAAGAATACGTTAAGTAAAAGACTTTTAGTAGTGTAACCAAGTTATGACGGTAGAAGATTTAGCAGTGAATTCTACCAGCCGCGATGAAAGTGTGCTACTGAAAGTTGCACGAAATTCCATCACTGCAGCGCCTCAATATTTTACCTTATTACAGAGAGCGGTTGCTAGTCACGCAATTGAACCTTGTTCTACATGTTAACTCCACACCTTTTCCCCCGTAGCAGATCGCAGATAAACACTGCAGACACGGTTGCACAAAAATGTATTTTATCAGAGATTCCTAATTTAGGGTTTTCGTTACAAGCTTATAACTACTCTTTAACCTGCTCCACTACTATTTAAGTACACAACGTATTATATTCCACTCAAATATTCGATATCGATATTTTATCGTAACTACATGATTTAAGACTCGCTGAATTTAAAAATAGAAAATAAAATTTGTAGAGAAAGGTCCCTGTGCGTGTATGCTTGTCAACAGCTTAACTCAATTAAGAAAGGTCAGTTAGGCACCAAACTTGATATTTAGCTTCAGCATCTTCCAAAGATATGATATAATTATCTCCATCCCTTTTATGGGCATTTTTTTCAAAAATTTTGATTTTATCGAAAATGGCTGTAGCGACTTTGATTAAAACATCATATATTTGAAATATCTTTTATGTCAAATGAAATTTACATCTTGAATTCTTTTTGTGAATATCCACAGAAGTCCTCTTCAGTTTAAATGTTTTTGGATAATTGGTAAGTGTAGGAAATAGACAAAATCTTACTAAACAAAAATGTTAACTGTTTAAAACACACAAACTATAATAAACACAATTCTTTGTGTAGTGAACAATTTCTGGCATATACCTGGTCATTTGTTCCAATTTTCTAATACTTAAGCGTTTCTAAAATTGGAACGTTATTCACTTTCTACCTCTTGGCCTTGCAAAGAGGACTAAACGTCAAGGTAACCACAAAGCGACTAGCGCCTAATAGATTTGACTGAAGTCAACTGTACTCAGATATTCCCTTGCACCTACAAGAAAATTTGCAATAAGGTAATTTTTGCAAATGTTTATCTCGATTAATATGAAATTGACAAAGGAATAGATTGCACAGTACTAAGAAGAGAAAATGATGTGAGTGCACACATCAGATATTATAAAATTAAAGGTGGCCACATATCTCTTGATAGACAAATGTCTCCTACTAGAGTTACACTCTACCAAAGCTACAGTTCGGTAGATGATCACCAAAAACTGCGATCAGGAGTTTAGTCACTGTGAGGAAATAAAAGTTATACCTTTCCGTTCAAAATAAGATTACTCGTGATCAGTGTCACTGTGCTTAGAGGTGTTTCCAAATTCTTTGAAGAAACGAATGTTCCGTAGCTTAAGGGACACTGGGAGTGAAATTTGAAAGTTCCACATTTTTTGATAGATTTTTCTAAACTTTTTACTGTGTTTGTATTTATATATAGGAGATACACCAAAGTTCATTGAAATTGGATAATTCGTTTAGGACATATAATTTATTTTATGAATTTAATAGACACATTTTCAAAATAGAGCTCGCGTCTATTGACTTTTCAAAATTCATTTATATTGGCAGAACTGATACTCTAAAACATGGGTAACAATTGTATGAAGAGATATTTCAAATACGTTTGCTGATTATGCTGTACATATTTTTTTAATAACAAAGAAAGTTTAATCTTAAAAATTATTGATTTTTTTCATACAAAAAAAATGTTTTTGGAATTCATGTTAATGGTAACATCAATATTGAATCATAGTTTTGTTTATCTGCCATTTATGGATACTTTTGGAAATTGCCATTGAATTTGAAGCAAAACTCAGACGCGACCTTCTTTTGGAATGTGCAGAAATGTAGTTTTGAGAAAAACAGGCTTTTATACAGGAGCATCCTGTGTACGTTAAGGAAAGAGCGCTATTTGAAAGGGCCGTAATGGCCACATGGAGTGGGGGATATGAAAAATGTTAGCTGATTCAAATGCACAGGTGTTCCAGGAAAATTTTAAGGTAAAAAAACAATTTTCGACTTTTTGATAATTCTGACCAAAATTTCTCTCCCAGTGTCCCTTAAGTGGCCCTTTATATATCTTCTCTCAGTTTCGAGAAGATTCAAAGTTCAATTCTTCGGGTTTCCTGAGGAATCCAGTAAAACAAGGTCACATAGCGTAAACAACGCGATCAACATGAGGTAACGCCCGACAGCTATGCAACACACCTAACCTACAGGTAACGCAGGTAGATTCTTAACGGATCAATTATCTAGGGAAACTATAGTAGTCTACACCTGATTATGTTAGTCTACGGTAGTTTTACAACTCTACCTCCTACTAAAGGGTACTCTTTTCCTCTATATCGGTAGTTGTATATCTTCTATATTTTAGCTTCTCTCACTAATGTATTCCTTATGTTACTCGACAATGTTGTTACAACGCACTTCAAAGGTGACGTTCTCTTCACTTACTGATATTTTGACGACTACGTAGAGTGCAAGCTGTTGAAATTTATCAAAAGCTAACTGTGACATGTTTCCCCCATTATAGTGCCATCTTCCTCTAAAAATGGAGTTCATCTATCTGTTTATTGGTAATCACGTTTGGTCCATGCAAATGTGTGTTTAGCATACCCGCGTTTCGAGTCTTTCAAAGTCGGCCTTTTGTTTGGTATAACCGTTTACACTTATATCGTTACTAAATTGTGACATCATTTAAAACCATACTTTTAGTTGTGGAATCATACTGTATAATACGTGTTATCACTGGTCGCTCGGTTGGATTGGTGACATGAATTTTGTAAGGAATATGAACATTTTAATTTATACAAGTGATGTTTGTATTGTTTAGTATTATAGCCTTATCATACATATATTCCAAGCAAGCACCTCACAATTAATTGTAATTTGTTAATAAATTAAATATACAAGTACCAATATTAAATAAAAGTACCTGGGCGACTAAGCTTCACTCGGGGTTTCTTTTCTTTTCTTTTCCTTTTATATAACCTTTTCATTGGGAAAGATACTTATTTAGATAAACTTGAAAAGCAAAATGTATCTAATTATAAATTGTCATCCTAATTGTTGGCGCGGTTTCCGTGACGAGACCTTTAAGGGGACAGGGTAGTGATTTGGGCTCAAAAAATCAATTTTTTGTTTTTCATCTTTAAAAAAAGTAGAACCCTTCCTCTTCAAAATGATATATATTGTAAGGGTACCGGCACATTTAAAGCTTTAAATTACCCCATCAAAATGTGGTGGCGCGCTGGGCCATGCTGGGTTTTGAGGGCTTCAGAGATGACACACTTTTCTTTAAATGTAGTTTTCTGTAACTTGACATTTTTCAAACTCAGGTACATGTTTTTTCAAAACCACTGAACCTATTTGAATGAAAATTTTATATTAGTTCCAGAAGCATGTACTCTACAAACGTAACCCATTTTTATTGGAAAACTCCCAAACAGAAAATTTAAAAAAAATATTTATGCAAAAAAAAAAAAAAAAATGTACTTTTTTCTTTTTTTACAAAAGTTAAATATTTTTTCTTTTGAATATATCCAGATATATTTAAGTAAATTTAGGTTAGCAGTTATAAATACACATTGCATAGTGCACTACAAAAGTTTCAACACATATGCTTGTATGCTGTAGAAGGAATTTGTACCGTTAGTACTATATATATTATATTTTTTTCAAAAACATGTGATCAGTTTTGCCCTATTACATGCCCATTTTAAATAATTGTTTTTATACTCTCTATATCAGTGTAATCACAATGAATCACTAAATATTCATCCCAAATTAAATTTTGATCTGAGCAGCAGGAGCTTAGATATCCTCAACTAAAGTTATGTTTTGAAATGCAGAAATGGTGTATGAATCAATACCTTGTCCTCTTAATATCCTGGCTTGTATATTGAAATTGGCCCATTAAGAGAGAAATTATGGCCAAAATAATATTTAGAGTAATTGTGACTGTTACGCGTAGACTAAGATAGCTAAGTCAACGTTATTTAGGTTTTCTGAAAGATCTTGACGACACCTTTAATATTCTTGCTCGTTTGTTGAAATTGGCCCATTAACACAGAAATTATGGCCAAAATAATATTTAGAGTAATTGTGACTGTTACGCGTAAAATTCCGTATCGTTCAGGAGTAACACCTATATAGATAAACTTAATAAGCAAAACCTTATCTGAATAGAAAATTGGATCGAAATCGTCAGAGCCGTTTCCAAGTTGCGCGGAATATATACGTGCGGTGAGAGACAGTTGAACGAGCGTTTGTAATCCGTGACAATAGGCAGCAGCAGTTTAAACAACTGAACAGGTCTCACTTCACTTACAGGTTCTTTATTTTCCAGTGAATAAACTCACTCCTGTATATTCTGCTATTGTCTAACATTTGAATATTGCAGATTGTAACAACATAAACGATATTCAGCGTGTTCGAATTTTCATCGATTTGGTTATTTAACATGGAACTGTAGTTTTAGTTTCTTTGAAATTTATTCTCTCTGAAGCCTAGGTATATACAAGCATAGGGGTTGAATTTGTAATATCTTCCACCAAAACGATCTAGGATAAAATGTAGATTAATTTGTTGACATTTATATGAAACATCTGCAACTTCAATGTGACCAGATTTACGCTAAGATTTACCCTTGTCTCTGCTGACAGAATTGAATCGGTTCTTTGAGAAACCACGTGTGTCCTAGTTTTGAGAAAGATAAAAAAGTGGTCTACTACATATAATTTTGGTAGTCTTTATATTTTTTGTATGGTGAGTATATTAGATCCTTTGTAATATATTTTGACAATTTTATAAACCTTATGCTTCTCCATAAGAGTAACGTGGAGTCCTAAAGCTTCTAAACACGCCTTGTTGCATAAATAAATAACCATTATTATAAAAACCAAAAGAGATCTGTGCATTTCTGCATCTTACAGATACTATTTAATTAATAATTAATTTAATAATTTGGGTGTATATATGTCTTGGTTTATTATCCTTCCCGACTTAGCATCAGATGGAGAGCTTTAGAATTCTTATACTGTAATCTTATGGGCAGAAAGGATGTATTATAGTTATAAATGAATGAAGTTTATTTCATAATTTAACTTAAACACCTTATTACGCACGCTGATATTGCCAATCCTCCTGTGATTCATTTCACAGAAATGTTCACTGAACAATGGCGGAAGTAGTCTTAAATGAACAACGGCCAAACGCATCTAATTCTCTTATATAGTTTGTATCACTGTTTAAACTCACAAAACTGGATTACACAAATCAACCACATTTGAAAAACAGTTGTATGTATAAACATCACATTTAAATCACAAACTGTTTCTCATTACAATATATTTGATATCTTCCATCGTTAAACTACAATTCAGTAGCCATTTTTCTTCGTGTTTGTTATTATTATTCAAAAAAGTAAAGTCAGCCTATGTTGCCTCTATTTTTACAGCCATATTAATTTTATAGGGCTTATTCAAGCTATCTATTCTATTCTATCAGAATTGATAGAAAATTATTGGGAAGTAGAATCACTTTAGCATCAGCATGGAGCATTTTCATGCCACAAATGAGATGTGAGGTGAAATACAGGGACAACATATTCGAGAGATTTAATTAACCTTTGCAGAATTCCTCCAGAAACCCTGGGAAGCCCCGAAAAATCTCATGGGTCAGTAAGGTTAACCGCGAGAATTGAACCCTGACCTCCCGCATGCCAGTCGCAGACGTAACCGCGACTGCATCTCGCTCGACTTTCTCAACAATAGTTTGCATATCCACCAATAAACTACACGGGATAGAAAAAACCATGAGAACGTAACACATCAAATTTCTTTCTGAAAATATTTTGATCATAATGCTTCGATTTAATTCCGAGTTACATTCTGATGAATTCTCTTTGTTATATTAATATTAACTGACTTATATTCCTCTTGGATTACGCAATATCTGTTCGGTTTATGAAGTTTTGGTATGAACAAATCGTGAGCCCTTGGCACCAGGTTTTATGACTGTTGTAGCGCGGGGGAAAAAAGCGATCAGATGGCTGCTGTATTATGGCCTGATGGCATGCCACATGATTTCATTATACTTCACACGGTTCATAAAGCAAATGTAATATAGCGACCGTGATTATATACAGAATTACCTAATAATTATAATTAGCTAACCTTCCCCGGCTGACATCAGAGGACTATGGCTTCCTACACTAGACAGAGTCTGTTCAGCGCGACAATGAAGCTTAGGATAATAACGATGTTTCGTATATTGTACCTATACTGATATATTCTGGTTATTTCACACATTCCCTTTATTTTGTAATTTCCCTTCCAAGAATTTCTATTAAATGTTGTAACAACGTGACAATTAGAGAATTGCACTCGTGACACCATATGACAAAATGAAAGTCCGGTCTAGTTACTTGTTCTCACTTTATTTTCTTCTAACTGAATGCCACAACACCACAGTTCTCTTTTACTGACGTTAACGCAGTCTACAGTCTTTCGTGATATTGCAACTCACAACTGTTTTCTTCTCGTAAGATTGACTCACAATTTCCTGTCTTTCAGTTCTCTCAACACCTATTAAGTGCTCGCTATCTTTCTTTCAACGCGACCTTCCTCTCACGACGATCGTACACACGCAGCTGACACACAAACATTAAACCTAAACACTGACGACTGACTGACCTGACTGACCTGACTGACCTGACTGACCTGACTGACTGACTGACCTAACTGACCTGACTGACCTGACTGACTGACTGACTCAAAACTGCCCTGCCTCACGCGCTTTGCAAGCTTTCATACCGGCGATGACGTAGCCAGATTTTTCTCGAGCTTCACCTTTCCTGCAACTTGTAATTGTGTGGAAGAACAAATAATCATATTGATTGGCGTTATACTTTGTTAAACTAGAAGCCCGGGACTTAAATACTTAGAATACGATAAGTCACCGTTAAGGTATGTCATCTAATACGAGTTTGAAATTTTGTGTGGTTTACCGGGAAACTGCGTGTCCGTTGGAGAATTTAGTGTCGTGTCGGCACGGTGACCATGGCAGCTCAGTAGAGTAGCCAGATGGAAACCGAAAGTTCCGGGGTTCAAATTCCGGCTATGGCATTGAACTTTCCAGCCTCATTCTACCCTTCCTTTGACTAAATTATGTATACAGCTTTACTGAGCGAGCTGACTCCACGGTATCATGCGAGGGTTGTATTCGGGAGGTAGAGGGTTCGATTCTCGTTCGACGAACATTCTGATCCTGAGTTTTTTCCGAGTGGACTGCGTGGCTGGGGCCCGTGCCCGTCGAATGCTCGTTGAGTAATAGTCTGCTAAGGCGTCTGTGATGAACCCGCAGAGAAGATGTTTCCTTGGCGGAATGGGTGGTCCCGCGGACTCCAGGTTCTCAAATCTGGTGACGTTAGGGACCCTGCCTCGGTCCGAGCTTGGCGATTCCATTTTGATCACCCTCTGTGTCCTTCCCTTCACCCCTCCCTCCAGAAGCTTCAGCAGCTACAGGACGACTCCTTTGTGCTTCCATGCCAAAATTCTCCCTTGCATCTAAACTAGTTTACCCTAATTACACCTTTGGAGATGCGATGTGCCGGCAACTAGCTGTAGTTCAGTCAATTTATTCGCTGAACGTGACCTGGATAACATTAGCAAACATTACGCTTTCGTGGTTGGATTAAATAATTACTACTACTAGTACTACTAATACTACTACTACTACTATTACTACTAATACTACTGATAGTAATAATAATAGTAATGATAATGATAATGATAATGATAGCGATAACGATAAGAATAGTGATAATAATAGTAATAGTAGTAATTATAATAGTAATTATAATAGTAATAACATTGGTAATAATAATAATAATAATAATAATAATAATAATAATAATAATAATAATAATAATAATAATAATAATAATAATAATAATAATAATAATAATAATAATAATAATAATAATAATAATAATAATAATAATAATAATAATAATAATAATAATAATAATAATAATAATAATAATAATAATAATAATAATAATAATAATAATAATAATAATAATAATAATAATAATAATAATAATAATAATAATAATAATAATAATAATAATAATAATAATAATAATAATAATAATAATAATAATAATAATAATAATAATAATAATAATAATAATAATAATAATAATAATAATAATAATAATAATAATAATGGTAATAATAATGGTAATAATAATGGTAATAATAATAATGGTAATGGTAGTAATAACGGTAATAATAGTGATGATGATGATGATGATGATGATGTTATTGTAATGTTATTACGGCAGACTCAAGGAATCCTCTCAAATTTAATTAGGTATTTTAGTCAACATCTCCATACCAAAATTGTCAAAAGCATTTAAAAAACTGCTGAAGTACCCCGTTTTACGATAACTCAAGTTGGTCAAAACTTTGAAAGAGTAATAAAGTACTGAGCAATTCAAACCATGAATAAGGTATATCTCGGAAATGGATTATGCCACAGGAAGACACTTTCAAATAACTTTTGTGCTTCAAAGAGATCTAGATTGTGTCTATAGTACGTTTTCGTCTGCTGCTTAACGTTCACAAGTCATACAAGAACATATTCCAAATGAAGTGGACTTATAATCACGCCACCGTTAGATCCGCACCTGATGTAAACACAAACTGTCAACAACTAACCCGCGATACGCCGAAACCGAAGCACACCATAAAATATAGTATCTTAAATACTGGCGATTATCTGCGAGTTTTCAAGATGTACGATGACCCCGGTAAAGACTACTTGAATGTAACCCGATAGCAGCGCTATTTCTAAAACTCCCGAGTAAATATCGCTCTATTGCATCATAAACACGAGGCATGAGTCCACGTGGCGTTTGTTTGTGTTAGTCACAGATGATATGAACATCAGCTTATCGCGGAGGAACACAAGGGGTGGATCTAAGGCTGGATGGAGTATAGGAGATCATTTCGACATATTTAACTTACATTTCATTACATTTCGTTTGTCATTCAAATATGTTGAATGTGTGGAATGTAATTAAAATCGTTAGTGTCAGTTTTGAAAGTCAAACACTTGAAAAATGTTCCAAGCTAAGTGCACGATGGGATGAGGGAATTTTCTCGAAATTCTTTGTGCCAGTTTTTGGACGGTACTGAATTGAAATACCAAGTTTGTTATTTATTTCCTCTGAAATCCTGATATCGAATCTTTTTGTGGAATACTGTACCTCCTTTACCTAGTATTTATGTGGTAGAGAAAGTAAAATGGATAATTTAGGATGCAAAGGGCAACAAAATTCAAAATATGGTCACATAACAAAAAAGACCTAAAATCAGTCACTGAACAAAATCACTACTAAATACACGCTATTGTAATTTGAAAACCGTTATAATGATTTACGCACATTTTAACAATGCTATGATGCAACAATTAAAAGAACTCATGTTATCAGAATCCAGGCTCTGCTGATTACTATACGATCGGGCAACTTTGGCACCGTGGTGTGACTTTGCCCCAAATTTCAGTTGCATATCTCCCCACTTATATCTAAAGATTTAACGCGTTAAATCAGCCCATCTTACGATCTTTGGTGGGTTTGTTTTACCTTATTTATAAACATATAGACTTATTTGGTTTGCGAAGGTAGCATATCCGGCCGGGACGCTCACCACGTCCCACCCTTCATTATTGCACGTCGCTCATTCTTGTTGTGGGCACGGGTAGGGGACACAGTGGCCAGGTGGTTTAATTTGTTACTTAATGACACACTGATTTATTGTATTTATGGTAATACAGTCCTCTTTGAATGACACTACTTTCTTGTTTCATTTATAAGGTGCATTTTACACCTTAGATCATGTAATTGGAACAGTCACTCAGTGATAATGATAGTAACTCGCTTTATTTGTGTTAATTGTTGAATCTCACTTTGGTTTGTCTATAAATTCACATAAACGTGCATAATCCCTTTCACTCTTCCAGACTCTAAGAAGAGCTGTGAATAATTCTGGCTTAAAGGAATATTCCACTCTCAGGCGGGAATCAAATCCCGGACCTCTGAATTTGTGGCTAAATGACGTTCTTCTTTCGCTTTTTAACGCGATTTTCTCAAGTTAGTTATTCTGGGACAATGGGGAACAGCACAGTGAAGTTCTTGCTTCTATTCAGGAGAGGCTTGAAAGAAAAGAGGGAAATAAGGATAGGACAAAGGACTTGTGACAAACGTTAACGCCGCAAACCTTTAAAACTCTCAAGAGAAAACCTGGTTTTATTGTGAGGAAAGAAACACTGGAGATATGTACTAAGATAGTGTCATTTTTACGAGTCTGTCTCACAACTGTGAGCTGGTCTTTAAATACTTTTTTGCAGGAATGCATAACGGTACGCGATTTAGTAAATTTTGTTTGTTCTCATGTCGGTACATCAGTAAGCTCGGAGTTCATTAAAGATGGTTGATGTGTAATAAGAAATGCGTGTTGTTATTTCATCAGCTATTCCAGGCATTACATTTGAAGTAGATTAAGTTGAAGCAATATTTCTACATATGCCTTCTAAAGTAATTGAATATGAAGTTATAGAGGCGGCAGAAAAGCCCCCTGCACCCGAGATACAATTAGAATAACAAAAAAGAGTTATTCATGCTCATGGCTGGTCTAGCCCAGCAGCGATAAAGTTAGTGGGCACATCAACGCGTGTCCACCGACCCCCCCCCCCCCCCCGCCCCTTATAAACATTTATTCGTCGCAAATTGTCGCATCAACCTGAGTAGTCTTGGACGTTGGTACTCTAACTTATCGTTGCAAAGTAATAGCATCAAAGTAAAGATATAGTCCATAAGTGTTAGCAACTCTAAACAATAACTTGCAGTGTATTCCATTGCATTATTATTCATCATTTATTTAAACAGATCTATCCAGACAAATGAGGAACATGTGGCCACCGTTTTCAAAGCGGGCGGGAAGTGACGAAGTTTTCTTTTCTTTCTTTCCTTCTTTCCTTCCTTCCTTCCTTCGTTCCTTCCTTCCTTCCTCCCTCCCTCCCTCCCTCCCTCCCTTCCTCCCTTCCTTCCTTCCTTCATCCCTTCCTCCCTCCCTCCCTTCCTTCCTCCCTCCCTCCCTTCCTACCTCCCTTCCTTCCCTCCTTCCTTCCTTCCTTCATCCCTTCCTCCCTCCCTCCCTTCCTCCCTTCCTCCCTTCCTCCCTCCCTCCCTTCCTCCCTCGTTCCTTCCCTCCCTCCCTTCCTTCCCTCCCTCCCTTCCTTCCCTCCCTCCCTTCCTTCCCTCCCTTCCTCCGTTCCTTCCCTCCCTCCGTTCCTTCCCTCCCTCCCTCGTTCCTTCCCTCCCTTCCTCGTTCCTTCCCTCCCTTCCTCGTTCCTTCCCTCCCTCCGTTCTTCCCTCCGTTCTTTCTTTCTTTTTCGAAATATCAACAGAGATTAGAAATAAAGGGTCCAGGAATATAAAGGGCTGGGTCCATTTCTTCGCTTTTTGAGTTTTCACCAGTATATGGAAATACGGAACAGAGCCAATATTTTGTACTATTATAAGCGAAAAAAGAAAATAAGCTCTATCATACCGTAAATGAGCTTTGAAGAAACTCTGTACCGGGGAAAAAACAGTTCAGTCCATGTGAAAGAGGGAAATAAAAGCCTTTGTCCATTAAATTGGTTACAGTAAAGAGAGGATTTAGTACTATGGAGCTAACATTTCCAATAATAAGACATTCTTGTTTTGAATGTGTTGAAATATGGGACTAATCAACCAGAACGCTCACATAGAAGCCTCAAAACACTGGATAGTGGTGCTCATATGAGCTCAATCAATGCCTTCACCATTTAATGTTGTTGAAGCACATCTAAAAATGTTCCTGAAGCCCCTCTACAAGCAGAAGTATCCCTGTGTTACCCGTCCAGTTGGAGAACTCGTCATAAATAGAACTCACCCAAGGCTTTTCAAATTCAGGACAACTTTAATGGAGCATGGGAGACTGCTGCTTTGAAATCGGCTTATACAACTGAAGAGTCCAGTGGACTAGAATTTAATTTACCTGAGTTTTCTTATATGAGTAGGATTGTACGACCTCCAAAACTGCTCTATTTTTACTATGATATTCAGACCTGCCACCCATTTCTCGTGAGAAATACTAAGACCTGCATATTTTGAAAACATTTTGCGGGTCAGAACTACAAGAATATTATGACAGTGCTCCTATTTCTTGAAGTTCTTAGAATGGGCAAACATTTTACTGCTTTGAATTCACGGAGTCAGCCCCTTTTTTCATAGAATGAGTTACTCTTACTCAACTTGTTAACATGTAGATCAAAAGCTGGCATAGTATTGTTATGTATTTACAGAATATTCCCTGAGGTATTGTAATTTTGCAAAATAAGTTTAAATGTTACAGAAATATAAAATCAAGAACAAATTTAATTAGTAACATTGATGTCCTGTAAAATGTACCAAACTGGACTAAGCTCATTCTTTTCCTGGACCCTTCAAATGCAATTTATATATGTTCATAAAACATAGATAAGGCTTCTAGGAATATATTGCGATAATTAAAGGTACAGATCGCTTTCCCGTTAAACACCATCTTAAGCCCAACCTTGAGCAAAAGAGAGGATAAAGCATGTACTCATGACTATTATAAACCAACCTCTCTAATGTTTGGTTACCTTGCAACATACCATTGTTATCAACCGTAACTAAGTGAGTATAGATGTATGTATTTTCATTGATGGCTACACATACAATTGAAGGAGGCGGAGTAAAGTGACATTGTGACGCCATTAGCTCACAAGGGAAGAGGTTGGGATTCATTGATCTTAACCCAGGTCACACCGGACAGGTACCTAACAGAGCTTCTGCCGTGGCAATTACCTGATTAACCTGTAGTACTCGGTCCTGCTCTTCAGAACATGAGTAGAAATTGCCTATCCTTCGATATTTCAAATCAGTTCCTTCTTTGCCTCTTTTGCATTAACAACCACGCAATTAAGCATTTCTATTCTAGAAATAAAAAAGAAATAGACCTAATACATTCAGTAATTGCAAGGCTTGTGAATCTAAGAGTAATTGTGCCCAAACTTTTGTACCATGAACACTAGCTAAGAAATAGCACTACACCATAACTTACTCTTCTAGTAGCACTCTCTCCACAACGTTATCGATTCACAACAACAGGACAGAAATGCAAAGAAAACTAAAACAAATTTAAGAAATAAATTTCACATTAGGAATACCCTTTGCAAAAATATTTAGGATACACTGCATGTCTGAATATAAAGAGTTAGGGAAGAAGCTCTAAACACTAACATACGTTGAATCCCTATGTACCAGACTTCAATTTTTGAAAGCATACATTGGGCTGTGCTTTCATTCTCCATGTTTGGAATGCTACACCAAAGAATACGAATTATCTGCTGCAGATCACCAGTGTTATACCTTAGAGCAGAGCTGCAGCGGCTATGATATGACGTAACACCACCGTCAGTGGTAAAGCAATATGTCGCCTTGCTTCAATCCTACTCCTTCAATCAACACGCGTTCAAACGCAAACAAACCATGGAAACTCAAACACCCCTTCCTCGCTTCTAAACTGGAGACTTTAAAGTCTAAAAGCAGATCACAATTGACCTACGTGCCTTGTGTGTTAATACTTGTGCATTAACGTTAGGTGTATGCAAAATTGTGAAGCTCTAAATGAAATAAAGAATAAGATGAAGTTAATGTTAAAGCACCCTTAATCTGTATACAACTATACTAAGCATTTTATACAATCAAACGTGCGTTATAAAAGTTTCTACACCGCCACTATGGTTTTCTAAACCCACTCTTATGAACAATTGCCGTATTTGAAGTATAGCTTTACCGACTAAAGCTCAACACTGTATTGACATACGTAGGTAATAATCTGGCCCTATCCCTCGGAACTATAAAACAAGATCCTTGGGTCATTTAGACTCTCATACACAATGAGAATAAAGTGGAATCTTCGAAGACGGGGTGTAATACACGATATTGCTGGAACTAAATTCGATAGTATGTGTCAGGTTTTCATAATTTTCATTATGCAGCATGAAAATACTACTACGAATTATTGATTTCTATACTTCTCACCCAGGAATCTTTAGGTAAAAGCAGAAGTATCAAGATGTTCACAGGAATTCATATTTCAATGTGTTTTTACTCTATTTGCATCTTCATAGTTACTTTAAGAATTTAAACATATCAACAAATAAGCATTTATGAACTTGTTGAATGAAATTAGTTCATAAGGAACGAAAGAAAACGTTTCCTGTATTTATTCTGTAAAGATTACCTTCACCTTTGTTTCCTTGGTTGCACATTTAATGCGCGGAAAGTAAACTATCAAATGTCCGAAATTAAAGTATATGCTACTGTTTCAACGTTAAAAACAGAAACATTAAGAATGAACACCTGAGTACTGCTTTTCTCCACTGCAGAATTTTTTACCGTATGTATACTGTATCGTATGGAATATTACATCGGCAGAAGCTTTCTTAGTTACTCGATTCAAGTTCTGTAGCGGCTAACTGAGCTTATAGAAATGTTTTCTTTAGAAGTACTGCTTCGTA
>CM060964.1:84341929-84454429 GCA_030765045.1 Tenodera sinensis | reverse complement strand
ATATAAGCCTTATTAGTTCCCTGCCATTCTAACACTGTATTCTAGTTCTAAGAAATTAACATTATATTTAACTCGTCAAGAGTTATGTGTGCATGATTAACATCTGCACGCAGTGCTTGTGATCATGTATGTTTACCTCACCATAGTGCTGCTGCTCGTAACCACAATGACGCATTCACCTTTGCAACCGCCGACCCACAAACGTTACTTACATGCTTCATTTTCGCCGAAGTGACAGTTATTAATAGTCCTAGGAATTTCTAAGCACTAAAACCACGACGAAAAGAAACGGGATTTAACTGCCACTGGGTGTTGTAGATAAGAACTACCCCGTCCCTCGTACACTCTTTTAGCCTCTGTAGATAGTATTCGGATCGGATTTTACCTACCTGTTACTCACCCTTGACCTCTCTTGTTCTATTATTCTCCATAGTGTAAGCTATGAATGTAAATAACTTGAATTCAACTACTGTCTGGTTGTCAAATTAGCAGTTTCACTTTCTTTAGTACAATATTGATGTGTAAATCTAAACAACGCGTTCTTAAATAACATAATTGCGTATCTGGGAAAAGATGTCAAAAGGATGAGCTTTGGACACTAATAGATCTATATTCGTCACCCAAATAGCATTGATAATGGTTTAGGAGCATTACAAGTTACCCAGTTCTGCATTTGGGTCTACTGCTGAGAACCACGTGCCAGGTGAAGAACGTTCCTACAACGAAGGCATCACCATCTCCTTCTGCTTTACTTTGCGGGTTGCGTTCTTTGGTGCCTCTGGTACTTGAAGCAATTGCCCCTGGCTGAACATGCATAATTATTAAACTCCACCTTCCTGTTTTGTAAGGGGAGAGCTTTTGTTCATATACGCATATGACTGTTTCATTTATTTTGTAATGTTCAGGTGGGGGAGCCTGTTCTAAAAGATTTGTCTAATGATACAAGCTTTTGGCCAAGATAAAAGAGAAGGGGCGTCTGTGTTAGACAATGAGGTTTTGACAACTATCACAAGGTGTATGTTCCAAATAGTATTTGCTCAAATTTATGACACTAAACAGAAAATAGAGAAGGTAAAAATATTTCCTCCGTTTGAACTTCTGAGTAATGAGTAGTATTTTGGGTAAGATTTTATGCACACCTTCCAACTCCGGAAGAAAGATGACTTAAAAATGGAAAATCCGTATATTATAGAGTTGAAAAGGAGATTTGAACAATTCAAAAGCAGTGAACCCTCCATCTGCACTCCATTTGGATCATAGTGGCATAGTGGGAAATGAAGATGAACTTGCAAGACAGGGAGGAGCATTACAATTTATTTTGCCAGACCGACCCTAGGAACATCTCGATGTTTAGTAGGAGAGACTATTAAAATTGGCCCAAAGCAGAACGTTGTAAAGCCTGGTTTAAAACTTCAGGAAACAAATACGGTAAACTACTCATATTTATTAGAATACCATGTAAAAAGAAGCTGGAAGCTTATTTAAATATGACAGACTTCAGCTAAAACCAAATACTGCATTTCTCACAGCACCCACTAATGTGAGAAATCATCTTAACACGATTGAAGTATTTCAGGATAACTTAGATTTCAGACTGTACAGGAAATAAACCGACACAGCTTAGCACATTATATACCCCTGTGAGGCTTGGGCTACAGGAAATATATCCCTTTGGGAAAATTTTTTCAGAACCAGAAGAATTTGAAACTATATCTTTCGTAAGAGTTTATTCCTTGGTAAAGGGTGCAGATATGATGAATTGACTTTAAAACAATACAGGTAGCACAATAAGCCCAAAGCTGAAGTGACTCTGGAGGAACGGCGGAAATCTTTATCAAGAAAGGACTAAACAAGACCAGGCAAGTAGTTAATTCTATGAATATTGCGCAGGCGTGGAAGAATGTGTCAACCCATGAGTCAGCCATTCATATACACAACGAAACCAGGTGTCGTAGCCTAACACAGGCTTAAGTTCGAAACCCGGGACGCAGTTATTTTAATGCGTGTTTTGCATTGTGTCAGTGCGTTATACATCCAGATGTTGGCTGTTTTCCCATATGAAGACCATAGTTGCAAAGTGGCGATCAAAGCGTTGACTAATTACACAACGTAGACTTGGAGAAAGGAAATATATATTAGTAAATTTATATCTAGAATGTGCATATAAAAGGGTATACAAAACTATTATTTGCTGCAGCTTATAAACTTATACTTACATTGTCATCTAAACATTAAAATTTATATTTCAGAAGCTCCACTTCCCTGCAGTTCATTGCTATATATGTTTATATAGTAATTCGTTAAGGTAAAATTGCACTTTATCAGGTTATAATCGGATGAAACCATCAACGATTTAAGAAGTTCAGATTTGTATCTGATGGCAGCTTGTCCAATGCAAACCCAGCTTTCTGCATTCAAATCTGTGTTTCTTTTCGACTTAGTAAGCTTTTCTTACAGATATAAACCGCGGTTATTTCAAAAATGGTAAGCCAGGGAATTTCTTCATCACTCAAAACTGACAGTATTTAGTGATTCCGTTTTAGTAAAACTTAGCACAATAAACTCACGCTGTTCTGTGGTGTAGACTATGATCACAGAGTACACACAATCAACGGTAAACTTCACATAAAGTTGTTCCTGCTATACACCATGTCAAATAAAGTTGGACTGAACTGCACATATGGTTACACTTCGTTGGCAGCTGAGCTTGGCTACCACAGAGTTGGGTAATTCAACCCTTTATATTCTACTAGTTAGAACTGGCGGTCACTGGTATCCTCATTCAAATTAAATGATATAATTTTTTCGAATCTCCTTAAAAGAAGTAATGGACCACCTATATTGCACAGATTCTGGATATCGTTAATCTTCAATGTTTCATATTTCTAATCCAGTTAATAACTTAGGAATTTAAAAATCTATGATTTATTGAGTATAGAGACCCAAAGTAATGTGCTACAACCGAGACAACTTCCTGATGAGATGTCTTGCTTAAAATATTGATAGAAAACATTGCTAACATGTACATAAACCCTTGTTATTCTCCTAGATCATAAAATAAAAATTTAATAGGCTCTCTTGGTCATGTTATGCCATTTTATTGTATTGGGGTGTTTTGTTTCATTATCTTTCAATTTTCTTGCTTTTGCGTTGAGTATGTAAATGTGTTGTATTATTGACATTGTACAAAGGATAACCTTTCAACAGTCAGACATTTCACCATTCAACTGATAAATAAGAATAACTGTTTACATCCTTTACCGGCATTCGTGGTAAAAGAACACATTCCTATTTAATTGTTAGTCTAGACAGACGTATTTAGGGGTGGTGCTTAGTATCAGAGGTAAAAGTACAATTACTGTTACGAGATCATGTTCCAAACCGAAGATGGCTGCGCCGTAGCCGAGTGGTTAGACCATTCGCTTCTCACCAAACCGGCCCGGGTTCGATCCCACGTAACTGCGTGTGGGATTTGTGGCTGACGAAGCGGCGCTGAGGCGGGTTTCCTCCGGGTTCTCCGATTTCCCCCACCATTTCATTCCACCGATGCTCCATCTTCATTCCATGTATGATCAGTGTCAGCGCCTGCAGTGCCATAGTAGTAAAAACGGGCGTTAAACACACACACACAAAAAAAAAAAAAGCATACAAACGAGGATAGAACAGGTCAGTTTGCGGTCTTTTAGGATTAGCAGTCCTGTTACTGTTTTCCTTATCTTTGTCTCGTGTCATAACCTGTGAAGTCCTCTTCATTTGCTATGCATTTTGTATAATCTGGGAGTTCAAAGGGATTAATGCTAATTTTTTTTAATCTTTAAGTTCTTTAAAGTTCTTCAAACAAGAATATGAAACAAGTAACTATGACACCAACCGCATATCAAAGGAGGCTCGAATTCAGCTGTCACATTGCTACGTTGCTAGGCAACGAGGGCCAATAACAGCTGAGAACAAGGGACAAACTTCGAATGCCGGGAGAAGCATCGAGAAATGTGGTTTTCTAGAGCAATTGCCGGTACCTAATTGTGGGATGTATAAGCGAGTCGGCACGCATAGAGAAGTTAGCGTTCGGTCAGTTTTAGTGAGTTTATCGTCAGGGGCAGTTACTAAGTGAGTGAGTAGAACTGTCAGAGAGAGCTGTGGACAGTTGATCTGTGTAGGGATTTGAATGACATGACATCGTTAGATGCTGCTGCAGTTGGTAGCATGACAGAAAACGTTAGTCAGTTGTTATGATTACTGTAAATCAACAACGGAAAAATTTGGAGTGCGGAAAATAGTTATTTATCAAGTTGTTCAAAATAAATAGAAAAGTATAACAATCAAAATAAGAGGTGAGTGAGTAAGTGTTTGAGGTTTAACGGCCCGTCGACAACGAGATAATTTGGGCCCAAAATAAGAGGTAAAAAATAAGTTTTCTGTCAAGGTTACGATAGAATAGAACAGCTGTGTATTTCAAGGTCACCAGTTATGAATTTTGATTCAAATTTAAGGTACACAAAGTGACATAAATGGTAACTGGACTTGTCGTTGGTCACACTATATAAGTTCCAGTTATATTGGTTCTGACCACGGAAGCCCACGTAAAAAAGTAACTTCGTGGCACAGCGGCCCTTCCGCGCCAAGGCCTACCGCCCGACTACTGCGTCCCTGATCTCTACCCACCAGAGGCACCATGAGCGGGGTACGTACAGTACTGGAGGCGGCACGTGGTCCTAGTGGAAGCCTACGTACTCCAACAAGTATATACGTATAATCTGTAAAATTAACTTTTATATTATGTCAACATTGTTGTTGTAAATACCTTTTCGGCTTGTAAGGCAATTATAACCATGTATAAGTTAATTTATGACCGCATCCGTAGCACAGTGGTGGTGCGCCTTCCTCTGGTGCGGAGGACCCGGGTTCGGTCCGGGACGTGGGGAATTCTCCCCCCACTAGGAGGTCTGGCATAGGGTGCACTCAGCCTCGTTAAGTCCCGGAAGGACCAATTGAAGAGCTACTTCATAAAGAAGTGTTATTGTTGTTATTATTATCATCATTATTATAAGTTAATTTATAACATTGGGTGCATTATCTCTTCCAAATTAGTCAAATATAATGTTTGGCCTTTTTGTAATTCTTGCAGCATTTTTAGAACGATAAAGTCATCTTATAGGTCATTTTTCAAGCAATGTTAGGTGCTTACGTTGTTTACTCGTATGCCAAGGCCTTCAGTGTTATCTTGCTGCTGCAAATCACCTCTTAATGGATACATTTTTCTACTATTGGCACTACTCCTTATTGTTAAGGGACCCTGGGACGGAATAATGACTTAAAAATGATCAAATTAACGATTCTTAGTTGATGTATATGAATGTTTTGCAAACCTTCAGTCCTTGTTCGATAGTGCAATTATTTTAATTACGCCATTTTCTTAGATCTAGAAAAGGCATAAATGGCATGTGCGCTACGTTTAAATGCCGCTCTTCTACTTAAACTTTCGCCAGTATTAGAACAACATATGGGCCAATAAGGGCTCAAAAACAACCAAATTCAGCGGAAAGGAGTCATTAAGCTATCAATATAAATAGAGAGGCTACTAGACAAAAGAGGGAAATTGTGAAATGTGCAGGAAGGCAGTTTTTCACCAAAAAGGCAATGTGATTGCTGATCATGACGCATATGTGTAAAAAGAATTGGTTTTCCTCGACTTTACATTTTTAACACTCTATCTACGCCATACACATTATATTTTTTGCTATGCTCCTAGAATTTTTCCAGCATGTACTCCATTTATGTGTCTTCAACCTGAGTCTTTGGTTTTTGAATCTGAGCACCTGTTTAGCTTAAAAAAATTAAATACATGGAGTTAAAATAGTTTCGATGTTCATCAGAGCAGATAAATTAAATAATTTATGAGTAAGTATTCCTTATTTCCGCCAGAGATTGATGGTGTCTGATGGACAATTAGAGTTTATGAAATAATAAAGGTGTTTTTATATTCACTTATCCCCTAGACGGGGATATGTGAATAGCGACCACAAGGTACCTAAACTGAGCAGAACACTACTTCCACTTACTGGTGTTTTGCTCCTAACTGTAACTTTTCTATCTGACCTTACCTTGGTCATCTCTTGTTCTCTTCCAACCCCGATGCTATTAGGGTTCCGGAGGGCTAGGGAGTCTTTATTTTTCCAACCTCTCCATTTCTCTATAAAATCTTAACCCCTAACATGCTGACCTGTCATGGCATGTAATACGTCCTCTGATTGGTGATCAGAGGATATGGTCGGTGAATTTATTTTGATAATTCTCCTGGTCAGGTCGGTGAGACCCGTAAACCAACGACAGGTGTGGTCCTCCAGACATTCTGCGGGTTGTGAGAGAGGGACGTGACCGCCAAAACATAAAAACATGGTGCTCTCTAAAAAGCGGTTACTATTACTGCTATTGCGCTCTTCAATATCATCAGTGAAAAATATTGTAGAGCAAGAGGATTAATTACTTCATTGTCAGAAATCCAGCATTAGCTAACAATATTTTCGCTTTTGATGCGCAGCGAGTATTTTGAATTTTGAGGTATTTTCACATTGTGAATAATTTGAATAATTATTTAGCTCAAAACTATAAAAGAGATTGTGCTGTAACATGTGTGATAGTTTATTACATAAACACCCTAAAATGTGCAAAATATTAATTTCATATCTATAAAACTATTGAAAGTTCAAATTTCAGACCCAGGTCCCTTAAATAGCTCTCTACAGCGAACTTCCAGCCAGGTCCACGTGCGGATCTCAGTTAACCATGCTTGCTCTCCCTTCATCAACAAAGTTCCCTTCTCGCTAGAGTTAACTATTGCTACAAGGTAAAACTTGTGGTATTTCCACGTTATTGTTATTTTAACACAAAGCTATTCTACTCCCTGGTCATGCTACTTACTTGAGCAACGAGTTATAAACTTTCCCTTTTTTCCGCCTTTCTTCTCAACCGGAATTATATTTTGCGTGTCTTGTGGTGCCTGGGTTTTAAAAAAACGGAACCACGAATAATAAGTTATAGGTGTGAGATCGTGGCAGGGAAGTAATTCTTGTTGTAACATAGCATTTCTTCCACATCGTGCTCATTAGCATCTTCCAAACTTTGTCCGCTGAGGAAGAGAAGGAAAATAAATTACCACCAAGTTGCAGGGACCAAGTAAAACAATAAGAACAAAGAAATATAAATAAGAATGAAATAGTGTGTCTTTGCGTGTGTAACGCACCACAGGATAAACCGATAATTTAGAACTATATGAGTCGTGTACAAGAAAAAAAATTAATATAGTACATGCTCTATATACAGATACTCGGATCATGTATTAATTTTACATCTCTTAAGCTCACAGTTCTCAAAAATATATCAGAAATAATAATTGAAGCATTTATTGCACATAATAAGGAAATGGTAATTACTTCTGTGTGTTTCATGGTTAATATTGTTATATTTCATTACCGTGTGGGATGGCTCAGGCGGTAAAGTCTGTGGCCCGCATTCTGGAGGTCACGGGTTTGTTTCCTCCGGCCGACATCCCTGAACTGGGCTATTTAGTTTACATCCCCATTTCACCTCCTTTCATTTCATTCAGTATATTCTCCTATACGGTCTTTCCAGGTGCTGAGGGTCAGAAGGGTTGCCGGTGGGTTGCGCTTCTGTGGATCTTGCGCTCTGAAAATAGGGTGATCGGCTGATGGGAGGTGCTGTAGTGGACCGGCCACCATTTCCGGGGCACTGACTCATCAGCCGGACCTGACTGACCAGTATTGGACTCCCTGTGGCGACCTGGAACTCCGTCGGGCTGAAGAACTACCTGCACCTGATAGGGACCCATAACAGTTGTAATTCCGCCTGTAATGCGCTCTGGCCGCCTGTAGGGTACTTTCATCCTATCCTTCCTGTCGGGGTCTGACGCACAATAACCCATCGGCTGACGTTCTGTAACCCCTACTGCGACTGAGAAATTATGTTTAATGCAAGGAAAATATTTTACTAACTCATACCAACCTAAATGCCTTATGCCGAGAAGAATGGCTCAGGTGACAGGCACTGTGACCCGTATTCGAAACGTTGTGGTTCGATTTCCCTGACCGATCTTTCTCACCCTTCAGTATTTTCGAGTTTCCCCGGGTTGTTAGGCGATGTGTACTATTTAAACCTTTGACTCCCGGGGTATAGTATACGGCTTCGAGTCCCGCGGAGGACGTGTCTAGTTATTGTGTTTGGAGCGGTCGCATGAACCAGACGACGTCATCCAGGAGATTCAGGCAGTAAAAGGACCCTGCTCTCTGCTATGTCAGAGCTCTTAGATCGATCTACCACCCTCTGTTTCCTTATACCTCATCCCTTCCACCCGAGGTGTCCCCTCTAAGGAGGGCAAAGTGCGAAAGGCTACATGGCCACGGTGCCTAAGTCCCACATTATTTTACCTTAAATACTGTTTCCTTGGAAACTGATTGCAAGCCAGAACTCAAAAAATCTATACCTATTCTGAATATGCCTAAGTATTTTGGAAAGCAGAGTCATTAAAATGTGTGAACTGGTTCAGTCAAAAACAATTTACCGCCTCGAAATCATATATACTATATTTGAACAATTCTGTAACAAGTTCACAGAGCGCTCTTATATTTCAAAAACAAGTTTTCAAAATGGCAGGCTTTTGTGGCGAAGAGTTCCTGAGAAAAGGATGTCCTTGGACATAAAACCTGCATATTTGAAATTTGGTCACATTCTTCAGCCATGTGGCAAGTAAGTGAGAAAGTAAATATATATATATATATATATATATATATATATATATATATATATATATATATATATATATATACTTTCTCTACTGATAAGTAGGGGAAGTATTGTATTCCAACAAAAAAATTCGACGTCGAGACTTCACTGGAAATATGTTTTCAGACTCCCTGAATCCAGAAAAAAAAAAAAAAATTAAAAAAAGGTCCGTGTGTTTGTGTATCTGTGGACAGCATAACTCAAAAACGAAAAGTCGGTTAAAAACCAGAGTTGGTGTTTTAGATTAATGTCTTTCAAGGATGCCACACGAAGATTTTGAAGAAAATAGTCCCACCTTAAACTACCCTTTACCTGGAAAATTTTTCGAAAATTGTGATTTTCTTGAAAATAGCTCGAACAATTTTTATTAAAATGTCATATGTTTAAGATATTTGTATAGCATATGAAATGTATATTTTGAATTTTCTGGCTATGGCTTATGTAGTCATGGTTACTCTGAATGACTGGTAAACCATAAGAGATAGACAAAATCTTACTATACAGAAATGTGGATCGTGCTGAAACACACAATTTATGTCTGAATACTTTTTTTTTCTAGAGTGAACCATTTCGGAGATATTCCTTGTTATTTGTATCAGTTTTGGGAAATTTCGTGAAACGGAACATCGTTGTTCATTTTTTTTATATGTTAAGCGTGCAAAGATAACGGGATCTCAAAGCTTTGAAATATTTGACAATCGTTCAAACCCTACTGTATTCTAATATTCGTCTTACACCTACAAGGAAATAAGGAATAAGATAATTTGTATAAATGTTTATCTCAACTAACACAAAGAAGATATGGTAATAAGAATTTGTGAGAATGGTTAGTACAAGTGTAGAGAAAGTCATGTGAGTACAACACATCAGATTCTTTTTCTGTCCATGTGTATGTGGCCGAACTCATCCTAAACGGCTGAACTGATGTTTGACATTTTGTATGTATGTGATCAAGGTTATTCGAGAATGGTTTACATTCACAACTTGGTCGGATAGAACATGTTCTTTTTAGTTAATTTATTTATGTGTTGTTGAACTTTGGATGATTCAGGTACACAATTGAATTCGTCAAGCAGCGTTGCGATCACGTTTTAGAATTTCCGGTATATTTTGTTCCGCAATAGAAATCTAGAACGTTTCGTCGCAATAATATCACATTAAATGTGCGCGCTTATTGAGCAAAAGTAATTAAACGCGCACTTAAGCATTATAGATTGTGCAAATTTGTAAGATGCACTATTTAAGTGAGCATTTTACCTGATTTGCCATGAATTCCAGTGACTTAGTACATGCCTTCTGAAACAATCTTCTTAACATAAAGACTTAATATATATTAGTGTAATGAGCGGCGGGGAAACCGGATAACCTCTAGAAAACCCACCCTGACGCTGCCTCGTCCACCACGAATACCACATTCAGGTCCCTCTTAAAAATACCATTAATTATTTTTATTAAAGTATCATGCAAGCTGTTAGGGTTATAAGTGTAGACATCTGATGTTCTTTGTTTGGTCATAATTCCGCTACGAAATGAACAGCGCCTGCCTTATATATTATCCGTTTTGCTTCTCCTCTCAATGCGTGACCTATTGGCCTAGGCAGCTTGAGGTCATTGGTGCTGCAGTAATTATTAGAACCTTGTTCCGGTATAACATTCATTTTCACGAGTTCGGTCCTTTCTGCGTCATGCCTTCTGTGTCACACCTAGAGGTACTAACCAACCTGAAAACGTACTACTCCTAATAAGTAAAATTGTAAGTTCGCAAATGAAGCGAATGTTGCTGTAATATTGTTCATCACACTGTCCTCAATTATGGGCAAAAATATGGTCATTTATACCCCTAACACCCTGTATATTAAATATATTTACATAACAAAATATACATCATGATCCTTCTGGGAATATGCTGTGAAGTCCTATTCATCCTTAAGGAACTTTATATAATCTTCAATAACTGGTATACATTAAACGGTAGAGGTAAAGGTAAATATCTGTAAAAAACACTATTTTTGAAGTATTTTCTATGACCGGGTATATGTTCATATTGGTTCCAGGTGTGTAGTTTATCGTTCTTTTAAGTAGCTTCGATATTATGTATTTCTTACGATTATATGGAAAGGATTTCAAGGCTAGATTGTAACATTTAGTTCTTAAACATCTGAATGTTGGTAACAAGTAAGGTAAGTTGTGACAGTTTTTTCATTATTGAAGAGGTAGGAATTATTCTTTGAGCTTTTCTGTTGACTAGTAAGTTATAAACGGTTCGCTATAGTGCTATGTGATACACAGCACATGGGATACTTCACGTTTAAAAATGTATGTAACGAATAAAATATTAGGATGTTTTCAAGTAAATGTATTATATAACATACAGTCCTTCACTAAAGTAGTGGGATTTTGCTCTAAAATCCTTAAAGAGAAAGGTTTCATTGTACAGCTTAACCTTAGGGAAATGTCCTTATATTTTTGCAGCAGGCTTACCATTTTGCAGGAGGCGAACGTTCAGTAATTAGATTTTGTAATAATATTATCTCCAGGTTATTCAGTTGCTGACTCATTAGTCGTGTTTCTGTTTCTGCTTTATCTTGTTATTTGTTAACCCTTAGGTCGGTAGGTTTTGTTGTCTCTCTTCGGTGTGATAAAATAAATGATTGTTTGCTAACTTTTAAACCCAAGAGCAAACGTAAACTAAACGATATATAAAAATTAAAAAGACAACAACTAATAACATGCATGCTTTAACATACTTCCATTAATTAATGTTAAATTATTATTTTATTATTTTATATTATTAAGGCAATTTTTAAGGTACGTGTAAAAACATGCCTTAGCGACATCAATTGTAACATAGTTGTACTATTTGCTATAAATTTAGCTTAGCAGTTTCTTCCCTGATGATCCTGGTCAGAACATTAGGACAAGGTCAAGATATTATTGTAGTCTCATAGAACATGTGTGCAAATTTTCAAGCCAATCAGATGACTCTAAGTCGGTGAAAATTACGTTACATTGATAAATTTAGTCAAGTTACTTTTTATCCTGAAGATCCTGGTCAGGACATTAGGAAAAGTCATGAAAGTACTGTAGAGTATTGTTTTCATCGGTTCTCGACACGTGTACAAATTTTCTAGTCAATCAGACGACTCTATGTTGGTGAAAATTACATCGAAAAATTCCGTTACATTGATAAATTCAGTTAAGTAATTCTTTAATCCTGATGATATATGTTTAGGGGTTTACTTTCTTCTTGGTTTATTCAATATAAATTACTGTATTTCGTGTTTCAAAGTTTGACATACTATTAAGTTGAAAACCAAAGAGTATATTGTGTTGATCTAATATCTTAAACTACTTTTATGGCTAAATAACAATAGAACTTTATTGCTTCACTTATTGTGAATGAGAAACAATTTAGTATGTGTATCATAAGGCAGCGTAAGTATAATATGTGCATAAGATAAAGGAAGATTATAAACTTCAAGATTATGTAATGTGCCTAACCACACTAGTCATAATTATTGTATGCAAAATATGTTTAGTACAAAAAAGTGAATAACAGCGTAGGAATTATTAGTATCGCGCAGATGGAAAGAAACCACCACTGCACGTGTTCTATTCAAACTACCTTTGTCACTCAGAAAGAGAATGCGCGGTGATTAAGGCAAGTTCAATGGCTACCCCTCCTCTCGTGCCCATGCCTGCATTAGGACAATGTCATGACATTATTGTATTGTTATCGGCGATTTCTTTTGCTGCTGAAACAAATAATGTGTTACATTAAAACTTGCCCCTATATACACTATAGTCTTCAGCTCTAGAAAATTATACCTAAGCTTTTTGAAGTAGCAAACAATCGCCAGTCTTACACATATTCCTATTCTGAAGAGCAATTTAGTATTTACCCTTTAATCAGAAACATTTGCTGAAAGCTAATGGGAGGATTAAACCGTATTCGAAATGGAAGTTTAACCGTGAACTCCTGTGGTGTATAAAACCACGTCAAAAACAATTGCACAATACGGTTTCCGCCCCAGTGAATCAAAAACATACTGAAATGGGAGTGTTGGTGTACGCAGTCTATGTGACAAGCTATGCTGGAACAATTCTACAAAATAAATAACAGTAGCATTAAATGAAACCAATCAAAACAGAATTTTAGCGAGCTGGTTCTCTTCATTTGTATAGTGGGATGCAAAACATAACTTTTACAATGCATTCGCCGGATAGTAGGATGGTAGAATTATTATTGGATATTATTGGAAACAAATACTAGAATGAATGACAAATTGACACTAAAAACAGCCTTTATTTATATTTCATTTGCTTACTTCTGGCTTTGCTTCCAATATTAGTTACTTTTAACATGGTTTTAAACCGAAAACGCATTCATTGCTATAGCATATTTGCCTTGAAAAGTTTACAGTGTGTAGCTTGTGTAATCGTGTGGACTGAAAAGCTAATCACACAAGTGGGGTAATTTACGTGTTAGCGATATTTCATACAAAATTATCCTAATGCTAAGTTAAACGATATTTATCTTAAAAGTATGACACCACGGCAAAGAATATTAAAACAATAATTCTTGCTGATGGTGATGATGCTGGTGATGACCGCTGATGACCTAGAAGTTGAGCGCCCTTAAACCAAATCCAAAACTGGTGATGATGCTGGTGATGGTGGAGATGATGGTGATGATGGTGGTGGTGATGGTGATGGTGATGATGATGATGGTGGTGGTGATTATGATGGTGGTGGTGATGGTGATGGTGGTGATGGTGATGGTGATGGTGATTATGATGATGGTGGTGATGGTGATGGTGATTATGGTGATGGTGGTGGTGATGGTGATGGTGATGATGGTGATGATGGTGATGGCGGTGGTAATGGCGGTGGTAATGGTGATGGTGATGGTTATGGTGATGGTGATTATGGTGATGGTGATGGTGATTATGGTGATGGTGATGGTGATGATGGTGGTGATTATGGTGGTGATGGTGATTATGGTGATGGTGGTGGTGATGGTGATGGTGGTGATTATGGTGGTGGTGATGGTGATGGTGATTATGATGATGGTGATTATGATGGTGGTAGTGATGGTGATGGTGATGATGATGATGGTGGTGGTGATTATGGTGATGGTGGTGATTATGGTGATGGTGGTGGTGATGGTGATGGTGATGGTGATGGTGATGGTGATGGTGATGGTGATGATGGTGATGGTGATGGTGATGGTGATGATGGTGATGGTGATGGTGATGGTGATGGTGATTATGGTGATGGTGGTGGTGATGGTGATGGTGGTGGTGATGGTGATGGTGGTGATGGTGATGGCGATGGTGATGGTGATGGCGGTGGTAATGGTGATGGTGATGGTGATGCCGGTGGTAATGGTGATGGTGATGGTTATGGTGACAACAGACCCAAAGTTTAGGCATTACAAATCATTAAATTAGGCAGGCAAAATATATTATAAATAGCTAAAATAGGCAGGAAAGGATGAATTATCTTATGTGTTTAAATGAGCAATTCTTTTATATACATATTCCGCGCACCCTAATGACCTAGATGTCGACGGGCGCTTAAACAACACACACCCTCACTATACATCCCGCGCAACTTGGAAACGGCTCTAACGATTTCGATCAAATTTTGTATTCAGATAGTTTTTTTTAAGTTTATCTATATAGGTGCAATTCCTGAACAAAAAACGCGGTTTTAGATTAAAAAAAATAGCATTTTTTATTCCCGCTTCTACAGCGCAATTCTTGTGTATATATTCTCGGTATCTCAGAAACGACTCTAAAGATTTAGTTAAAATTTTGTACACATATAACATTTTGATTTTTAAGTTTACCTATATATTATGTAGGTGTCTTCCCTAAAAATAGCAATTTTACACAAACATAACATTTTATTCCCTCTTACACAGAGCAATTCTTGCATATATTATGTGTATCTCGAAAACGGTTCTGTAGATTTTGATCAAATTTTGTGTGCAGATAAGATTTTGCTGCTTAAGTTTATTTACATTGGTGTCTTGTCTGAAAAAACGCGATTGTATATTAAAAACATGCTTTTATTCCCTCTTCTGCAAATTATACAATTTTCTGCATATCTGAAATAGAAATCCCACGTGTTACATTCACACTGTTTTTTCTACTCAAATTCAGGTAACACATTTACATCTATTTTTCTATTCACTCTTCGATAGGCAATTTTCCATAAAAACGTAATTTTACACAAAAAACAGTTTATCCCTCTTTTAAATGAAGCCATACAATTTTCTGTATGTTTCAAATAGAAATGTTATTACATTCACACTCTTTTCTCCACTCACTTTTAGGTAACACATTCGCACCTCTTTCTCAACTCACTCTTCTACAAATAAGTCATGCCATGTTCTGTATGCTTGAAATAGAAATACTATACAATCACAGTTTTCTGCACTCACTTTCATGTAACACGTTAACATCTCTCTCTCTCTCTCTACTTTCTCTTCTACAAATAAATCATACAATTTTGTGCATGTTTGAAATACAGATACTACGTATTACACCGTTTTCTCAACTTACTTTTGGGTGACACATTTATATGTGTTTCTCTACTCACTCTTCTAGAAATAAGTCATACAGTTTTCTGTATGTTTGAAATAGAAATGCTACGTATTACGTTCACAGTGCTTTCTCTACTCACTTTTAGATAACACTTTCACATCTCTTTCTCTTCTCCCTCTTCTATAAACAATTTTCCATAGAGAATGCGATTTTACACAAAAAATCAAACATTTTATCCCCACCTTTCAAATAAGCCCTGCCAGATTATGTGTGTTTAAAATAGAAATGCTACATATTATATTCATACGGTTTTCTCTACTCACTTTTAGGTAACACATTCACATTTCTCTCTGCTCACTCTTCTACAAATAAGTCATACAATTTTGTGCATGTTTGAAATAGAAATGCTACGTTTTACATTCACACTGCTTTCTCTACTTATTTTTGGGTAACACATTCATAACTGTCTCTCTACTCGCTCTTCTAGAAATAAATCATACAATTTTCGGTATGTTTAAAATATAAGTGCTACATATTACATTCACAATGTTTTCTGTAAGTACTCACTTTTAGCTAACACATTCAAATCTCTTTCTGGGCTCACTCTTCCACAAACAATTCATATCATCGATATATACAAAATGGATCTTTGTATATAACTGTTAATCTCCAAAACCGTTTAACCGATCACGGCATGTGTATGTATTTTTCATGGAGGAAATTTTTTATAGTAACCATTTTGCTACACCATATATTGCTTTCAAATGGTTTTATACTAGCTTTTCTTTTACCTAACACATTTACATACTCTGTATACATTATATACATACAATTCATGCAATTTTCTATGACTGGAATATAAATGCAACGTATTACATTCTCACGATTTCCTCCACTAATTCTCTACGAGACACAATCAGTCTTCTTTCGCTACTTGCCCTTCAACATATAATTCACGCAATGTGCTATATGTTTGAAATAGAAATACAGCGTATTACATTCATACTATTTTCTCTACTCACTTTTGTTTTACATAACAATTCACATGTTATTCTCTATAGTTTATCAACTTCATACATACCAACGCCTATACATACTGTATGTTGAAGAGTGAGTAAACTTCAAAGCAAGTTGACCAATCGCCATGAAAATTTGCATGTCTAAGTGTTTTTCATTGAGAAGGCTTTTATGCAGCCCATTTTACCACGCAACGTGCTACATTCACATGGTTTTCTGTACTCCTTTTTTTCTTTTACATAACACGCTACTCCCTCTTCTACAAACAGTCCATACATCTTCCCATACATTTGAAATATAAGTGCAAGGTATAACGCTCACAGGATATTTATACTTATTTTTCTTTTACTAAACACAATCACATTTCTGTCTCCCTCATCGATGAGCAATTCATACAATTTTATATGATTGAAAGAGAAATGCGCATTACATTTACATGGCTTTATCCACTAGCTCTTCTTTCTGTAGTATTTGTTATTGTTCAACAGTGATTTTGCTTAGTGTCGTTCCGGTGTTTTAACAAAAAACAAAGAATTAGTTCAAAAATTAAACTTGTCAGAATTTGTGTCAGCAGTTCGACGAAAAGCACGATATGGAACAGTTGATGAAACAAATGTTAGCCGAGATGGACATAATGAGAGATGACATGAATTCCGGAATGCGGCGGTTTGAAACAAATATGAAAGCTGAATTGAAAAATACAAACTACGGAATGGAAAATATGGACCAAAAATGGAAAAGATGTAGACAAAATGGGAAAAATAGAAAAGAAATGGAAGCCGAATTTAAAAATGTAAACTCCGAAATAGAAAAGATGAAAACGAGAATGTCAGGTATGAAGATAGAGCTACCGGATAATACTAACGAGCGACTCGCCAGGGTTAAGGAAGATATGGAAGAACTCGACGGAAAGATGAAGGACCTTGACCAACATGAAAGGGAAGTGATGAAATGGAAATCGTGAGAGATGAGAGACCACCCTGGAATTCACTACTGTCTAGGGAAATCCACGAAAAACCAAAGCTCTGGGTTGGCGAACCCGAGACCTCCTGAATGCGAGCCTCACACGTCCCATATCGCCTTGTTACCTGTGGCAAATTAGGTGAGTGAATTTTAACTAAAAGCTTCCTTGGCTATCAGCTCTCTTATTGGTTCTTTCATTAGAGATATAGGATATGAAGTATCGAGCTTCACAAGACTGCCAAATTCGATATGCCTCTTGTGTAACAGACTTTGATCTTCTCCTTTATGACACTCTTTGTTGTTCTTCCTTTGTCGTAGAACTTCAAAGTATATGGCGTATAATTATAATAATATGCAAAAGTGTTATACCCTTCTTATCATTCTTGAGCTCTCTAATTGGTGCACGATGAAAGTGTCCATTACAAAAGCCCTCACTAACATTATATTCCTTATTTTCTTGTGCAGTATGCACTGAAATAAAGCGATTAGTGCAACTGTGTTTTACGTCCGAAGTCATCCCTATGTTATTAAGACCACGCTAGGTTGAAAATTGAGTGAAATACTAGGTGGCAGTCGTGGGGTGAGAGGCAGCTGGACTACCATATGCAGTCCATGATAATAGCCAATAACAGTGTAAACAACCGAAAAGGTCTCACTTTCCTTACAGGATTTTTATTTCCCAGAGAATAAACTCACTCCTGTATATGGTGCTATAGTCTAACATTACGAATTACAGATTGTAAAGTACAAGCATGAGGGCACGTAATGTTTCATTGGCATTCGTTCGTTTCTTATTAATGTTACTATTCTATTTTATTATTATTTGTTGTTTTTATTTTTTTTTTTGTAGTTATTCTGTTGCGGTTATATTATTTTATTATTTTTATTAGTGTGTCTATCATCGTATTATGCTTATAACCATTATTGTAATTATTACCATCATTAACACGAGTATCATAATTATTAGCTTTATTGTAATTAGTTTAGTGTTATGGGCGGCGCCGTGGCCGGGCGATTAGACCGTTTGCCTACCACCAAGGCGGCCTGGGTTCGATCCCAGGGACCTGCATGTGGTATTTGTGGTTGGTGAAGCGGCGTCTGGGCTAGTTTTCTTCGGGTTCTCCGGGTTCCCCCGCCACTCATTCCAGCAATTACTCCATAATCAGCTTTCCATTCATCAATTTCACCTGCACTTCATATCATGCTCTTCCTCACTATTATACCTGCTGCTTGGCTAAGCACCCGCTTCCAGGTCTTCACTCTGTCCGGTCCGTAGGTTCCTCAGCTCCCCGACAGGCGTCTGACCCTAGGCACATACTTGTGAGTCCTGCATAAGGGGAGGATAATCAGATAAACAAGAACTGTTATGCTGAACCTCACCTTGTAGGAATGCCAGATACCGTGGTCCTCTAAGTCCGGCTGGGAGAAAGACAAATCCGATAACATTGACCTCAAGAGTACCACACCAAAATGTTTCATACCCAGTGAGGATTGTGAGGGGTCCATTAGTGCAAGTTGTGTCTATTCAAGTGGCATAGTTCCTGAAACACCATTCATCGCTCCAAAGAACACTTTCAAGAAAGTCAGGGATGTCACCCTCGTACACCATTCAACACTGCGGGCAAAATCATTGCCATTGCCAGTTGGTTGAGGTGAACTTTGTACAGATGCGACGCATCCAACACAGTATGTAATACTACAATTTTCAGCGATAACTATAAGCACAAGATAACGAAGCGTATTCATTAATACTGTCACTTTGTCCAGTTTTTAGAATGTTGCCTCACCTTTTTTGCGTCGTAACGAAACACGCACGAGGTAGCCTATACTTCCAAGCGGATCACAGGCTGATGAGTCAAACACAAGACGTCTTGAATCCCTTGCACTTTACAGCATTCACTACACGTCATGACCACCGTCAGATGTTCACTCAATGACTCACTGGCTCAACTTGCGGTAGCTCTCACCTTTTATAGCCGTTGGAAATTTCCACACAGTTCCAGAACATTCGAGATAGCGGAACTTCTAGAACACTTCGGTTATCTGGTAATATAACTGGGCAGAAGGCCCACTTTATCCAGCATCAGCATCGTGTTCTGCCTCTCAGAGAAGTCGTGAAGTTGAACTAGCGTGTGTAGTACATGAAAATAAAAAATAATGGTACAAACAACAGAAAAGGTCGCACTTTACTTACGGGATCTTTATTTTCCAGGGAATAAACTCACTCCTGTATATGGTGCTATAGTCTTACATTACGGATCACAGATTGTAAAGTACAAGCATGAGGGCACGCAATGTTTTATTGGCATTTGCCTGTTTCTTATTATAGTTGTATTTATTATTATTATTATTATTATTATTATTATTATTATTATTATTATTATTATTATTATTATTATTATTATTATTATTATTATTATTATTATTATTATTATTATTATTATTATTATTATTATTATTATTATTATTATTATTATTATTATTATTATTATTATTATTATTATTATTATTATTATTATTATTATTATTATTATTATTATTATTATTATTATTATTATTATTATTATTATTATTATTATTATTATTATTATTATTATTATTATTATTATTATTATTATTATTATTATTATTATTGTTATTGTTATTGTTATTGTTATTATTGTTATTATTATTATTATTATTATTATTATTATTATTGTTATTATTGTTATTATTGTTATTATTGTTATTATTGTTATTATTGTTGTTGTTATTGTTATTGTTCTTATTGTTCTTATTGTTATTATTGTTATTATTGTTATTATTGTTATTATTGTTGTTGTTATTGTTATTGTTCTTATTGTTATTGTTCTTATTGTTATTGTTATGATCATCATGCTCACTGTTGCTACTCTGCGATTATGCTTTGCGAGAAGATTTATATGTATTATCATTTGTGTATATAGAAACGTGGATAATATTTGGTAAATAAATAGCATGATTGCAAAACATATGTTTACAGTGAAAGTAGATTATTATACCTATACTTCACTCACTCAATTAACACAAACATGTGCTAGCCTAGCATTTCACATAACTACAGAAGGGTTGGCAGCCTATTCTTCAATACTTTATCTCATTAAATTCCTATAATGAAATGTATTAGAAATAAGATTAATCTTGAATTGAATGCTTTCTCAATAAATCTAAGCCTGCCTTAGCCGCTAGTACGTATCCACCATTGCGAAAGAAGAATAAATGCGTGGGCCCATCAAGCAACTTAATCCACGGTTTCTTATATCAACAGGCTTTTTTTTTTTTTTTTTTTTTTTTTTGTAATTTTTTCGCTCAACTGTACATGAACTATGTTAATAAAATTGTGCTTTGTTCGCAACTTTGACAGTGAATAATCAGATGCATTACAAAGTGAAGAGGGAAATCAGTGGTATCTTTGTTCAAACACGAGCTATATATCTTTATATTTGCTGAATATAGTGTTTTATTAGGGCTTCCTTTAAAGGATTTTATTACCGATGCTTCACAAATAACACGGCTTCTTATAAGGAAGGTTTGCATCGCCGAATGACTTATATTTAATTAGTTCCTACCACAAAGGTGAATTCAAGGTAGGTTTGTTTGGCTTCATACGATCTCTCCTTTTTCAATTAATATTTAGATGACTAACTCTTCAGTGACGGCTTGCAGTGTTCTTTGTTCTGAATGTTGTGTTCTGTATCATGCAATAATCAGCACTAAGGACTTGTTTAGTTATTTATTACTTCAGTACACAAGTTTGTTTAAGGCAACTAGCACAGTTAGAAAGTTAGCTCCTCTCGTGACAATATGTGTCATTGACGGCTGACAAATCTTGCAAGGTGGAAGCTAGGTAATCTTGTAATCGCATTAGAATCCCATGAGAGATGTGGTTGAGGGAGATGCGGTTAAGCCTAAATCTGTGGCAACTGCGGTCTGGGCAAAACCGACGGCGACCCTACGGTCCGTCACCCTATTAATGACTGTACTGTTCTCTGGCCCACAATGGCAGATACATTCAAGCATAAACTGTTGATCTTTTGACACACACTACTGAACTTAGGAGTCTGAAGTTCAATGCCGGGTAAACCTATCCAGTTTGGTCAAGCTGTGAACGCGCATAAAACTATAGAGGGTGTAGCATAACTAAATAACATTAAAATTCCTTGCGTATCAGCAATGTTGCCATGGTAATCCAAGAAGTAATGACCATTTGCATATTACTGTTGAACATGTCGCTATCGAGCTTATGACTATGACTACGTTTGGGAGCAGGTTTCCCTTTTGCACCTCAGCCTAAACAAACTTCTTGTGTTCTTCCTGTTTTCTAATGTAGGGATCTATATCTACATACATAATCAATTGTAGTATTTGTCTCATTAGATTAGAACTTTTCTCTAATTTTGTGGTGGCTCCGAAAATCTAATGTCTTCATCGTTCTGCAGCTTCGCATTTTAATACCAGATGTTTGGCCGTTTCTTTTGCGTTTAAAATAAGCGGCAAATGTTTTCCATTTGGTATGGCCCCATTGTCCTTGGATGTTTTCTGAATTTTCCATGTCCAGTTATATAACTTATAACTCTGCTAAGTTGAGGCTTGGGTAGCCTAGTAGTGAGTTACTAGGGTAACAGGCTCATTAATTATCTGCCTATAAAGTTTGTTTATAGGTATTATATAACATTATTTGGTGTTTCATTATGAACCCAACTTTGCACTGTGCTTTTGATTTATAAGGTGCTTATTCCACAGAAAGATTCTGGTCTTGTGAAGGAGAGAGATGCTCCTTTCTTTGCTAGGACATCAGCCTTTTCATTTCCTGCAATACCCGTATGACCGAGTACCCATAGCAACTCTACATTGCTACGGTATAAAGGCTTTGATATGCTGTGATATAATTACTCCACTAGTTTTATACTTAAGGTGATGGGAACTGAGAGCTTTAAGTCTGGCTGTTTGAATTTGTAAGGACGTTTTCCCCAAGAAGTCCCGTTTTCCAACAACGGCGTGGACTTCAGAGTATAGAAAGAACCTGTGCCTGAAAGACAGTAGCGTATCTACCTATCCTTATGCTTTTGCATTCGCCCGTTGACTCGTAATAGACACCTGCTCTAATTTTTTTTTTTCGTTTATGCATGAGCTATCAGTATAAATTACTAGATGATTCATATGCACCGAACGGGGCTTTTATTCAAAGTTGTTTTTATCACAAATATTTTGAAGGGTGTCGAGCTTGCATACAAAGTTGAATTATCTCCTCGACACCTTTATTCACTGTTGTGGCAGTTCCAGTCGAAATACGTTATTCATTCTGTGATTGTTCAAAATGAGCTGTGTGATACAAAACCCCGGAGGACAGAGATATTGCATTTACTAATGCTTGGATGTCTACATGTGGATGAATTTACCAGAAACTAAAGAAAGTGTATGGTAATAGAGCAATGAACGAAAGAGCTGTGAGAGGGTGGTTTGAAATAGCAAGGGACAAGCAAAAATGCATGACGAAGTTCGGTCCAAATGCCCGTCACTCATCACAGATAATTTTAAGAACCAGGTGAACAATAAGATTGTGCCAGGCGGACGTGAAATCCTAAGCTACACACATCTTTACCGAACATTTCTGGTTCTTTGTTCGGTGAAACTGTGCCCACAAATTCTTGGTTAATGGACTGGTGACAGCCGATTGCAACATGGGAACTTCAAGTTTGTGCACAAAACTGATGAATGTTTAAATAACGGAGGTGGTTATTTGGATAAATAAAACAAGCTTCAATTTTGTAAGCGACACATATTTTTAAATTTTTTTTCTGGATGTACGAGTATTAAAGCTAAATGCTCCATGTCTGGATTTTTGTCGTCATTATGCAGAGAAAACAGATTTATGGAGCGTTAGAACAATACACAGGCGTTACAGGTATGAGTGCAAGCGATGTATTTGTAGTTGAAGTCAGTGAAATAAAGAATAACACACCAATATTTGCTTCATTTGTGGAACTATGTTACTTATTAAGAGTAATAATCTTTCAGATTGATTGGCACTTCCAAGGAGGCGTACCACACAAGGCGTGGGCAGGGATCGCAATGGCGAATGTTTATCGGAACGAGTTCGAAGGCTTTCTGCAAGGCCAATGATCTCGCACTATCTAGGCCAGTATATCTCAATTTCCACACATCCCAGGGAATGTGTAAGCCCGTATGGGGAGAGAAGCCGGTTATACGAGCCGCCAGTCTGTTACTGTTAGAGACCCTGCCCTCTGCTGTTGTCTCTCCTCAGGTCCGGCCGTCTTTAGTGTCTTCTCACCTCAACCCTCTCTCTCAATACCCCTCAGGGGCATAGACACAAGAGACCTTTGGACTGCTAAGTCCCTCATGGAACCTTGTCATAGTACATCTGTTAATTCCTCTTTCACAAGTCCTACCTTAGAGGTATACCGTATATATGGTTTTCATAAATATTTGTTTTACCAGTGTGCAATAGTGATATTGAATACAATGTTAGTGAAATGTGGGAGTATTTTAAAGTACAAGTACTCATAATGACAGGACAGTGTGTAAAACCTGAAGAAGAACATTTTAAGAAGTATGTTATATTCAAACACCAAGTGAAGTTTACAGAACCTCTATTAAAAACCAATGTACAAGTTCACTGTAGCTGTCAGAACATGATGCGCCGACATTTGAACATTATGAGTGAAAGCAATAATTCTTATGCACATTAATAGACAGAAAACTATTAATGTGGAAAAAAAATCAGTGAACTAGTTATCAGTATCGAATATCGAGACGTTGTGATACGACTTATAAACTTACATTAATTTAATTTTGTACATTTCTGAGTAGGCCACATTACTCGTATCATAAGAATGGCACTGAACTTACAGAGGTAAATTTAATTACACTATTAGAAAACCTAAAATTCTCATAACGACAAATACTTGAGAGCAAAGCAACAGTAAAACCATAAGAGGAGTTTGAAAACTTTTCTTCTTCAAATAGCAAGCACAGGTGAAAGCAGAGTGCTTAGTTACAAACTCAAGGGCAAACATAGTAGATGAGGATAGAAAATCAGCTAGCACATGGCAGTATGAATAACCTTGAAAATGAAAGGCAACTATGGAAGGCAAAACGCTAATATAGTAACGGCTTTTCGAAGGGAAATTCTGAGTGGAAAAGAGGTACTTTCATTTGAAATAATAAAGGCGTAGCTCTGTCCTACCTTCCAAATAAATAATGAGGATTTTTGTGAGGTAGTGGCGGATCCGGTTAACAAGCAGTCAGAGATCCAGCTAAGCGCTCTTTCAAGTGTAATTACGTTTGTGGTTTAAAATATTATAGTACTTTCGCTCTCCAACCCTGATCCACTGTAAATAATTAACATAGCTTTCTAAACGAAGTGAGTCATCGAAAGTGAGTAAAAGTTCCTATTTTTCAACGACGTATACTTCAAGGCTAAGAACCATAGTAAGTATATGGAATTGCTATTGTGATACGTTTAATAGCTGTTGAGAAAGAGAAATAATATTTTATTTTACTTTTATTATACTAGTGTAGCAAAATCCATATTCCCGTTTTATATAATAGCTTCTAGACTACTTATTTCTGAGTTTCTGCTGACAATTTGAGAAACACTGGTTTGAAATTAGGCCGTGTGAAAAATTTTTAATGCGCATGAGTGTAAGAAAAGTGAAAGGCGTGTAAATGCAAATTAATACAGTCGGGTGCTCTTGGCCGTTAAATAGTCACGTGTTCAAACTTTAAAGGGATCTGGCAATGAGAGCAAAAGCCATAGTGTGTATACAAAAACTAAGGGTTCAAAGTATTTTTGGACATAAAAACCAATGTTTGAATGGAAAGGTGTAGCAGGATGTGAGCCACGGATATCCCGGTCTCCGTCCGGTACAATTAAGTACATTATCCTATTTTCCTTAACCAAAAAATTATAGAATAAAAGTATTCAAGTGAACTAAAATGACACATCTACATCCCAGTTGTTCAGTTTGTTCTGTTTTATATACTGTTCTTACTTTCTCATTTTTTCAATTTTTAGATTAATGGGTCTTGAGTGTAGTAGAGTTTATATTGGCGGGATAATGTTGTTTGTAGTGTTTAACGCCCGCTTTTACTACTACGGCACCCCAGGCGGTGACACTGATGATATATGGAGTGAAGATGGAGCACCGGTGGAATGAGATGGCGGGGGAAACCGGAGTACCTGGAGAAAACCCGCCCTGACGATTTATATTATATTGGCGGGATAAGACTTTAATCACCCATTTAGAAGAAGGATCCATTGAAATTTAGCACTTTCAAAAATAATTGGAAGCATAATCGATATAAATAATTTATATTAAAAATAAATATTTAATGATAAATAAACGTCTGCTGCTTTAAAACGTATTTCCAATGTGGCAAAATGTGGTGCCTTATTTATATTGCCTTTCAACGCTGTATTGTCTGTCTAATTTCGCTTTCAACTCCATAAGCTATGGTACCTCATAAAAATAAAGAGGTTAGGTTTATGCTTCTCAGTGCCTGGCTTCGGAAGATAAACGGGTATATTAAAATGCGTTGGTAGTGATACTTCAAATACAGTGTAGAAGGGACAGCTTCGAGGAGTTTGGGACACCACTTAATTATTGGCGGAACCACACGTACGATTATTTTAAAATAAACCAGAAATAAATCATAAATTGAAATACGTTAATATGTTTTGTAGGATTGCATGACATTTTACAGTCTGTATGTTGTGTAAATGTGTGATGTCAACTATTCAAACAAAACACATTAATTACTTACCTTCTTTACAATCAGTATACATTTGAATTTCACTTTAAGCACATTATTATGCACTATACACGACAAATTGTGGCCATAACCCCACCTCAGGACGAAGGGATTAAATATAGGAACTACAAGAGTGTACAGGCCACAGCCAGGCACTCGCCCCCTCCCCCACCCCCCCCCAAAAAAAAAGAAAAGAAACTCGAAACTCCATCACAGTTCCAGGCTTGAAGACCATCTCACAACCGAAGTTGCCTAGAGAGGGTGAGAAAACCACTAGTCGACCAAGCAGCCTTTGAGTGTCCACGAGAACACTCTTCTTAGAGGAAGCATCCACGCCATCTGTCGAGCTCCGCCATACGCCAGAAGCATACCTGAAAGAAGAGAAGAAAACGGAAAGGAAGCGAAATTTTGGGTAGGAAGTCGTGGTAGAAGGGAAACTACCCCGGCATTCGCCTACCACCCGAATAAGAAACGAAGAATCCAAGGCCAGAGCGGACGGTTGATGGGAATCCAACATGGGACTTCTCGAATGCGAGCCTCACACATTACTTTCCAGCTAACTCATTCGGTAAATATATTGTCACAAAATGGCGGTCCAGTACAGTTATTTTTTCACTTTATTTTCCTCAAAAACTTTTGTACAAGTACATAGCTCTCTTTTACTGACACTAAAAGAGTCTGCAGTACTTCGTGTTATTACAGCTCAAAACTGTTTTCCTCTCGTTACCTTGACTCACTCGACTTTGACGACAGAATCACTCGACACTCATTAACTGCTTCGCTACCTTCCTTTTGACGCGACCGTAAACACGCAGCTCTCTCTCTCTCTCTCTCTCTCTCTCTCTCTCTCTCTCACACACACACACACACACACACACACACCCTAAAACTAATACTAAAACTAAAAGGTGACTGACCCCAAACTGCCGTACCTTCGCTTACTTGTATACCGAGAATGACGTATCACAGACATTTCTCTCGAACTTCCACATATACACCGGCCGCTGGACACCTCTTGAAGAATCTCGAAACCCCTTTGACGTGCCGCGCTCATTGTCACGTGTTTGCTCGCGAGGGTGGTGTGGAGCAGCTTGGCCCATAGCTTCCTTTGATGTGTGCCGCCACGGTTGGCCGGCGTCACAGTATTATGGTTAAAATAGTATCTAGCTATGAAACATTACTTTTACATGTTGGTTTTAGTGTGTATAACACTATTATTTTACTTAATTAGGTAAATACGGAACAATGTTTCTTAAGTTCGCCAAGATTCTAGAATACTCGTTAATGAACCCAAATAATTGTGTACATAATATTAATTTGAGCAAAACTATACATCACTTTCAGGGTAATTAATGACAATTTATAGAACAAATGCAAACTTCAAAAATAAATTCATATGCTAAATCCACCTTTTCCATCGTTGAGCTAATAACTATTCTAATAATCTCATCCTCTGCAGCAGTCATGTTACCTGGAGTGTGTTTACATCGAACCACCATAGCTGACGATCCCTGATCAAGCAACATTAACACCTTAGCCATATAACACTAAAGGTTTAAGCTGCCTACGCATATAGCCTAGAAATAGCAGAAGGAATGGGCTATCTTTCGGGAGCACACGAACTATGTATCATGTATATGCCATAGAGTGAGTCAGCAAACATGTGCTAAATGAGCGAAACTAGCCTGCAAAGCAAATTTCACTAAACGCAAATTTCCTGTTGGATAACAGCAAATAATCGACTTTGGCGACCATCCTATTGATGCTTGTTAGCTGAGGATTTGTTACCCCCGGCGTGCATCATCCAGCTATGTACAAAAAGCAAATAAGTTGCTAAAATCGGGTCTACATTGGACAATCGAGCAGTTTACTCCCTGTGCTCAATTTTTACTGTAGCTTCTATGCTATGTTAACATAAGCAGTAAATATTCTGCCAAATTTCCATTAATCACATGTCTGTCTATAACCCATTTGAGATTACCCAACAAGGATTTGTTTAGACAAAACAGCAAAATGTAACCTCGTTTGTTTCTGTCACAAGTCCACTATTACTCGCAGTCAACTCATTTCAAAATCTCTAACGAGTGGCAACTGCATGATTGTCTCTACCCACTATAACAATTAAAGAGAATCCCTTTTCCGTATAAGACTACTCGTACATAAAGTTAATTTCATGTTTACTTTAAAAAATAAATGACGGCTTCCCATTTCAGAAAAAATATACGTACTTGATGATTGAAACCAATAACATGCAACATCCCCGAAATTTTTAACCACATAAAAATTTAATTTAAATAAATTGTGAGGATCTAAATATATCTACATTTTATGTAGATTCCTCCCCAGTAGATACGAAGGATTCGTTGTGGTACAGCGTGGTAAGTGTGGTCCTCAAGACACTCGGGGGTTGTTAGTGTGTGCAATGGAGCTTTAAAAAAAAAAAGGCTGATGTGTTGCACTCACATGAGTTTCTACACTCTTGTACCAACAATTCTTACAAACTCTTATTTCTGTATCTTCTTCGTGTTAATAAAAAATAAAAATGGGGGAAAAAAATAATAAATAAAAAAATAAAATAAAATAAAATAAAAAAAAATTAGTCATAAATAATTGTGTGCTTTAGCAAGATGTACATTTTTGTATAGTACCATTTGGTCTATCTCCTACGCTTTACCAATTATGCAAAATTCACCCATAGACAATAGGACTACATGGGCTATATGCAGAAAATTCAAGATATTCCATTTGTTTGAGATATATTTATGGCAAATGAAATGTAGCCAAAAAATGTACGTCTTGCTAAACCACACAATTTCTGTCTAAATAACTTTTTTTTTCTACATTGAGCCATTTCGGGGATTTTCCTTGACGCCCCCTGAACATATTTCCGGTGAAATCTCGACATTGAATTTTTTAATGGAATACAATACTTCCAAAAAATTCGTTCTCAGAAAAAGCTTAGTTGTGTGTATATGTGTGTGTTTGTGTGTGTGTGTGTGTGTGTGTGTGTGTGTGTGTGTGTGTGTGTGTGTGTGTGTGTGTGTGTAGTCAAATTTTGGTCAAAATTGTCAAAAAGTCGAAAATTCTTTTTTACATTCAAATGTTCCTGGAATTCCTGTGTATCTGCACAGCTAACATTTTTCGTATCCCCACTCCATGTCGTCGTTACGGCCCTTTCAAGTAGTGCTCTTCCCTTAACGTGCACAGCATGTTCCTAGGTAAAAGCCTGTTTTTCTCAAAACTACATTTCTGCATATTCCAAAAGTCAGAGGCGCCTGAGGCTTGCATCAAATTCAATGAAAATTTCCAAAAGTATTCGTAAATAGCAGCTAAATAATTCTATGATTCAATATTGATGTTATCATTAACATGAATTCCAAAAACATATTTTTGTATGAAAATATCAACCATTTTTAAGATTAAATTTTCTTTGTTCCTAAAAAATTATATACAGCATAATCAGCAAACGTATTTGAAATATCTCTTCATACAATTGTTACCATGTTTTAGAGTACCCGTTCTTTCAATAAAAAGAAATTTTGAAAAGTCAGTGGATACGTATCATATTTTGAAAATGTGTCTATTAAGTTCATAAAATAATTTATATGTAATAAACGAATTATCCAATTTTAAAGAAAGTTGGTGTACGTCCTACTCTCATATAAATACAAACACAGTAAGCATTTTAAAAAAAAATCTATCAAGAAATGTGGAACCTTCAAATTTCACTTCCAGTATCCCTTAATCAAAAAGAGTCATTCTCAAGAAAATCAAAATTTTCGAAAAGTTTTCCACGTACAGGTCAAAATCTCAGTGTCGCATCCTTGAAAAATACTAAACTCAAATGCCAACTTTGGCTTTTAACCGACTTTTCGTTTTTGAGTTAGGCTAGTCCACAGACTGACAGAGGCACAGACACAGACACACAGGCACGCGCGCGCGCGCGCGCACACACACACACACACACACACACGCACACACACACAAACACACACAAACACACACACACAACGGACCTTTTCCTGAAAATGAATATTTTGGATTCAGGGGGTTCTCAAAACATAAATTTCTGGTGAAATCTCGACATCGAACTTTTGGATGGAGTACAATACTTCCTCTACTTTACTATACGTAGGGGAAACGTTGATGTGCAAATGAAAACGACTATGTATCAGCCAAATCTGCAATATATTTGAAGAACGTACTGAACATCAGAAGTACTGTTGGGAACGTGTACTTCATATAGACAGTACAGACTGAAAATACAAGAGACTGTGCAGGATCACTAAAAGAACCGAATCTCGCTTAGTTATTATTCAACTTCAATGTTTTTGCTGAAGACAGGAGTGAACTGCTTTTGATCTATGTAATAGTTCCAGTAAAAGACACACACACACACACGCACGCACGCACACACGCAAGCACACACACACACACACACACGCAAGCACACACACACACTCCTAAAAGATGATGAAGTAGGAATACCCCTTCAACACAACGCAACTGTAGAATTCGGCCCAAAATTGTGGATTACAAGAGAATTCCCAGGTTTTGGAGCTATGGAGGCACAACGATTTAGGATGGTAAAAAATGACTATAAATCTGTCTACTAAGTAGGTATTGTTTTAATTTAAATTATGAACAACTATTTTTCATAAATTGTATATACACAGACGTAATGAGGAAACAACCAATAACAGTGTCGCTTCAAACTACAAAATATATTTTACTTGAACGCGATTATCAAATGATTACAATGTGAACAGCAACTCCAAAAATGTTAAGAAGATTTAACAACTTGCAATCACTGACAATCACTAACAAAATTACAAATAAAACAGTCCCATTTGATTAGTAATTAATTTAAAATATTAAAATAGGTTAAATGTGTTACTAAAATCAGTAAACATACTTCATGAAAAATCACAATTTTCTCCATTGAACAATAATTACTTATTGTACGAAAATATTGATAACGATCTTGAGAGAATGTGAATACTGCAATAGGGATCTAGTGGATGGAATTATTTATGCTATAGTGTGGTGTGACAACTAAATGAAAATACTTCAATTTACTTCCTCTTCATCTCGTTACCCATCCCATATGGGGGATTTACAACCCTAGGACGTAAAAGCCTGTGCTTAGGCTCAGATGCCTGTCGGAGAGCAGATGAACCTGCGGACCGGACAGAGCGAAGATCTGGAAGCGGCTGGCCAGCCCAACACCAGGTATGAGAATGAGGAAGAGGACGATATGAAATGCAGACGAAATGGATGAATTGAAGGATGATGATGGAGCAATGGTGGAATGAGCGGCGGAGGAAACCGGAGAACCCGGAGAAAACCCACTTGGACGTCGCTTCGTCCGCCACGAGTAGCACATGTGGGTCCCTCGGATCGAACCCGAACCATCTTGATAATAGAGGAACAGTCTAACCACTCTACCACGATGCCGCCAGTTAAAGTTGAAATTACCAATGTGTTTATCTTCACAGGCGGTCAGCACTATGTTAATGTACAGTCCGGTGCACGCAAACTTTCCGATATGAGGAACAGCTGTTTAGGTTGGTAATGAATGACACCACGCCCCCAGTTCAAACCCCTGTCAGTGATAGGAAGGCGTGCGCCTGTCCTTTGTTTCGCGATGGCGGAGGTGAACCAGAAGTCCAGACAGCTTAAGATACATTGAAACATATAATTCAGAATGTCTCATCGGACTTTGTTTTATCAGCGCTAATTGAGGATAGGACCAAAGGCCAGGTTGCCAATTCTTTTCGAACAATGAACCTTCTCAAGTTTGTGTAGTTTTCTTGATAAGGGAATGAGGGATGAGGCAGATTTATCTGTTTTATTATATGTGTATTTACTTGAATCATATAATTTCATTACAGAATAATTTAAAGCTGTAACTTAAGCTCTATCTATACAAAATATACCGATCATACAAAAGCATGTTTTCGTCACGTAGACAAACATAATGGGAAAACACAAGACGATAATGTTCTAGTAATTAATCTACGTGTCCAGTAACCGGTATTTTTCCACCAGTTTGAGGCAGTTCAGTCCATGTAGTTCCGCAGCCCTTACAGCGTTATATCCTCGTTCAAGCAGCGCCATTACTTTTGGCTTGTTATCCATATCGTTTGCTCACTTCAAATGGCATACATAGCATAGAGGACAATATATTGAGGAAATCTGTTTCGTGTGACCCACCCCTTGTCTTTCTTCCTGGTTCCCGTAACCGAATCCTAAAGTTATGACATCAAACCAATGAGCGACGGACACAGCTAGGAGATGATGGTGACAATCATTCCACTCGGGTCAAATTCCTCCCTAACCCTCCCCTTGCATTACACACCTTGGGCACGCCCCTTGTTCATCGGTCATTACTTATATTATTGGACTTTGATGCAAACCAATAAGAGATTGGTATAGCCAGGACTAGTGTGGAACATGACTGGTGAAAAGCTTATGCCAACATTAAATAAAGTAACACACCAAAAGACACTAACAGCATCGGAAAATTTCTATGCACCAGACTGTACACCTCAGTACAAAAATCAATGCAGATTTTGTTCACGGTCATAATTGGTAAGTCTTAAGGAACCGTTTCAATTATTCTTTCCTTTTCACTTAAGAGTCACAGCAGTAAAACTAAATTTAGCACTATATTCTCGATTGAGCAAATGTCATTGCTGTGAAATACCACGCCGTTTATGCTCACAGCTGGTGGAGCATGTTTCTAGCAAACTGTCTTTTCTCACATTCCAATCACACAACCATCGAAGTCGCTGTGCACTCGTGTTTTTGTGACTTATCCTCAACACAATTCTATTTGTATAATAGCAGCGACCACCGCTATTTCTGTCTGAACGAAAGTAGCTATGGTTATGCACGCAGCCCTTAGGGACACGCAAATAGAGGTCCCATAGTCATCAGTCAGCTTGGAGCTTCACATCTTATCGCTCAAGGTCTTCCATTTCGGAACAGACAAGTCTGCTCATCTTCCCAGAGATTTACGTTTATATTTGGCAGCTTGGATACAAATGTATATTTAGATAAATGCTACTTTACAGCAAAATCGTTTATCATTATAAAGCTTTAGTTAGATAAACTTAAGGGTATATATGTAACATTTTTTTAAGCTTTACAATTTTTCCCCTATTAGAGATAGTTTACAATATTGGGGTTGTATTCCCGAAGTTACACGCTTCTAACATCACTTCAAGTATTAAAGCTAATTTAAATGACAATGTTACTGGATCGCATCCGTAGCACAGTGGTAGCGTGGCTGCCTCTGGCTTAGAGTACTCGGGTTCGACTCCAGGTACTGGCGTGTGGATTCCCCCACCCCGCTGGGAGGTCTGGCGTACACTCAGCCTCGTTAGGTCCCTGAGGGGCCAAATGAGGAGCCACTTAATAAAGAATTTATTCAAAACGATTGCATGTACAGTTATTTTATTTGGCAATGTTTAGCGAAGGTCCTGCATAATCTTGTGTAACAGAGTTCAGATTAACCGATTAGTTAAACATTGGTGAGATTTTAGTCTATTGGAGTTTCAGCAATTATGTGAAAGTAGTGTAGTATATTATTTTTAGCCAAAAAATAATACATATAAACATTCTGTTACACAGCGGTATGTGTTGTATATTCAACATAACTCGTAAACATTTTCAATAAGTATTTCAAGCATTTTTGATAAAAATGCACCTTACTGTTTTCCAGATAACAAAAAGTGTAAGACAACTAAAAGATATCAAAAAACATTGTACAACATGTACAAACATTTTGTAACTTTCACAGGAAATTTCGGCTTTCTAAGATAGAAAATGTCAGGGTTATAAATACTTTTTCGAGCTTATATTTTTTTTACCTATATCCCCTTATAAGGGAACCGGTAGGTAAATAAAGACAGAGCTAGCCCATGGGTCAATGCACATATATGGGAAATAGATAGGCAATACAAGATGAGCAGTTAGCCAGAGTAGAGGACATGCGCAAGATGGAATGCGCAAGAGTTCTTGGACATGTTACTGAGTGACCAGGATATTGTAGGCATGCAAGGGTCCTCCTAGGATGAATTCTATGACGTCTAAGGGCAGGAATTATGCTATTCAATGTAGCTGATGCATGATAGCTGACGTAAAAGCCTTCTATGTTAACTATATCTAACCCCAAACTGACATAGAGATTGCTTATGTAGTCATTTATTCGATCCTCTTGTGATCTAGACTAACCTATGATTTCATTCATTCAGCTTGAGGTGAAAATTCACAGTATAGATCTACGTCTAACTAACCCCAATGTTTTAATTGGGCAGCCCTGCGTATTTTGCAAATAGTTGATGTCACGAAAGTATTCCAAATAAACTGTGTACTTTAAAGATATCGAGATCTTTAAAGCAAATGTTTATCATTTACGGTTTACAGTTTATGGACCACGCGCGCGCGAACCGACACACACACACACACACACACACACACACACACACGCACACACTCACACACACACACACGCACACACAAACACCTAATAAAAAAGCAAATATTAGTGGGGTAAGGAAACATATTTTGCATATTTTGGAATTGGGCATGAAATACAGAACAGGAACAGCGTGGCTTAGGGTGGGATGGTGGAAGGAGTGTAAGTTTGTTGACGATGTTGGTATGAGGATATGCCCATTATGTAAACACACGAAGACTAAACACATTTTAGCAGCATGTGTACAGACCGAAAAAATTAAGAAAACATTATTATTGTGGTTATTTTCGTCTTGACGGAGGAATGGATGCTGGTACTTGATTCTCAACAGTCAAAACCGACCAAGCTTGGCAACACAATAAAGATAGTTTTCTGATAGCTGAGATATTTGGTTAAATATTGGTTAAATACGTTGTATTTCAAAATAAACCTGTGTGCTAACACTAACAATCCGGATTAATTGCAGTACCTGCCAACTAATACAAATCCGTTGGTTTGATAAAGTAACTTCAGGCATACAAATGTTCTTTCTCTCTAAAAAAAATCCGGATAGCTGGAATGCAGATGTGTGACTGATATTTTTCTAGTGAGCATGTGCGGTCTTCAAAACTATTTAACGTTCTATGAAATTTATGTAATATTAAGTACATGATAAACATATCCAGTACTACTAAATGTCCTTATAAATAGGTTTGGTTCTATGGCATAGAAGCATTTGCGCCTTCCAGATTATTTAACTGCAGCTCATTACCTTCATAGCAGCTAGAGGTTCATTTTGTCACACCTGTGCCTATTCTTCCCCATTACTTAGAGCTGGTACCAGGGAGGCTGCCTTGTAATCTAGTTGAGCAGTTGTCCTCGTTTCCACCCCCGGAGCACGCACATACTGCCCGCTTTACCAGGCTTTGTCATGCTGGACTTAAAAGACTTCCCTCCCTGACATATAGAGGGTTTAGAAATTAAGACCCATGGAGTGCATCTGATAACTGGCTCCGTTCCTCCACTCTACAAGTAAAGTGGAGAAAGAGATGGGGTGATTACTCACGCAAACTACAGCGCAAGAGGTTAGGGCTCCATGCCAGTCGTCACTCAAAGAAAATTATTGAAAGAGAGGACAAGTTCCACCTTCTCCACCACGTACATGCTAAGTAGAGAAGATATTGCATTCCAAACAAAAACCAGATATCGAGATTTCACTGCAAATACATGTTTTGAGGCCTCTGAATCTAAAGGAATCATTTTCAGAAAACAGTCCTCGATATAAAAGGGAAGTGACGATTTTAGAACATTCTCTAATCGATACATAGTTTAAATGGACAGATACAAAAAGTGCATTGCTAAGTATTTTTTCACTTTCTCTACTAGTAAGTAGAGAAAGTATTGTATTCCAGCCAAAAATTCCATGCCGAGATTCCACCGGAAATGTATGTTTTGATGCCCCTGAATAAAAAACAGCATTTTTAGAAAAAAGGTCCGTGTGCTTTTCTGTGTGTCTATGTATGTGTCGGTTAAAACCCGAGGTTAGTATTTAAGTTTAATGTCTTACAAGGATGCGACACGAAGATTTTGAAGAAAATACCTCCACTCTAAGCCAGCCTTTACATGGAAATTTTTTCGAAAGCTTTGATTTTCTTGAAAATGGCTCTAACGATTTGGAGTAAAGTGACAGGTTTGAGATACTTTTATGACAAATGAAATGTATATCTTGAATTTTTTGGCCGTAGCCCATGTAGTCCTGTTTACTCTGGATGACTTTGAATAACTCGTAAACTGTAGGACATAGACAAAATCTTACTAAAAAATGTAGATCTCACTAAAGCACACAATTTATGCCCGAATAATTTACTATTTATTTATTTATTTATTTATTTATTTATTTATTTATTTATTTATTTATTTATTTATTTATTTATTTATTTATTTATTTGTTTGTTTGTTTGTTTATTTATTTATTTATTTATTTATTTATTTATTTATTTATTTATTTATTTATTTATTTATTTATTTATTTATTTATTTATTTATTTATTTATTTATTTATTTATTTATTTATTTATTTATTTATTTATTTATTTATTTATTTATTTATTTATTTATTTATTTATTTATTTATTTATTTATTTATTTATTTATTTATTTATTTATTTATTTATTTATTTATTTATTTATTTATTTATTTATTTATTTATTTATTTATTTATTTATTTATTTATTTATTTATTTATTTATTTATTTATTTATTTATTTATTTTATTTTATTTTATTTTATTTTATTTTTTTTTTTTTTTTTTTTTGTAGACTGAACCATTTCGGAGATATTCCTTGTTATTTGTGCCAGTTTCGGAAAACAAACTTTCGTCAAATGCAACTTCGTTGTTCATTTTTTATATGTTAACCGTGCAAAGAAAACGGAATCTCAAAACTTTAAAAGATTACACTATCCCTCAAAGTCTACTGTATTATCACATTCCCCTCACACCTACATGAAAATACGCAATAATATAATTTCTGCAAATGTTTACCTCAACTAACACGAATAATATATAGGAATAAGAGTTTGTAAGAATGGTTAGTACAAAAGTAGAGAAAGTCATGTGAGTGCAACACAACACAGTTGTTAAATAAGTGCTTAAACCCTAAAATGATATAATAATTGTTCATTTGCCTGTCTGCATAGAAGTATACCCTAAAAACATGACTCTGCGCTCCTCATACCGGGCGTTGCACTTGAGTGCTGAATAGGAATGTAGCAGTTACATCAGTATAACCGTTATACTTGTAGATACAGTGCATTATCTCTTACATGTAACGATTACTAGTAAAGATAGAGCTTGTTTTTTTCATGGTTATCACGTTGACAGTCACATTACGTTAATAATCAACCAGAATCGATTATGTTTCAATACAAACGATGTGGATAAATTGTTACGTTATTTGAGGTACTCTAAAACAAAAAAATTAACTGTAGCTGAGCAAACACTTTGATTACTACGGTGGTTTATAATCAAGAACTGCATTCGCACTTGTTTCTGCATTCCTGCACATATACACAACTAGTCCAAGCGACTTTACTATATATGAACCTAAATATCAAAATTGCGTAATGCAGGCTTTATATAGCAATAGAATATATATTACTATACCAACATAACTATGGTAGAAATTCAGCATACAATAACCTTACTATTCTCATACAAAATTAGATAAAACTCGGTGATTACAGTTTGAAAGGCAATGTTGCTAGAGAAGAGAAACATTAACGTCCAAACACACATTATTGTCCTACGTCACAAAAGATGATTCACATAATCTAAGTTGGTTACATACATGTAGAAAAGCAGATAATGGGTAGACTTTTTTCTCAGCAGATGGCATATTAGATCCACAGTGCCACTAATGGTCTCTTATAAAGGAAATTAATACTGTACAATGAGTTGATGTAAGTAGTTCTTGACAAGAGATACCAAAGCATGTGCATTGTATATATGCACACTCGGTAGCTCTTAATGGGATAACTAATTACTGTCTTACCCAGCGGGATGGCTCAGGCGGTAACGTCTTTGGGCCACATTCGGCAGGTCGCATGTTCGATCCCCGTGGCCGAAGTTTCTGATCCATGGATTCTTTTCTGAGGTTTCCTGGGTCCCCAGAGTAATCTGCGAAGGATTTCCATATCTTCCGAATTTTCTGTCCCTCCTTTTCGTTACATTAATCATTTCACTCTTCATGCCGTTAGGTTTCTTTCAAGGTTGGAAGCGTCGGTGAGCGTCGCGGCAACAGAACGGCAGAGGGAACAAATGCGCTCTGGAAATCTGTTCCCCCGAATTAGAAGACGAGCCTACTGGTTTTTGGGGCCTCATGGGATGGTACAAGCCGGAGGGGAGAGCGGAACCAATTTCCTAGTCACGCACCCCCCTTAAGAGTATGAACCCGAAGGGGTAGGAGAAGAACCGGGCTGAGCCAGTCTCCGCCGGGGTGCTTCTAACTGAGAAAATATAGGGACTCTGCCACCTACTCTGTCGTAACAACGTTCCGGCCGCTATTAGGATCCATTCGCCTCATCCATGCTCCCGGGGTGCCACGTCACGGGCATCGGCACCACAGATTGCCTTTCGGTCGCGGTGCTAAGTCCTCTGCAACCTACTTAGGCAACCCATAATGGGCAACTAGTTACTGGTTTCTGCCGCATGTCTTCAGTAAGCATTATATTAAGATAACTGTTAAGTTATTTTCTGCCTATCCCTATTCCTCAACGTTAAGCACAAATTGCTCACTCATTTTCACGTTAAAGTGCTTTATTGAGCATTATAAGTTTAGAAACAATTTTGGTACTACTCATAAATGATTTACGACTACAGGATATATTTGTACCAGCCATTATATCGATAATATCGATAAAGGTGGGCGCAGCAGTTATCCTCAGTGAAGTTGTACTATTTAGTCTTTCATTTTATGTTTCTCTATTGATTTCTTTCCGGAAGTGAAATGATGTGAACACTTAATTAGGATTCGAGTAGCTTTAATGGCATTTATTGTATTCCGCACAATCACGCTTAATGAGTCACAGTAATATTGCTACGTAGCACTTTACACTCAACTAGCAAACAGCTTAAACATTACAATTGATAGAACAACGTTCAAGAGCTAGTATGTTGAGAACGCGTGTTGAGAATCTTATGCGGAAAATACTCGTTCTTTCTTTTCACGTTTATATGATGTTGCACCTAAAGGCTTCTGTAATGTATTCTTGACGATTTCGAAAACTTTAAATGTATCCTATATCTGACCTATAAACTTAAAACATTGGAATACTTAGTGAATCCTGGTCTTGAAGTATCGTCTTACACATACTTGAATGCACCTATATATTTACAGACAATGTAGGTATTATCCAAATTTTAAACATTACAGGATCTGTGAATAATATTGTAACAAAGACGACAAAATCCACGTCCTATTACTTTTCTATCACTTCATTGTTCCCTACAATTTTACTACAAATACATAGTTTTCTAGTTGCCACAGTCCACAGTGTTTTCCTGATATCACAACTCACACCCGTTCTTCTCATAACCTTAGTCTATCCTTTCGGAGTCTGTCTTCACTTTCTCTGTTTCTCATACACTTAGCTACGGCGTTACAATCACTCACAGCGACCGACGTATCTTCCGGAACGACGTTCACACGCGCAGCAGTCGCACACACTCTGACACACTGGCCGACTTATTCCCGTAGCTCTACCCTTGAACTCACCCACTGACCGACTAACTGCTGCTGTCTCATGTCCTTTTATGCTGTGGATGACGTCACACGATCTTTCGAGAAACTCTCCATGCACACGTGCCGCGATGACTCAGCTAGAAGCTTCACAAACGTTCTTGAATCCCTTTTCTTCTCTACCGCTTGTATTGTTACTTGTCACGTAGGTATACATAATAATAAATAATTAATCCTAGAAAAAGCGAGATATCTCAGTTATTTAGGAAACTAAGTTATTTGTAATAAAGAGCGTGACATTTATATTAAAGTAAACAAAGTAAAAGCCTTTGTGGCATTATTAATCCTAGTCTAACGAATAAAGTAAGAAGACATACAGTGTTGTAATTTTACAAAATAATGGTTGTATTTATGTAATCCTACAGATGTAAATTCTGGACAACAGTAAAAGAGGAAGAAAGCAAAACAGAGGTATAAGAAATGAAGTACCTAAGAGCAAGTTAAAACAAGTCCCAAACTTGACCTAATAAACGAAGATGTAGGCGAAAAACTAAATATTTTAGTATTAATGAATAAATGTTGGGAAATTCAAAGGAAAAATGGAAAGATCATGTATAAATATGCATAAACTCCACCCTCACTAAACAGATAATCACATACAAGCCAATAGGTACAAGATCTGTGGAAAGATCCAGAAGGAGATGGTTCAAAGATCCTTCAAGACGGAACTAGAAGTATATGTCTATACCTTGAAGTGCAGAAGAAGAAGAAAAAGAAGAAGAAGTTGTGAAATATATGAAACAATAACTAATAACAAACAGTTGGAAAAGTTGCATCGTTTGAGTAAACAAAATGCAGGTGAAGCCGTAATCAAAATTAATCATTGAATCGTTGAACTACGTCCATAAGCTTTTTTGATCCAAGAACTCTTGACAAGGTGATCTAAATATGTAGCACAAGAGAAATATAGTTTATAGAAGTATGCACTGTTATGTAAGAAGTTTAAAGGTACATTTCAATTCTATTGTGCAGGTATAGAAACTTAATGTATCACAATTGCTTTATTCAATAACGAGAAAGAAAGAAGAGGAAGGAGAAGAAAACATCCCTTTGAGGCTAAGTAAATTTTCCCATTTTCAATACTGCTCAAGCAGCTTTCGTTCGTTAACATTTTCCTGGTATCTACGGGGTACTGAAGGATAGTATTTTGGCAGTTTTTATATCTCTTTTTCGCTTCAGCTCTTCGGATGAATTGCTTGAAAAGCCAAATGCCTGTTTAAGATGCGAGTACTAAGAACATCTTGTGAACTAGCTTGGGAGCGACTGGATTTAACCGCTTATAATGCGCTTACCGTTTTTCATTCCACAATACAGAGTTCAGCAACCGCCTTTTGCCATATTACAGATTTTCTTCTAAAGCGGAGAAAATAGCGCAAAAATGAAACAGCAGATAGTAAGCTATCAAAATCTAAGAGATCGCATTACGCTTACAGCGTTTGTCTTTCGTAGTTAGAGCACTTGCCTGAAATTTTAGAGAATATGTGTCTTAAAACCATCTTCTGTTGCTTGGGGGTGTATGCTGGCAGGTCTGAGAGTTATTACAGCACAAGAATCAGGCAAGTGGCGGAATAGATTTTATGGACACAAAATCCAAAATATATACCAGTATCGACTTCTACCAACTCTCTTAGTTAATTGAATCGGTCATGTTCGTCAATAAGTTTGTTTAGTTTCTGTGAATGCAGGGCAGGACGAACATGTTGTGTCCTTAGTATAGGTATGCAACGGAACATACCTCGGGCACTGCGTTCTACATTGGATCTAGGAGGTAGGAGGAAAGCGAAGTAACAACAATAAGCTACAGGCCGCAGACGGATAATCACATAGACGCGCAAAGTCCTTGCAGATTCCTGGATCGAAGATACGTCCCACTACTGAACCTGCTCAAAGAGGGTGATGAACGACCGTCAACCAAGCAGCCATCTACTGTTTACGGGAATAATCTTTATTCTGAGCAAGCATCCACGTCAGTTTTCTGATACGCCAACAAAGTCTATAAGTAAATCTGAAATATGAGAAGGAAACGCAATGAAAGTTAAAAAATGGAAAGAAAATCGCGGTATATACGAACCATCCCAGCATTCGTCTATTGGCCAGAGAAAACCAAGGAAAACCCAACGTTTGAGTGGGAGTCCGACTGGAATCGAACCCAGGAGCACCCGAATGCAAGCTTCACACAACACTGCCGGTAGTGCAATGAGCAACTAGCAGGCTTTTCAGAAATATAAAACGATGCATTTTAATCCCCAAGTAAATGCTGAAGCTTTTCTGTCGACATACATGCTCTAGTTGTCCTTAGATTCCAAGTCAGGTAATTTTTGGTGGAACACTAGGTTTTGGAAGCGTGCTCCTCTGCCATATTAAGGATGTTATGGGAGAGATTCACACTGCAGAGACGTAGGAGTTCCATTAAATCAATTCACTGGTTCGAAGTCTGAGAGCAAGTAGAGTATGGTGCATATAAATCTCATACCACCTAATCCCGCCACGCAGCTCTTTCACAAATTCTACCCACCATAAGAGTCATGCGTGGGGTGCAGTACTGGAGGTGGAACGTGGTGAGCAACCCAGTCCCTCCTGGCCAATTACGGGTCTTTGTAGCCAGAAGCCGCTACCTCTAAATCAAGTATTTCCTCAGTTGGCCCCTCAAGACCTTAACTAGCATGACTACACTCCGAACCAGGGCTTTCAGCGAGAGAAAAACCCCATACGGGTGACGCGAATCGAATCCGGATCTCCTGCTGGTAAGCAGTAGCGTTAACTCCGCGCTAAAAAGAAGACCTTAAATCCCGTACACAAGCACACTTGTATAAACCCAAACACGTAGGTCTTTATGTGCAGGAGAATCGCTTGTTTAGGCTTGTTAACACAATAATTGCAGCATTATATTTGAAAAATGAACTCGGATATACATAATTAAAACACTAATGAAGACATTATCAATACTTATCACATTAATTGTAACTAAAATAGTAAACTTACACAAATATAAAAGAGTTATAATATTAGTGTTACTGGGGATTTATTTTCCTCGGAAAATATTACACTCATTAAAAACAGAAGAATATTTTCCAGTTCACGGTTCTGCAGATCAACAAATGAAATTACACTATTTTACAGCTTGCCGAGAGCATATAATGGGTGATTGGGATAAATACTGAGCAGTAGGTTGTGTGGCCAACCTTGCAGTCACAGAAGCGACTTCAATTGACTGTACTGTAAACTCAAAGATGATGTTCAAGTTCCAGCAGCCTCTGAGTTTTCCAGTAGAAGAGCTTCATTCCTGGTCTTTATATCATACGCTAAAATAGGAATCTAGAATAAATTACTATGGGAAGGAACAGATACAGCACTAAGGGGCTACAAATGAAAATGGTAATGGTTATCAGGAAATGAAGGAGGATTTCGGCATTTAAGTGCACTTGAGGGGTTCCGGAAAGCTTTAGTTGGAAGTGTGAAGCAAAGGACACAGGGCTTGACCAGATCCGGGACTGCAGCTCTCATCCTCTTTTTGTATTCTTTCTTAGTTTTACATTTTTGTGCAGTAAGTTTATTACTTACCTACCTTTAAGTTTTGATTTTATTTGCATGCTAATTTGCGTACATAATTTTAAACGTGTTTTCTAAAACTTCAAATATGCATTGTTTCATTGCTTTAATCATTTACTTACAAATATTTGTTTCTTTAAAATTAAAAACACCAGCTTCAAGCCAATATTTACCTTTATTCTCACTGTCTAAGGCACCAGAAAATGCCACCGTTATACTTCTTTGCATTTCTTTTAATAAATAAAATCTTCAATTGTGGTGCTGGCCCCATAGCTCACTCGTTAAAGCACCTGATTACTGTGAGAGGGGTCTCGGGTGCGATTCCCGATGAGGCGGGTAGGAAGTTTTCTCTAGCCTACTGTAAACCCCCGCCCCCCCCCCCAAAAAAAAAAAAAAAAAAAAAAACTCACCGTATAACACTTATTACCATTGCCGCTAAGCAATATATAACAAACTCTGCCAATATAACCAATGTAGTTAAAGAGGGGGTAAAGTGTAAAGGTAAAGGGTACAGCCACAGAGGGGACAGCTGGTTCACTTCGATATACACAGAAGTATCATGGCTACCAGCCCCCAGGAAGAAGGGATGAAATGAGGGAACCGAAGCTGTCACACAGAGCCGAACCTATACAAGCCACAGAGACGCGTGGAAGTTCTTAACAAGTGCTGAGACCTCTTCATCCCGGCACCAGGTCCCGCCAAGCAGCCATCACACCGTGGTTCCGGTGCCGCACTGAGCGTCGCCCTGACGGTAGACAAGGCCTGCCAAACGCCACCTAGCGCCGAGAAGAGCAGTTACCACGCGCAATCATTCGTCTTCCCAGCACTGCTAACACCACACGCCTGAAAGTACACCTGAAAGGTGATGTGAAATTCGAATGAAGGGGAATGATGGAAAGGAAACCGTGGTATGAAATAATACACCCCATGCATTCGGCTAAGTAACACGGGGAAACCACGGAAAAACCCATGTTATTGCAACAAATTCTGGGTTCTTTTAAATTTACATTACACAAAAACCGTTGAATCTATTGAAATACACCAAAGGAAAAAGTTGTCATTTATTCAATTTTCTATGAATATGGCCATACATCAAGAACCTTCAATCAACAATAACTCAGTCAGGTGATGATAAATTTTTTGATAAAAATATTTTTTTGCCAGAAAACTATAAAGTTTTCAACATTTTGGTATTAGACTTTCTTGTTATTCACAACATGAGAAATTCCCTGTTAAAGTCTGACGGATCATTTCACTTCCACCTGTAAGTATCAGTCAACTTAACTGGTGGTGTCTTAGAGTTACGCTCTACCAAAACTATGTTTTGGCAGTTTTGGTGCAGTACATAAATGACGTAGTAAATGGTAAGACTACTGGTAGTATTGTTAGTTGAAGAAACACAATCCAAATACAACGAATTAATACATTTATTGTGAAATTTAATCATAATGATTACCAAAAATTGTGATCATGAGTTTGGTCTCTGAGATCAAAATAAAATTTCTACCTTTGGTTCAAAATAACATTACTTTAGGCACTATTAGTGTCTTCGATCTGAACTGTAGTACACTTAGAAGAGTTTCCAAATGTTTTGAAGACACTTATGTTCCAACGGTTAAGCGGTCCTTTATATACCTTCTCTTAGTTTCGAGAAGTTCAACGCTTCCTGTTTGTAGGCGAATGTAGAAAAATTTAATCACATAACGTAAACAACGCAGTCGATATGAGGTAACGCCCGATAGGTATGCAACACACTAAACGTACAGCTAACGCGGGTAGGTTCGAAATTGACAAATTCTACTAGGAAAACTACGGTAGTCTGTACTTACTTACAGACCATTAATGTTAAATTAATTTCATTTTATAACTAATGCGATTAAATATTCCACACGGTTACTGCTTTATTTACTCTTCATGTTTACAGATTACTGCACCTCTCTGGTATCTTCTCGGCCTAGAGATTCAGCTTTCTTGTTTACAATCACGTTGAAGCGATTTTCAGCCAAATAGCGACTGTAAAAAAAGTTTGCGGACATGTGCATAATAAGGACGATATTGCAACACTAATATTTCAACTGCTTGCGCCTGGCACACGACCATCACGTGCCTTACCTGATTTAGTGGGGAAGTCAGGGTAGCTTAACCCCTTCCCCTCCTTTTAGCCGTTGCCGAAAAGAATGCTAATGGGCTGTAAGATTGTCTACGGTAGCCTACGGTAGTTTTACCGCTCTAGTGTGGTCTATTCTCATACCCACCCATACATATTGGAAGAAAAAAACCTTATAGATTGCCACTACAGCAGCCAGCAGTAGATACATCACAAGTGAAGATACTGGAGACAGCCTTTGAGATGTTGCACACAGGGAGAGCTCATCATTTGTCAGCACCTTATGGAAGAATGATATTTAACAGAATTCGGGAGGCGTACCCGAGACGACCAAAAGTAGCCTTTCCCTTCTGTGCCGTTTATAGCCGAAGTGACAAGAAGTAGAAACGTACGGAAATTAGCATTTCCACAAAATTTTGTTCAACGACCGTGACTATGTTACCTCCTCTTCTCTCCTTTAAATGTCACGTTGCCTTTCATTTAGCACATCGAGTATCGTTGCGAAGAGGGGGCGCTGTACTGCTCTTCGCCCTGAAACAATATTCGCAGAAGACTGCCGAAGACTTTAATTAATTTCGATGAGAATGGGATGACTAGTGTATTGAATTTACTCCTTTCCTTTGATATTTTAACCAACTTTGAATGCCTTGTTAAAATAACCCAGTAGGCTATATACGTACGATGTTAAAACTGCGAAATTCAAGGAAAATTGTATCAAACGCCATTAGCAGTGTCACAATAAATGTTTGCAGCACATAATATCCATGATGGTACACGTTTACGGTGCTAATTCTGCTATACATGCCCTCATTATTGGTTATAGTTTTTAATTATGCCTGACACAAAATTTAATGGCTGGTGGCTCAACACATACAATCAGGGTGTTGTCACACCGTGCGGTGCTGTATAGTCAAACACGCTGTAAAATTACTCTACATAGCCGGTGATAGAAGTATTATTCGTGCCAACAATGCTTACACAACACAAAAGAGAGGAGCAGTGATCAGCTATCGTCCACCATTAAATTTTGTGTCTCACACATTACTCACTGTTATTTTCTCTGCTAAGTATTGTATTCCACTCAAAATTCAGTACAGAGATTTCACTGGAAATACGTGTTTTGGATAAAAGAAATTTAAAAAGTCTCTATGTGTGAGTGTGTCTGTCTATCTTTCTGTGTGTCTGTCTATCTACCTGTGTGTCTGCAAACACCATTACTCAAAAACAAAAAACTCGGACAGACACCAATCTTGATATCTAAGTTCAGCATCTTCAAAGGATTCGACCAATAGATTTTCAATAAAATCCCACATATCAAACTACCTTTTACATGGGATGATTTTTAAAACATTTTAATTTTCTGAAAAATACTTTTAACAATTTTGATTAAAATACCACGTGTTTAAGATATTTAAATGTTAAATGAAATGTACATCTTTGAACTTTCCAGGAATGTCCACAGAAGTACTCTGTTCTGAATGATATCTTGTATAAATGTAAACAGTAAGCAATAGGCGAAGTACAGACCAAAATGTAGAGCTCCTTAAAACAAAATTTATGTTAAATACATTATGTGTGTAAGCATGCGTGTATGTGTGTGGAGAAAGAACCGCTTCCGAGATATTCCTTGTTGTTTATTTGAACTTTCCTATAGTTATACTTTCTCAGATGTGAAGTCGTTATTCGTTTTTTATGTACTGGATATGCAATAGAACGGAATTCCAAAGGCATCACATGGCGACCAGCTCTTAAAATATTTTAGTACTGCTGAAGCCTGCGGAATTCTCCTATTCCCATTGTACATATAAGGAAATATCTAGTAAGACAATTTCTACAGACGTCTATCCATCGATAATGAGCATAAGACGCTCTTGCTGGAATACAAAAGAAAAGAAGAAATAGGGTCTGAAATTTTGGAGTCAGTATAAAACATAAACTAAATTGCCTGAATAGCTTTGAAGTGGAACAGCAAACACCAACACATAAGATCGCAAATACCTTTACACCTGAGCGACTAACATGAAGAATGTAAACGGAGAGGATTATAAAGATTTATCACAAGGTACACGGTTATTAAAGGTTATTCAGTATAGGTCGCGCGTTACTTCTTGACGAATGAAAATTTTATATGAAAGGTTGAATGCGAGTCTCTACTCAGCTTTTGCGGGAACGAGAGAGAGGAGGTACAGTCTGCAGTGAGATGACGCGCATGCTTCTGAGCTGAAGTAGTACAACACTACAAATCAATTTATGACACTTGCAGTAATATCAGCCACACGTATTATACACTATACCTCTATAACTGTTTCCACTTAACTTTCTTGCATTTATTCTATTCCCGACATCTCTCCCTCGTCTGAATTGCTATTTTCGTTGCATGCATACATACATCCATACCGCACAAAACTTCTGCAGTCGACTGTATACACACACGTGACAGAGGAAAACAGAGGTGTCTGTTATCGTAGCATAAACATTTGCTGACCTGTTTATTAAGGGTAGGCTCACTCATTGGATTTCTGCTCAAGGTCATTCGTCAAGAACGAACGCGCAACCTATAACTATGTTGACATGCATAAAGTCATACTTGCAGTGACACGAGCTTTGAGGCTATTCTTATTGTTACTACATGCATCTGTATTATCTGATTTTATGGTTTGCTAGAATAATTTCATCCCTGAATCGACTCCAACAAATGAAAATACACGTTATTTTTATACTCTGTATGCCAGGTGGTCCAGCTCATCTGGAATCGGGATAAGTAGAGTGCGTTGAAAGTGTTGCAGAACGCACCGCGGTAAATCCAGTCATAGTGACGGCAGTGGCGTGAGCGACCTTCCTTCTGCCTCTCAGCGAAGACGATAGATGAAAGGTAGTTCCCAGGTTGAACTATTGTGTGTAGTCCGTGATATCGGACCATAAACAACCGAAAAGGTTCTTATAATGTTTTGCACTTTACTTACAGGGAGATTATTTTCCAGGGAATGTACTCACTCCCGTATATTATCTCACATTACGGATTACAGATTATAAAGTAGCGTAACAAAATACATGCAAACATGAGGGCACGTAATGATTCACTGGCACTTGTTTGTTTCTTATTAATGTTATTGTTGTATTTTACAATTACTCGTTATTGTTATTATTACTATATTACAGTTATATTATGTTTATTACTTATTAACTTTTATTAGAATGTTTATCATCATTATGCTTATTACTACCTAAGATTATTCACTTATTAGTTGTGGCGTAAAATATAAATTTTAGGGATTACGCCAGGATAAGGAATGATCTACATAAGATCACTCGTAAATGATTCTCCCAGTATAACTTTTGAACTTTTGCTCAAAATTGTCAAAAAGTCGAAAATTGTTTTTTTACCTTAAAATGTTCCTGGAACACCTGTGCATTTGGATCAGCTAACGTTTTTCATATCCTCCGCTCCTTGTGGTCATTACGGCCCTTTCAAATAGTGTTCTTCCCTTAACGTACACAGAGTGCTCCTATATAAAAGCCTGTTTTTTTCAAAACTACATTTCTGCACATTCCAAAAGAAGGTCGCGCCTGAGTTTTGCTTCAAATTTAATGAAAATTTCCAAAAGTATTCACAAATAGCAGCTAAACAAATCTATGATTCAATATTGATGTTAGCATTAACATGAATTCCAAAAACATTTTTTTTGTATGAAAAAAAATCAATAATTTTTAAGATTAAATTTTCTTTGTTATTAAAAAAATATGTACAGCATAATCAGCAAACGTATTTGAAATATCTCTTCATACAATTGTTATCCATGTTTCAGAGTACCAGTTCTGGCAATATAAATGAATTTTGAAAAGTCAATAGACGCGAGTTCTATTTTGAAAATGTGCCTATTAAATTCATAAAATAATTTATATATCATAAACGAATTATCCAATTTTAATGAAATTGGGTGTACCTCCTGCTCTCACATAAGTAGAAACACAGTGAAATTGTCAGAAAAATCTATCAAGAAATGTGGAACTTTCAAATTTCACTCCCAGTGTCCCTTAATAACAAAATGAATGCTGTGTAATTTTGTAACTAACAAAGAGTAATATTTGTTACTAATTTATTTAACTTAGGTTCGAATTATAATTCAATTTTCCGCTAACTTGAAAGGTTTACGAATATATTTGCTTAGAATTTTAGGTGAAGCTTAGAATCTGAGCACTTTGGGGTATATCAGAAATAACGATGATCCATTTTTGTTTCCTGAGTTCATTAGACAGACTTTAAAATGTATGGCTAGCAGAAGTTTATTTCTTGGTATAACCGTATAACGTGGAATTTTTACTGATTTATATGATAGTGGTCAGGCATTTGCCCCCAAAGTGGTAATTTGTGCGTAACACATTTGTATAGAAAAATAATCCGAAATAAAATACCTTTGGGAGCAACATTCTCCCAGATAACAGACCTAGAGAGGCTAGCCTTTCCTATTTACTACGATCTTCCACTCAGGGACTGTCTAAAATAATATACCTGTTATCAGATACCATTTATGATAATCATTTAAAGAATTTTAAGGTGCAAGAGCATTTCTACGGAAAACTCGACTAAAGCTGAATATAGTTAAAGCATGACCAAATTATAAGTATTTACGTGTACTTGATGTTACAACTCAGAATTTCAGAAACATTTCCATGCTAACTGGCTACAGTAGAAGCAAAATCACATAAAGATACTTAAGTAATAATTTGCGATTAACATAAATTAGTAAACCTGCATATAATATTATGTAACTGCTATTTTGCACTGATATTTTCTGTACACCTTCCCTAACCTATAATTCAAGCTCGTCTTACAGATGTTCAGCAGGTGGGCATTTTTGAATAAAAGTATTCCTCTTCTTTCCCTGATTACCCTCCTATTATGTAGGACTTACACCGTGTAGGGCTTACAAGGCAGTGTCTAGGGTCAGATGCCTGTCGGGGAGCAGAGGGATCTCTGGACCAGACAGAGTGAAGACCTGGAAGCAGGTGGTCAGCCAAAAACCAGGTATGATAGTGAGGAAGAGGATGATATGAAATACAGGTGAAATGGATGATTGTAAGGGTGATAATGGAGTAATTGGTGGAGTTAATGGCAGGGGAAACGGGATAACCCGGAGAAAACCGCCCAGACCCGTCCACCACGAATACCACATGCCTAAGTGGTAGGCGAGCGGTCTAACCACTCAGCCACGGCGCCACCACTATACTTCCAGACCCAGGGAAGGATGAGGAATAATCCTGGCTGGAGAAAAATTCCTACCCCCCTGCCGGGAACCGAACACAGGACCCCTTGTACAGCAAGCAGGTGCTCTACCAACTGCACTACCATCCGCATAAAAGTATTGAAAGGGAATTAAAAGGCACAGTGGGTGCGAATTTTAAAAAAATCACATCTATTTTACGTTTCTGTGCAAAATTTTCACAGGTCGCTTTCTCTCCATCTCGGCAGGGCAAAGTAACAATATCTCACTAGTAGCTATTCCCACGCTGGTGACGGTGGGAAAACAGAAGTGCCATCGTAGAGTGCACCAGTTTCCGATTAGTCACCCTAGTTAGCTAGTATTCCGTCAAGGGATAAATAAATATCACGATAACAAGCAAGTTACAGAATGCCAAAAAGCTGTCGCATCTGCCAACATCGGTGCTTTAACCCATTAACGCCTGGCGTTGTCATATGGCAATGGTGCGGACGACTGTAGGAAATATTTCTATTCACATTCTAAATTCAAGTTATAATGGTGGGAAGCATTTCGTTGAATGCAGAGAGGTATACGTAGCTCAGCAATTCGTCAGTGTTTGTTTCCGTCGATTTGTTGCGTTATTATCGGAGTAACAAGACTATTGACAGATGCTACAAGAAATACAAGTCTGCACCTCGAGTAAGTTTCTTATTGAATATATAAAACTGTTTTTAGAGGCACTTACTATGTAGTATGTTACAGATATACTGCTAAATGAGATTTTATAATGTTCAGGAATTTCAATTAGTAATGACCAACATATCTTAGTTTTACCGCTGCTGTTGCCAAATGACAATGCTAGGCGTTTGCACTACCTATATTACTTTTCGTGTTCTTTTTACATTTTAGACTACACTTCTCGATCTCTTTCTGAAGCCCTAGCAATATTAATAAATGAAGATATCACTGGAGGTATTTTCTTAGAGCCTTCAGACGTAAATGTAGAAACATGAGGATTCAGGAGATGAGAACCAGGGCGGGTAAAAATGTTGTTTCCTATATAATTCACGACCTTGCCATTAATGTTTTAATAGCACTTACCAATGTTGAATATATCATTACAGGCTTGTTGATAACTTGTTATCTCAGAGGTTAAGGGCTAATGCAGAAGTGAGATTCTCGATAATGAAATAATGGACATCGATTCTGACACAGACACTTCATTGACAGGACCTTCATCTTTGTCTGATCCAGCTTCACATATTCCCCTCCAAACAATGAAGGTGCTAAACGAACTCCTTCAGTCTGGAAAATAGTGAAATGGAGCAATGACCGAGAAGCAATGCGTAAAAGGAGCTGATTTTGACATTGAATCTCAGATTCCTCCCAAAGGATCTGCAAGACCATCTGCACCAAAGGGTTCAAATGCAAATTGATTGTTGCATCCTGTTTCATTCCCGCTAGATGTATGAGATATTGTTCATATAATAATTCATTTACTGCTTTCATGTGTGCTTAATTTTGTCATGTTGTTTATATTTTTGTGAACATTGCACTTTATAGGATTAACTTATATAACTAAACATAGTCATAACCACCTATATTAAGTGCTTGTGTAAATGTGGCATATTAGCTCTTGTAACTGCATAGGGTTGCCATTTGGCAACGGCATTTATTTTGAAAATTAAAAATTTGATCATTATTCTTACACTGCATTTCATTTATTTGATTAATCTTGACTCATAATACACAACAATAAATACAAAACAGAAAAAAAGGATTAATTCTCCCGCTAATGGGTTCCACTTAACTATTGTAGCCGCTTTCTTATCAACTGGTGGTCTTATGGGGTATACTGAGACGTTAGAAGCATTCATGGAAGGTCAAAGTTCCGTGTAAGCTTGCAGGTTTACTACCGCTAAAACAAAATCCCTTGGAGTGAAATTTAATCTGGTGTAGCCTTTAAGCGTTAAGTAGTGCAATTCTGTATAAAGGATAACATGGCTTGTAAGGATGTGGCGGTTCCGTCGGGATTTGAACGGTAAATTGGATATGAGATGATGTTTCATGATACGGCGACGCCAAGTATGTATGTATGTGGCGAGAGGGAGAAAGTCAGAGAAAGAAAGTATGAGTAAGCAGTTTTGGTTTATTTAATATTGTAATTTGTCTCAAACTAGAACCATCCTGTTGTAAAAATTTGCAAGGGAAGAAAGAGAGAGACACGGAGACTGTGAGACGGGAGTAAACTTCGATCTGCAATCCTTCCCCGAGAATCACATGTCTTTCTGAGGTCCTTCCTTCGGGTATCTCCGTCTTTCAATATTTTGTAGCGACTTAATTCCTTTGTCCAGCGTAAGTTGTTTCGATTTCTAAACTACCAGCTGTTGTGGGTGTCTTGGCATTAGGTGAAATCCGGTCTGCGATCCTTCCCCCGTGTCTCGTGTTCCTCTCAGGTTCCCTCTCCATGTATCCACGTCATCGTATATATAATTAATTAAAGGAATTTTCAAGGTGCGTGTTGAAAAAAGCCTTAGTGATATTTATGTCACAATTTTACTATTTTGTACAAATTTGGCTAAGGCAATTTTTATCTTGATTATCCTGGTCACCACACCAGCACAATGTCATAATATCGTATTGTCCTCGGTCCTTGATGCGTATGTAAGTCAGTCAGACGACTCTTAAGTTGGTAAACGTTACGTCGAAAGATTCCGTTACAATGATACAGGTAAAGCTAATAGCGTGTTACAAAGAAAGTGTCTGCTAAGATATTTAATGAAAGCCACTGTAAATGGGAAGTAACAGTTGAAGACGAAGGTGACATCAGGTCAATTAAGTGCGACATATCACAGTCGCATGACGCAGCATCTCTTCATGGATTCATAGGGAAGGGAAGAGCAAGATTTGTGTCTTACAAACATGGCCCAATGGTTCCTTCAACTTACCCCTTGTCTAATCTGTTCTACATTGCACTCCTAGCCAAAACCCAGAAGAGACTTGCTCACTGATGCCACAGATAATTCATATATTCATACTGTGCCAGATGATAAAAACTACTGAAACTTTGAAGATGGGGTCGAATGAATTATGCTTCTAGTATGGAATCTGTCCCTGAGTGGAAAAATATTACTGATTGCTCGATATCCCAACCAGTAACGTTATCCATTGAGAAGTGACAAGGTTGTAATATTGTTGTGTATTTTTCGGCTACGGATTCCTCTGTGCGAAATCACAGTCTCTAGATTCTAAATTATGAATGCAATTATTAAATTAGAAATGAAATATTACCCATTCATTTACTAACATGGGGTTCTCTTATTTAAATAGTCTTAGACGTTTTACCTCGGAGCTAAGGGTCTTTTAAGGAATATTCTATTCGTATACACAAACTACTCTCTTACTCTTTTGCCCTTTTACATCTGTTTGTAGAGTTTGTTTCTTAATCCTAAGAAAACTCGGCGCTTTCTTTCCGTGTACCCTCCTATGTAACTGATGCTCTTTTGTTTTCTTTTCATGCTTTTCTCCTTTTTCAGCTATTTCTTTGTTTGTTTATATGTGTACAGAATGTAGCAGACACACTGAATTGGATGTGGTGAAAGGTAATCTGCTTTCCTTTTCCTTCTTGTCTTGCTTTTCCTTTTCTTTTTACGCATCATCTGTATAGTTTTCGGTTTTATTTTAATTGCGTATAGGCATTCATGCCTTGCCATTTGGAATGGTACATTGCATGTTTTGCACATAATATGGTCCGATAATCGAAGGCAGAGATAAGCAGCATTCTATCCTGGGAGATTTCATTGGAGATATTTGCATGTTGAAACTTAGTGTTACATACATAACTTGAAATGTAACTTAGAAGTGCTTTAAAAAGAAAAAAACTCGCAAGCATACATACTTAAGGTAGCGATTTATACATTTTCTTCCTTTCTTATACGACCGGCTCCGTAGCGCAGTTGGTAGCGCGCTTGCCTCTGGCGCGGAGGACCCGGGTTCAATCCCCGGTACCAGTATGGGGATTTTATCCCCTCTGGGAGGTCTGGCACGGGGTGCACTCCGCCTCGTTAGGTCCCGGGGGGACCAATTGAGGAGCTACTTGATCGAGAAGTAGCGGCCCCAGGTCTCGAAGACCGCATAACTGGCCGGGAGGGCTCGGGGCGCTGATCACGTCCCACCCTCCAGTACTGCACCTCACCAATGACGCCTGTAGTGGGCAGAGGTGGGGGACGCAGCGGTTGGGCGGTAGGCCTTGGCCCCTCGTGGGCTGTCGCGCCGGGGTTTAGTTTAGGTTTCCTTTCTTATACAGATTTTCAGAATGAACACACACACACACACACACACACACACACACACACACACACACACACACACACACACACACATATACACACACGCCTACACACTCACACAGATATCTGACTGGGTTCTCCATCTTTCAAAAATACAACCCAAATATATTTTTTAAAATCCTCCATCCCAAATTACTTCTTACATGTAGGGCTTTTCGAAAATGCTGCACTTTCGAAAATACCGCACTCGGTCTTGATTAAATTACGTGATGTTTAAGATGAAATGGAATATTAGATATTAGATTAGATAATTTTAATTAAGCTGACATGAATATCTAGAACTTTATGAGAACAACCTCTGAAGTCCACTTCATTTTTTTCTCTCGTTTGATGTTCATGGAAAGGAAAAGGAATTTCAAAACCATTACCGGCTTTGAAAATATTGCATTATGGGTTTGGTTTACTATTTGCTTATACCTATAACGAAATGACTAATGAAGGTTTATCTGTATTAGCAAGAAGTAAATTTAGAAATAGGCTTTTCTAAGGCCCTGTATTATAAACGTTGTTTGACTGCAAGATTAGTTAAACCTGAGCAAAAGCTCATTTTATAAGCGTCTGGTTAGTTAATTCGCAGTGCAGTGGTATGCTGGAATGCTGAGAAAAGTAAGCGATCTATTTATTACATCAAAACTAAATGCTGTTGCTTCCCGTCCTAGCTAAGAAAACAATTGAAATACTGGGGAATTATGGATATTTACGATGAAAGTTACGTGTAACAAGTTCTGTCGCCAATCTTACACAACTAAATACCGTTGGTAACTAAAGCGAAATATTGCTAATGTTGTTGCTGTAACCGAATGCTCTTGGTAGTTCAGAAAAAAAGGTTAATGTTCCGAAATAATGGCATATTGGATGAAAAATAAACGTAACAGTGTAGCGTTAAATTAACATGACGATGCACAACCAAAAATAAGCTTTGGAGTAACGAAGCTCCTGGCATTTTAGTTGCATCCAGCGTTTTACTTCGCGGTTTGTTCGTACTAAACCATGTTGCATGCAATGTCGCTAATTATTAACATGTATTTGTATATCTACATTCCACAAAGTGTTCAACAAACTTCGTCTTTCTATTTACTTCAGATCAATCATACCCGAAATAGACTGGCAATTTTATCAGAGGCGCCAAATTCATTCATCCAATTTTTTGGATAATTGCAAAAACTGCCCAGAATAAACCAATGTCCAAGGTAATTTAACTTCAGTTCTAAAATGTTAAATGAGTCATTTAACCTGACATTTAGTATGAAGTACTGGAATACGTTTTTCTAATATTTCAGAAATAAATTTGATGAAACTTGGATATGGTGGGACTTGATACAAAAATTGGGACTTAGTGGTTTCTGAAACTGAAGAACAAAATATTTGAAATTATATGTAGCATCAAAGAGGTTCTATTACTAGTTATCTAAAAAGCTAACTTTAACGTCCAATAAAGCAGGTGTCACTTGATTCCAACACAAATCAAGAAGCATTATTAAAAATATGGCTCTAGAGTCTAGATTGTTAAACTTTTATTTCATTTTACATTACACCTGTGTCTCTTTCTTCCTAATGAACTTCTTCGTCTTCATTTGCTTCAGTCTGAGATACTAGGGCTTCTTGGCTTTCTAAAGGAGAATAAAATTGAAACAGCTCATTGTTCCGTCATTCTTCCCCAAAAATGTTATGATAGTTACTTTAATACATCGCGTACCTTGGCAGAAGCATATCTCTGTTTAAATTGTGTGATCTAATGTGCGTAAACTACATTTTGATTTAAAAAAAAAAAAAAAAAAATTCAATCTGAAACTCTCTCTTCTTTTTTTTTCTGCCGCCTAAAATGTCTTATCAGAGCCTCTTAAGGTTTTTGCAGTTGCATTTCCAATCGTGATCAGGAATTTTACTTACTTTAAACATTGTTTCACGGCTTTGGATAATTTATTCATTCTCTTCAAGCTGAAGGAGAGTATTTTATAGGTCTTTTTTAACTAAGCCAATCTCCCGATTCTTTGTATGTGTGGGTGGGTATGGATGGGGGTGTGGGTGGGCTGTGAGGTGGGGGGGGGGGGGTGGGGTGGGTTGTGGGCGGGGGTGGGGATGGATGAGGGTATGGTATTTTGACTACGTATTTTAAAAAGATTTGTCGGGTTTTGCTGTCATATCACGGCTGCATTCAATTCCTTGAAGTAAAAGCTATCAGAAGCGATACATAATTCAATTTGGTCAAAAAATGGGTTGATTTTTAAAAATGGATTGTTGTGTTAATAATAGTCCAATATTAAAATACATTATGGCTTTACGGGTTGGGTTGTACGTTCTCATTGATTTCTGTATCTGGTTTCAAATTTGATGTAATGAAGTTAGGACTGTTTTGTAAGTGTAAGGATAAAAAGGCATAATAATTTTGTATTTGAAACTGATGGATCTGTTTGAGAATTTGTTAGGTCCTTGAGGTGTTTCAACTTCATCATAATAGCAATTCCTCAAACACGTTCCCGGAAATTCGTGTAAATCTTACAGGGCACCGCGCCTTGATTGATCATGTATTTTTTATTACATTCACTGCAAATTTACAATCGGTTCTTACCAGAACATTCAGTAAATGTGTTACAAGTAATGACTGGAACACTAATGGCAGCTAAATCGGAATGGTAACTCCAAAATGTGATTGCTCAGGGTTAGTAATATTAACATTTGGAGCTTGTGACAACTTGTTGCTGACGCTATACAGCTGTATCCCTGATGGTGTAAACAAGGTGCTGTCCCGTGTAGCACTTATACGAATTTGGCGATCCAGACATAACCCTTTTTCTTTCATTTTTTTTTTTTTTTTTTTTTTTTTGTCCACACGTGTACACACAGCTGTGGGACCGCTATATTACACAGTATTAAATTGATGATAAATCATAGACCAGTTCTAGTAAAGTTAAACTGAATATTAGTGTGTTTAAGACTAAAGGAAACCTTAAAATATAGTTTAAACCTAACCGAGAGTTTAAACCTCATTTATAATACCGGCCTTAAGAATCATATGTAGAAGAACGAGTAGAGAACTTTATGTGAATTCAATATACCGGGTGCTTTAAAAGTATATATTTATACTTACACCTTCTGTAACCCTTGTATATTCCTTTTGATTTTAATGTGAGTGAAAATTGAACATTCCCTAATTGAACCACCTTGATTTACCAAAACTATAGGAATCTCATTTAACATATGTTGCATTTGTTCTGCGAACATTCTTCATGGATATTGACGTTTTGTAATATAGCAAACGCGACAGTTAACCAGAGCAGAACGCTGACTAAAGTAGCCAGTGTAAAGTTTGTTGTGTCTGATGTAATGCATGTGGGCTTTAGGGCGGCCGTCATTGTAAAATAGGGCAAAGCAGGGAATTACTGTCCACCAACCTTTATTCCCCAGCTAACTGCCACTGTAAATTGCCTCACGGATGATTTTCGAATGTAGCACGAACTCGTCCTACTTCAACAACTAGGGCAGGAACAATTGTAGCCGTGATATGGCGTGAGGATACTTCACCGATATAAACTAGTTTCATGTACTGTTTTGTCCAGTTATGTTAAGAGAAAACAAAGTAAATTTCTTGTAGAAACTAGTCTTTCAAATTGCTCAAGTGGTATTCCTGTTTAATCTGTGACACCAGAATTATTGACGCATGAGATTTATCTGACGCCAGACGCGACACAAAACAAAGGACTGTCGGGGCTAAGCTACTTCACACCACATACCAGAGCGGCGAGCAAACAAAGGCACAAGGTCAAGCTTACCCACACCAGTCGTGCAAGTGAACCTATGACTAACAAAGGTGATGCGGCAACACAAAGGGTTTCCGGAGCCTTCGAGAAAGATCTGACTGCGTCATCGCCGTCACGTTTGTGGAGGTCGACAAATGTTCGTGTGACGTCATCCCCTCTATACAAACAGCCGAAGAAACAGCAGAGAGGGTTAGTTATAGTTACGGACATGAGTTGGTCAGTGTGTCAGGGAGCGTGACGGTGTATCGTAAAGAAGATTCAACCATCGTCGAGTGGTTGTAACGTCTTGAGACAGAACAAGTGAAGAATGATACTCAAAGAACTGAGGAAGGTCACGAAATGTAAAAGCTGTGAGTTGTAACAGCACGAAAGACTGTATATTGTGTTAAAGACGAGAACAAAACTGCCTATTTGTGATAACATTTTAGAAGACAAAGTGATAGAAAAGAAACTGGACTGGATTTTGTGGTTTTGCCGCAATAATTGGTTAACGAAATTATAAGGAGAAAGATAAATAACTACAGTAAGTTTTTTGTATGCGTTGACATCAATGAATAATGTAGTACTTTTGAGTAACCAAAATTAATTAAGCAATTCTGGAAGGAAGGATGGGAGTCATTAGCAATGCAATTAGGAGGTCAGATTCGGGCAGTTGCTTAAGGACGTTAGCCCAAGGTGTACCTGAAATTCAGATGTCTGTATGTCGGGAAGTGCAGTAACTAAGTCAGGTAGCAATGTTCCGAAAATTAGATTGGAAAAAATTCTTCGGATTTAGAAATGCACAATATAAGAGTAGTGTTTCTTAGACGAGTTAGCAGTTTAAGTTTAACAAAGTAAAATAAAATGTTGGTAGGGAGTGATGCTTGTAGGTGGGACTTAAGATAATAAAAGAGTAAACATTTATAAAATTCCCATCTTTCATTGATTATATCGTAATACATTTTCTTTTTATGTGCAATATTCATGTTTGTAGGCTTGCAACCTCCTAATGGACATAACTGGCTAAAAATCAGGACTTCCTTTTTAGATTGAGGGCACAATTTGGAAATAAGTCGTAACTTTATTAACTTCTTAGTTATTTTATTTCCTTACTTTTACATTCAGCGACGGCCTCACTTAACAGACATTAGCACAAAACCCTTTCCTTTACATTAAGTTTTACAGTTAACCCTTTTTTAATCCAGTCTGTTACTTTTCACATATCCATGTCAAGGTCACATCATGCTAAGGAGCATGAGAGGCGAGGTATCCCTGGACTCCAAATTTATGTTCGAAGTAGGAAAACTCCAAGAAAATATTCATGCAATAGCTTCACGCTAATAGGAACGAAAACTTGAGGCTTCAGTTTGCCAATCAAGCTCATTATCTTAATGTCCTTCATATGCCAGCCAGAGAGTAGCAAAATCGTTATTATTTCAGTCACAAATATAACACAGTGTATAAAATCTGCAGCCTTCCACTCGTAAGCAAAAACGCCTGTGTTGGATGTATGTGCTTGCTGTGATTTGGTTCAGCGCTAATTACTCTTGACATTGCTTCTTTTGTGATATGGAATACCATTTATGTAAATGTTAATCCGAGAATAGTGTTACTGTATGCTAATGTACCGCACTATAGATAGACGTGGGCACGTACATTATTATATTTAAACCATTTCCAAAAATCGGTTGTATTCTCATTCCCCACTCCTATTAGTGATAAAAGGTTTATAAAATGATTTTTTCATATTTTATAGGCATTTATGTTCATTATTTACAATATTTTATATTAGGTTTGTGTGATGTGTGATAGTCGCTCAAATTAATGTATTGTGTTTAATGTAGTGCGTTTAATTGTGCGCTACTTGAAGTTTTTAAACCTTAAAGGTCATTCCACTACCCAATATTTACTACTATTACTGTTTCGTGTATTTCGAAGATAAAAATAAAAGATTATGCTGAAACCCTTGTTTTGGGCCTTCCATCTAGAGACGCAGGAAAGGGGTCCTTAACGGCCCCTTTTGACCTTAGAAGTAGGGAAGGATGAGGGGGAACCCGAAAGGCGACTAGATCCGGACAACGATGTGCGCTAGCAAGGATGGAGACACCAATGATTTCAGATGGAGTATATCCTGACGCTGGCTAGCCACACGTCCGCCCTTCACTCTCTGGGCCGTTGACCCCAGACGAGCTCCCAGAGAGAGTGGCCCATCATAGACCAGGGAGAAACTTTTCCTAGCTAACAGTCCACATTCCTGCCACAGAATACCGAACTCCGTCACATAGTCCTTCAACATTAATACTAATGAAAGCTAATAATAGGGACAGGAAATTCATGGTAGAGGAAATATCACCCAAAAATTCACTTACTAAATCGGCGGAACCGCGAGTATAACCATGGTCACGGTGGCCAGCCCGACAGGAATTGGACCCGGGACTTCCAGAATGCGAGCCTAGCACGTTACTGCGGAGCCAAGTCACTCAGTCCTTGATTTAGAGGAGAAAAAATGGACAAGGATTTTTAACCTCGTGTGTTAGACATGCCGTGCAATTAAACAAAAACTTTACAACCACCCAAAAAGAAACAGGAGGAACGATAAGAGGTTCAGTTCATCTCACCCCGCTAAAACCTAATTTATCTGGCATGGTTTGTATCGTCAACGCAATAAAATAGAAACGTTTACTCCGATAATTTTAACTATTGAGCTACCAACTTTATTTTGAATAGCGCGACTAGCGGCCGCGAGTATGACTGGTAGTAGGCATCAAGTTGAATGACCTCACTCTGCGACAGACAGGCTCACGCACCTACGATAGGGGGTCGCGCAGCGGCGTGTGTAGGGAGAGGTCGTGTTTTGGCAAGAGCTTTGTTCGCTTGTTTTGACCTTCACCTTACGTGACTTTGCACCAGCTATAACTTGCTGGTTTTCATTACACATTTTTGTGTGTTAAATGAGTGTGATTTTCTAGTAAAGTAAAAAATGTATATAGAACGAAAGAACACATTAGTACTAACGTTTGTGGATCGCGATGTTCCGAAACCGTCTCCATACGAGCTACATGAATGGATTCACGATATATTTCGATTTGAAGAAGAGGAGCTGGAAATGATTCAGATAAACAACTACACCCGGCAAATATACATCCAGTGTAAGGAAGCGATGCGAGTCAAAAGGGCCATCGAGGACACTAACGGTGAGTCAATTTTTACCTGTAGTAATGGACAAAGAAGTAACGTCACCATAACAACGGCAGGTCTAAGGTTTCGTATTGTTAAATTATACCATTTACCCAAGGATTTAAACCAAGAAATTGTACGACAACATCTAGGAAACTACGGCATAGTACTAGGACTATCCATGGATACTTGGGGGCCCACGCTTCGATACAAAATCAGTAACGGAGTACGCACTGCAAAGATAGATTTAAAAAAGCATATTCCCTCATATATAGATATTGCCGGATATAAAAGCTTTATAAGCTATGAAGGTCAACCAATTACATGTGCGGTGTGTAGTGAAACAGGACATTTACGAAACAACTGTCCCAGACGGAGGGTAATCACGCAGACACCACGTCTAACAGACCCGCCCACATGGTCTAAACTAGTACAGGGAGACTTCCCCATTAGACGGGTACCGGTGGATTTGCCACAAGACACAGTTATGACCCCGGCAGAAATGACGACTACTGATAAAGAACAAGTAACTGCAGCTCAGTTTTCAGGAAAAGATACCGTGGTCGAAACACAGAGGGAAACTGTAATCAATCCTGAACAGGCTGAAAATTTACTGATGGATGATGCTGATGCACAAAGTGATGCCCCGATAACGAACTTTACCGCTATTCCAATGGCAGAGGAACCCTCCAAAGTGACACCAGAAACTTCAAATCTAACCTCAGAAACATGCGCAGACTCTCCAATAACTACAGTTATGGAAGTAGTGCCCACAATTCCCAATAATATTAGAAGCCGCGACCCCGGCGTAAAAAAGAGACATACGGAGAGTAGCAAGGGTAACCGAAAGAAAGAGAAAACTGAAGAATCATTCGAAAATGACCCGGGTACTCCCACACCGCTATCATTATGCCTGATGTTTCTTCTTGGCTGTTCCTATTCTACCTCATCTACTTAATTTGCATGACTTATACCCGTATTTATGCCACCTTAAATGTCAATGGTATACGCAGTACTGCTAAACAACAACTTCTCAATAATTTCATTTTCAGCCATGATATTGACATCCTACTCCTGCAAGAGGTGAACACCGATAATTTAAACTTCCTTGGTCCTCAGTATAACTACATTTGCAATGTAGGCATTGACAATAGAGGCACAAAATAATATACAGATCGACTTTGAGAATTACCCATCATGAGGAACATCCTAGTGGACGCATTTTAGCTATGGTAATAGACAATGACATCTTAGTGGTGAATGTGTACTTGCCATCCGGCTCCAATAAACGACGAGACCGTGAATCTCTCATTGCAGATGATATGCCATATTTCTTTCGTCACAGCTATAATTACTTGTTGCTGGGTGGTGACTTTAACTGCGTGTTACATGCCAAGGACCAACGAGGAACTTATAATCCGTCGCCCGCACTACAGCGCCTGTATTCGGAATTGCAGTTAACTGACACTTGGGAATATCTACATGGAAATGAAGTTCGCTACACTTTCTGTCGTGCTACCTCCGCTTCACGAATTGATAGGATTTATGTTAATGGCCTTCATCGAACCAACATCCGGAATGTCCTTGTTGTACCTGCCGCAATAAGCGACCATCATGCCGTAATTGTGAAGATAACAGCATCCACTCCTTTACCCATCCTTGGTAGAAGCTACTGGAAATTAAATAATGCTCTATTATATTATGAGGACGTACAACAACAGTTTCGTGAAACTTGGGAACGCCTTAACGTACGAGCGTCCAGGTCTCGCTACCAGGAGCTTCAACAGTGGCTTTTGATTTATAAACCAGCCATACAGTCCTTCTTCAAATGTGTTGGTAAGGCTAAGGCTGCCGAACGAGCTAATAGCCAACACTATTATTACGCCCTGTTACATGATTTAACTAATCAACAGAGTACCGGCAACGAAGTCAGTGGCAGGATAACTGCGATAAAATTAAAAATTCGTAAAATTCAGGAGTCCATTTTAGATGGTATACGGGTGCGTTCTCGTGCCCTCTCAATTACCGATGATGAGCGTGCTGGTTTGTACCATGTAGCTTCGGAGAAGAAACGACACCAACGTAAATTCATATGTGATATTTCTACTACCAATGCTACTCTCCTACGCACTACGCCTGAAATTCTCCGAGGGGCAGAGGAACACTTCCGACAGCAATACGGTGGACATCCTACTCTTGATTCCTCAAAAAGAGTACTTTATGAGGCTATCAATAAAACTGTGAGTCCTACTGATAAGGATGAATTGAACGCACCTATCACCATGGATGAACTTCGGGACGTGATTTTTAAAGCCAGCAACAATTCTGCACCAGGAGCAGATGGTATTAGCTATACTATTTACAAAGTATTTTGGACGATCATTAAAGACCGTCTGCTGCAACTGATGAACGCCACTTTTGCCATGAGTGACCACTTGTCAGGGTTTAATAAAGGAATTGTAATTTTAATTCCAAAATGTATAAAACCACACCATTTTAACAGCTTTAGGCCGATAACACTACTGAATACTGATTTTAAAATTTTTACAAAGATTTTAGCCAACAGATTGCGTAAAGTACTGCCAGCCTTGATTGGACCGGAACAAACTTGTGGACTTCTAGACAGGAAAATCTCGCACAATTTGATACAATTAAGGGATGCTGTGGTATATCTCGAGGAACATCCTGAGGAAGAGGCGGCCTTGTTGTCATTGGACCTCGAGAGAGCATTCGACAATATTGACCATAATTACATTTTTGGTGTCTTGCAGCACATGGGTATTTCTGATCGTATCCTGCAAACCATTAAAATAGTGTACAAGTCTGCATACTCCAGAATCCATACCAATGGATATTTTACTAGGCCAATTCCCATTTTGAGTGGTATACCACAAGGTTGCCCATTATCAATGTTATTGTTTACAGTTTGCACCGAACCTCTGGTGCGATTGATGAAGAAACACTTATTTTCACCTACAGTGCCGACAAGACTGCTCACCATAAAGACTTATGCCAATGACATGACTCTGCTACTCCGCTACCATCATCAAGTTTTCCTACTTCCTCACATATTACAGTTTCATGAACAGGCATCTTGTGCGAAGATTAATTATCAGAAGTCCTCCTTGATACCTTTCGGAAACTGTCCTCGGACGTTAATTGTGGATGATGTGCCCATTAAAGACCACGTCACTATTCTAGGCCTCCAAATCACCACGAACGTCACAGAAATGGTCAACGTAAATTGGACATCCTTACTCAATCGCATCCGTTACTCACTACAGCGCAACTTGAGTAGAAACCTCAACATTCTCCCGAGAGTTTGGTTTGTTAACCTCATGGGATTATCCAAGATTTGGTATTTGGCCCAAATTCTGCCCATCCCGTTAGAGATTTCCCAGCGCATCGAGCTGGCAGTGTCATATTATGTGTGGAATGGACATGTATATAAAGTGGCAAAATCTCAGCTGTGGCGTCCCATCATGAATGGAGGCCTAGGACTCATTAAGGTTTCCGAAAAATGTTCAGCACTGTTAATTAGAACTTCCTTACAGATGGGACAATTCAAGGACAACAAACAACTTCACTCCAGCACTGGAACATTAATGAACCATGCCATTTATCGCCGGATGGTGAAATGTATTACCCCTTTACCTGCGAATTTCGTCTCTGGGGATCCAATTCCTACTACAAAGATCCTCTACCGTCATCTGCTGTTACGGATTCCTTCTACTCCCACAATAGAGGGAAAATATCCCAATATTCCTTGGAAGAATATCTGGAGAGTTTTTCGCTACGCGGATATCCCGACGGACTGGAAGGCCTCTGCCTACAAGATGCTCAATGCCATAGTACCCACAGCAGAAAAACAATATCGCCACAACATATGCAATTCACCGTATTGTTCTCGATGCCACAACCTTGACACCCTTCAACACCGTCTTACAACGTGCATTCCCGAAACTTGGCATTGGATACAACATAAAATCCGCTGCATTACCAGGGCAGATAACCCTAATACCATTCGCAGGGCGATCCTGCAGCTAGATATCCAGGTGAAACAACACGTCTTTGCCCAAATATGGCTTATTATGGGCTATATCCACTATATGTTGCAGGATCCATCTCCTAGTGTCCGTGGCCTTGAGAGATTTTTAACGGAACATAGGACGCGCCTCAAAAGGAAAAAAACGTGACTTTCTCTTGATGCTTCACCCTAACATAGATGTCCTTTCTGTGTAAAGGATTGTGCCAGCTGGATGGAGGTATCACCATCTCGGAAGTGTCATCGTCCAGTTGCCAGATGAAACCAAATGGAGGACCAGCAAAGGTAACTGACATCATGCAATGAACAGTAATGTGCTTTACCAAGTGAAAGACCATTACAAAATGCAGAAAGGGTTTAGTATTGTACACCCGATTGTAATTTCAATGTATTGTTTCTTTTATCTAATTTAAATAAATAGGAAAAAAATAGGGAAATGCTTTTACAGTTGTCTGTCGTTATATACCAGCGATGTCCCACCTTGTCTCTTTGGAAACGCTAATGTAATTAGCTGCTATTCGCCACCTCCTCTTTCAGTCGGAGGGTGAATTACCTTAGTGCCTGTGCGTGTAGACTCACAAGCAGCCAGTCAGTATCCAGTGGTGGACACGTAAAGCCGATTCCATGTCAGTTTCTAAATAATACGTTGAACAATCTGGTAAGAAAACCTCTTTATTCTGGATAATTTTTGCTTAAGTGATAAGCAGTAAGAGACAGACAAAACTCAACAGACTATGTGGATCTCGTTAAAACACACAATTTATGTCAAACACCTCGTTTTTCTTTTGAGTTAACAATTTCCGAAATATGTTTTATTCTTTGTTTGAATTTGCCAATACTTATGTTTTACTGAAATATGTATGAGTTACTTGTTTTTTGTGTCTTGGCCTTGCAAAGAGAACGGAATTTCAATGGTATCGTAGCTCTTAAGATATTTTACTATGGCTTAGAGCCTACTGTATTCTTATATCCCCATTGAACCCATAAGAAAATTGGCAAAAGGGTACTGAAAATGCTCATGTAGATTAAAACCTATTAGATAGAGATAGCATTAGATTAGATAGTATTTGCAAGAATAGTGTGCATATATTTACGAACAGGATTTCTACAAATTGAGCTATACTAAAATACTGCATCGCAATGTGTTACGCGACGATCACTTGGTGAATCTTATAAGGCTATGCACTTCGATTTTGTCCACAAATATGTGTTGATAGACTTCTTAAACGAAAGTATACCAAAGAAGTCACTAATGAAATATACGATTTGAAAGGGCGTTCGTAAATCATACGCAACGTACATATAACCAAACTGCCACTTTAACACAACTGAGTGTTAAAAGAGTGGCACAGTCCACATAAAGTGGAAGTAGGTAAATGCAACCTCCCCCCTTTCGCAAACGTTGGACATAGCTGTTATATATAATTGTGTACGAAGGGAATAAACTTATCTAGAGCTATGTGCAACATGTTTGTTGTGTATGACATAATTAGACGAGACAGAAACAGTCTTAGAAAGGAGATCAAGAAGTTCACTGTCTTATCACGCCAAACCAGTTTTTGAATGTCATCTGCCTTTAATGCATATATAGCAAATGAATCTATGAAAGTATTACAATATATTTTTCAGGTATATAAAATTTGTCTGTCTTGTCTCCCTGCCGGATTTATATCAATGTGATTATCATATCTTTAATAATAAGCTTTGTGCAACAAATCCCCAAAATCCTGAATTGCATTTTCCAATATTTTAGTTTCAAAAGTTCGTCGACTTTTCAACAATATGCTTAACTGTTGCTAGGTTAGTACAGATACAGAGTATCTTTCTGAACACATTTTAAAACGAAAGATAAGCGTAACATTCATACGGTGTCGCCGAGCACGGTGCAAAACAAAGGACTGTTGGGGCTAAGCTACTTGGCACCGCACACAAAGCCGGCGAGTAAACAAGGGCGTCCAAGTTCGGGCTGCCTCACGTGACTGTTTTTTAATGTATGTGACTAAGGACAATCAGTGCGATAGAGCCAAAAGAGGTTTTCTCTGGAACCTTTGAAGGAGATCTAGCTACTTCATCGCCGACATGTTTGAAGGAGTCCGCCGAAGGTCCGTGTGACGTCATCCCCGCTAAATAAAGAGTCCAGAAAACAGTAGAGTGAGAGTTACGGACATGAGTCGGTTAGTGTGCCAGTGAGTGGGAGACGGTTGTGTGTGTGTGTGTGTGTGTGTGTATGTGTGTGTGTGTGCGTGTGTGTGTGTGTGTGTGCGTATTTCGTTCGTCGGGTCGAAGTACAGAATATTTAAGGCACATCTAGTGTATGAGAGACCAAGAGAGCGAAGGAAGACAGTGAAAGGACCGGGTGAAGGTACAGTTGTGAGTTGTAATATCACAAAAGACTATATATTGTATTAACTTCAGAAAAGAGAACTGCATTTTTGTGCAAAATTTAAGAGGACAATAACGTGATAGGTTGCTGATCGGAATTGACTTTGTCATTTTTGCAAAGCATTGTCCCGAATCGTTAGCATTATTTAGGGGAGAAATGACCGATCGCTCCTCCATTGCTGCACAAAGGAATTCCCATAGCAGTGCCACGGAACCAATGGACGGATTCGCGTCATTCAGGAGACATCAGACACAGTGTTGTTCCTGTATTTTCAATTGTATTGTCATTCGCTGGCGTGAATATATTTTCCTACAAGAACAATCGGGTAAGTTTACGCCTTGAAAATATTAGCAACAATCGTGTCATATTTGATTTGGAGAAAACGTTGAGAATGGACTGTTTACTTTGTAAACAAAATGTGACTTTAGATCTGAATGTTAGCATTTGCTAAAAACCAATATTTTGGCAACTCGTCTTCAGTTATCGTGAGAACCTGTTAGCTTCCAAAATGCATCATTCAAGGTGCGAGATCCTTAATGAAGGCCTGAAAGTCAGTTAAGCTGTGGGTGCTTTCCAATTAGGTTCCAGCCCAGTGAACTGTTGAAGGAAACAGACAAGTTGGTAAACGTACGTCACTTCTGCTACAGTGTTACATGTTGATGGTTGTGGCAGCACCGTGCACTAATCATGTGGAGTGTATGTAGCTATTAGGTATTTCACAGCAACAACCCAAGTGTAACTAAGAGTGTATAACTTCATCTTAACTTCCCATCGAGGGCTTTAGCTTGTAAGATAATGCAGCCCTTGTTATAGAGGTAAACTTGATTATTATTTTTTTCCGTTTTCCCAAGGAAGTGTTCAATGGCGCGTAAGTAAACGTAAGTAAAGATTCAAGGGTTACTAATCAGCTGGTCTAGAAATTCAAATAATATAATGTATCTGCTGATAAGGGTGCAGTTTGTCCTCGCTACCTTTCAATGCTTATATGGACGATATTCTTAGAGAAGTAAAGGGAAAAATACCAAAAGGCATCAAACCAAAGAAGAACTGCAATATGAATATGCTGCTATTTGCAGATTATCTAATAATTACACAAACAAATGAATATTATTTACAAAACAGTGTGTATGAACTAGGAGAAACATTACAAAAATATGGACTTAGGATCTGAATAAACAAGGAAAAGCGTGGTAAACATCCAGTTCGGTCAAAAATAGTTTTAATCCTGGCATTGCCAAGCCTTATTCCATAACTTAGATAAAATTGGGTATTATATCTTCTCATGTTTTAAAGGGTAGTATTTAGCATTGTTTTAACTATTATTTCCTATTTTTAACATGAATCACATTATACCGGCGGGGTATAATTTTATTGTTTCTCAAAAAGACCAACAATTCAGAATTTGAAACAAATACGCAACTCAGTAGTAGAAACAGTGATTAACAACAGCTAGTAACTGCATGCCTTTAATACAAAAAATTAAAAGAAAAAGTTTAAAAACTTACAGAAGGTGGGCATAAAGTATCCCCCTGGTAATGCGAGGGTTAAACAATAAAACGTTAGAACAAACCAGTACATTTAATTACTTAGAATGCACCATTACTTATTATAATAATGAAGATCTAAACAATAAAGTAATTAAATATCAGTGTACTTATGGGACATCAGCAAGAACATTAAAAAGAAAGATAAGGGAAAAAAGACATTTAAACCTTTACAAAGTAACGGCTGTGCCGATATACCACACGGTTAATTTCAACTTTCGTTATACTCATCAGAAGAATGAATGCAAACGGCCTCGAGTGGAGCCTTGCGTAAACACAATCAGATAAACGGTATTGGGTCACCATTCACGGTACATTTTCTGTACAAATCGGTAATATTACAATACAGCAGTTGAGTCTCTTACAGCAGATGAATGCAGTTGAACAAATACAGCCGATGAAAGTCAGCCCTCTATATCGGGGATTCAAGCACTTCTGGATTAAGGACGTGATAAAGGAGACTGTAACTTTAACCTGTTGTGGATCGTATAATTTATTCCTGTTTGTATACGCTGTGCTGATGTTTTGATGTTGAGGCTGTACTGTAGTGTACCCCCAGCTTCTCTGACCTCTCTAAACCGTGCCACGCTACACCAGTGCCCTCCCCAGACAATTGCACTCTTTCACCAGACAGGTATTGTACTCCTGTATAAAATAACACTCCAAAATAAGTGCATTTTAATTCTATTCTGCGCATATACAAGATGAAATGATGTTATCACTTCCGAATTTTGTTTGCAAGTTACATATCTTAGTACGATTTAAGCCTCTGTCATATAGTTTAAGTATATTTGAGAAATGACACAAACTGTTATATTCTTTGAAGTTTTATTGTGTTCAGCTTATATTCAGGATAATTGTAGTAATCTGTTTTATGGTAGGTTTCCTTACCCGCTTAATGAGTCCTATGTACTTTAATACATTGTTAATTCTTTCCTCTCCCTTTTTGCAGGTAAGTTAAATCCAAGGTGATATATCATGGCTGTTTTGACTTTCATTTTTAAGTAAGTAGCACTACGTTTCTATTGGTGTTTCTTTATAAGCATCTTTGTACATTGCAGAACTACAAAAATATATATTGTACTTAAAATATATTAGATCTTGGAGATATTAGCAAAGTGGCTTTTGGGGGGGGGGGGGATATTTTTATTTGATACATATGTCAGGTAGTTTTCAGGTGTATTAGAGTGCATGGACTCATGCAATATTATGCATTTTTGCAAGGGAATATCTCAATACCCCTATCACTGCCGGCCCCCTACCGTACCCTGTTTTTTGCATTCGGATTTACTCCCCATTTTTTCTTCGCTCTTGAACCTGAAACCGAACTGTGTCTGAAGGTTCATGTTTGATCAAACCAATACGAGACGGATTCAACCAGGAGCTAGTGTGGCCCTTTGTCACAGAGTGCCTTTCAGCTACTCAGATGAAATGTCTCCGTTTTGCGTCCGTTTCGCGTCCGTTTCGCCACTCACCTAAGCCTGACCTTCATTCATAGGACAGTGCGTGTATGTTGGACTTGAACTCAAACCGACAAGAGATTGACTCTGCCAGGGCTGGAATGCAGTGATAATAGAGAGCGGATACGTAAGCAAACAGCTGTAAGTTTAGTGCACATGGGTTCTACCGTTGCTACTCTCGAATGTACACAGCTGCAGCCGTCTGCTGATGCTCGTGCATATACGACGACTCCACGGTACCAGTTACGCCATTCATTCTCCGTTTCGCATGTGAGTGCACGTTCTCTGGTGATAAGGACCTTCTACAAACATTAAACAAAGAAATCACGAGCATTTTCACACTTCCGTGCAGTTGTATGTACAGGGTGCAATAGGGCTTGTAAATCGTTTAGAAAATTTCGAAGATTTCAGAAGGAACTATCTGTTTCAGATTTCAATGCATAGGTTAAAAAAGCTAGTAACAGGCGATTCATGTGCATTCTGTCAGATATATGACCTGTGATAAAACGAGTACTATAACCACGAAATGAAGAAATAGTTGTAGTATACAATGAGCGTATTTTGTTTACAAACTACGTGCTAAAGGTCGTGTGTAGCTACAACAGAGATATTGTGTATATTTTGTGTTCTTTATTTTGCAAGTGATGTGACATTCGCGAAAAAATCCTATTTGTTTCAATAATAAATTAAATACTACATTTTTATTTTTGAAGTTACTGAAACGGCAAACAGTATCAGTCATAAGTAACGTGGAATAAATTATGCATTTACTTAAATATAGGACAATGTGAAAAAACAGCTGTAAACTGCATTTGTTCTTATACCGTATTTATTAAAGTAACGGGAGTCCGAAAACCAATATTGCAGTTCATCCAGACGAACATGGCATAATATTGTAATGTAAAAATCTTGCACGTGCACTACGACTGATGTAATTGATGTAGTAAATCATGCTTTAAAACAGCATATCTTAGCTCCATATTGTGTGCAGTTCTAAGTCAGAAGATATTACAATGCATCAGCCTCTAAATAGTGCTCTGTCGCCAGTGGCAACCATTCTGCAAATAGAGCAATGTAACGAAATCTGGATCTCTTGCACGTTTCAATACTGGGCATTTCAGTTTGACTGATTTGCTGCCATGTACACCTCTACTGTGAAGTGATAGTCCATTAGTACCTCCAGACTAACCACAACTAGTGAACACTAATTATCAATGCTGCACAGACTGTATGTATGGAACTTCATCTGTCCACTCAAAGTCTTGTTTGCAAAACTTTTCAATCAGGTTATCTGAAAATGTAATAAGAGTACTGTAAATATGTTGATCTTGATTTAGTATCCAATTCATTCCTAGTTTACCACGGAAGGATGGGTAGGTAGTGAGTGTGATGGTGTCTCCTTCTCAAGACGTCCTGTTCCGATGTGGAATTAAAAGGGGTTTATGGCTCAATAACTTTAGTCACACGCTCTTTCTATTATTCCTGTTAATCCAATGCCCGCGTTCTGGTCCCAACCACAGAAACATCTACGGTCAGAGTTCGTGTTTTGCATTCTGGGAGCTGTTTGCGATAAACTCTCTTATAGAAACCAAGACATTTAACTTCCTTTGATTCACGATTTTGGACTTTTCAGTCCCTTCCGGCTCTAATTAGTGCTGCCCATCTTTTCTTCGGTCTTCCTCGATTTTTTTGCCATTGACTTTATAATTTATGACTAACTTAGGAATTCTGTTGTTCTTCTTTTGAACAGGTTTTTCCCAGTGATTTCTATTGTTAGCAGTAATATATTTATTTATTCTACTTTTAATTCGTTCCTGATATCTGGACTACATTTTTGTCGTGTTTAGTATACCCAGCTATTACTCCTACACATTTCATTTCTGATATCCATACTCTTGTACTATACCTTTTTGTTAATGTTCACGTTTCTGAACCATAGATCAGAGTTGATATTGCCATTGATTTATATATTTACTATAGAGTCCTTATGAACTTTATTTTTAATGTGGTTTTTAACATGCTTGTTGTATAATTAAATTTATTTATTCTCTCTATAAGATTACCTTCTCCCTGTTACGAGACATTACATCCTAAATACTTGAAGTGGAATACCTGGTCGGTTATTATATTGTCTAGCAGTATTTTCCATCTAACAGAATTCATTCCCCTAAAAGCCATAGTTTTGGGTTTATTCGCTGATATTTAAATTCCATATTCAATAGCAATTTCATTTAAACAGTGCAGCATTTTCTGCAGGTCATCTTCATTTGTGGCCATCAGTACATCCACGTATAACATAGTTTTCTGTTCTACTCCTGATACTTTGATACCTCCATTAACTTTATTTGACCAAATTCTTACTATATATAAATAAAAGAGTGTAGCTGATAAGGAACAAACTTGTCTTCCACCACCATTAACTGTCGCTGGTTCTCTTTTATTTATTTTTATTTTTGCATCAGTGTACATATTTTTAAAGCTTCAATTACTTTTAGTGATATGCCTCTGAATTTTAAAATTTTCCACTGTATCGTTCATGATACAGTGTCAAAAGTTTTAAATTAGTAAATAAATTGTAAGTGTGTCTCCAAGTTTTGTTCAACCTTTTATATAGTTTGTTTCAGAGTAAAGATATTATCAGTGGACATTTAACATTAGTATAATATATTCTCACTTAGTGGGTATGCGGCCTTTGCGTACTTTCAACAAGCAAGTTAATGTCCGACTCTGTTGTGTTCCAAATAGTGATATTACCGGTGTTTCCTCGGAATCGCCACATAACTTCTGTGTTTCTTCTCCCATATCACGTGAACTTCACTTTGCTCCTTTTCGTGGATAGAATGTTCCCAATATAAATGCAATTTTCTCATGTGCGGATAAATATTTTTGTGACACCCACATATGGCTTTCTCCAAGAATTTTGTAGTACGTTCCCATGAGAACTCATACGACATCGAGATAAGGTGCGTCTCAGGAAAACCTTAGTTTTCACCCATAATCTGAGGTTCCATTGTAATGGGCATGTCCGCCATACTTACAAGAAGTTTCTCGGGTGACAGACTGACACTGTGTTTCTATTGCAATGATCTTATACTTCTGGAATGAGCTAATATTTCTGTTTGTTGTAAAATGATTTACACATACCTATGCTTCAAAAATGAATATCAAATCGATAGTCATGTATTTTAAGTGTTAACCTTCATGCTAAATATACTGGGCTCTTGAGGTTCGTTTCTAAGTAGAGCGTGAGATTTTAAATAAGTGATATACTCGTAATATTCTTTTATTACATTTTGATCATCTCAATATGCTGCCTTTATGCAATTTTTGCTCAGTTTCAAATTTTCAGTGTGCAGTATTTTAAGTGGTATAAAAAGATCCAAACCACCTGTTGATGGTATTAAAATCTTTTGGAATTTAGCAGTAAAATTATTTAATACAAGATTAGTTTTAGAAACTTATCAGTACTATGTAGCTTATCGCCTATTTCCAAGAAAAGTTTTAAGGCTACACACGTCAATATTTTGGTATGATGAACTACGTCTATTGTGGGAATGATATTCAAAATTCGAAATCTTTAATTCTGAATGTATCATGAGGGGTTGATGCGATTCCAATTTAACTTTTAAATCTTTGTAATGGTGTTGCTTAAATCCATTTCTGCTTGTTTTGTGAGGCAGCATTTAGCAAAAAGTGCCAAGAAACATGATTTTGTTTTAAGAGCAAATAAAATACCATTGTCAATAATTGTCCTTTAAGCTCCTGGACTCTAGAAGGAGCGTCGTTCTAATTTTGAAGTAGTTAAGGTATAGTTGATGTATTGAATGTGAAATTAATCGAACAATTCAAAAAGTTTAAATTCGTGAGATATTGTTTTTCAGCAGATGATCCTCCTCTAAAGAACCTACGCCCCAAAGAACTTGCAGGAAAATACATTGGTTCAGTAGCCTGTTGAGGAGCAAACAATTTATGGATCATAGAATATCAGGGATGGGTGATCAGCCTGTATGGCAGTGAAGAAAAAAGGAATGAAATGTAGTGATGAAAGGGATGACAGGAAAATTCCCGCATCAAATTATGCCTCCTAGATTTCACTTATCAATCTGGGTGAAAAACGGTGAAAAGTCCTTTGGTCAAGTTGGTCGGTCATGGGGTTTGAACTTGAGACTTCCGAATGCCGTTTGCACCAACTACCCTCTTGCTCGGTTTTAAGTGATATTAAACCGCATTTGAAGTTGCAGAATAGGCTTATTATTCAAATAATTACAGCTCTATACCTCATTCCTCAGGAGGGTTTGTGAACCTACTATGCCTGCGAATTTCTGCTGACATGAAAATAGTCAAAACACGCCAAAGGAAAGCCTTCGGAAGAACGCTCCAAGCGCATTGATTTAAGGCTACTACTGTTGAGAATCTGAGCTCACGATACCGATTACACGGCGCACTACGCTTCGTAAGTTTCTTATTTGATTCCGGAGGGTTAGCACAACTTTTCCGCTGTCAGAAATCCCGAAGCCGTTGGTTTATTCAGCATTTTCACAAATTATTGTGGTCTACAAACCTCAGCACCAGCTTTTCGATTGTATAAGCAAGTTCATTCAGGACAAATAAGAGGTGACATGTATAAGAAAAACGGAAAATTCGGAAAGTAACTATAATTCCCAATTAAATTTATAATTAAGTATCCAATAGCCCAACGTTGCATGAGTAAAATGTATACTCAAATGACAACTTTATTACATTTATTTATGTCCCTGGCCTATCAAATAATTATATCATGACATTAAAGATTTTTAATGATAAATCCAACCCATTTAACGCCTTCATATTGTAATGTACAGCTCCGATGATTCCTAATAGGGGATTAAAGATTCCCCGATGTTGACGCAAAAAGAAAGAAATTAGAAATATCGCCGGAATATCTGACTCAGGGTTGCCAACTCGTACGATAATTATGGGGGTATACGATAATTTTAATGTTTGTACACATGGTTGCCAACCCGTTCTCTAATTATGGGGGTGTACGATAATTTCAATGCATGATAGTTCGATATCGGCGAAATATTTTCACTGGTTTGTTACACCAGCGAAATGAAATTAATTACAAATAGCGGCACCACTTTTGCCCTTATGGTCTGTCTCTACCCCTCTAAGGCAATCATTTCATACCCTACTAAGCCTCCTACCCTTTATACTCTTATTGCCAATGTGCCCAGATCTGGTAATCTCAACAAAGAAGGCACTATTCAAAAGACTGATGGTCAGTGGAGAAAACTCGGAATAAGTGATATTCCGTGCGAAATAAAAAACATGCCTGAACCTGGTAGTTTCTGGAGTGCTGTTGAACACATGTCACCTTGGTGGAAACGCTGATTTCAAGAATTGATGGAGTTTGCATTATCAGTGATTTCATTGTTCCACAGAAGCACTTTATGTGAAAGAGTTTTTTCTAAACTGGGTTTAATAAAAATCGAAGTTAGAAACAGATTGGCGCTAGATAAGGTAAATGGACTTATTCGGTCGTCTCAGCTTATGAAAGAATGTGGTGGATCCGAAAATCTGCAAGTCACCGAGATGTTAGCTGATCTCAAAAACAAATTTATATAATGCTGCGACAGTTGAGGAAAATGACTAACTTTCAGTTTAATAGTACTAGAAACATAAGTACTACATTTGTAGTACTGATTGAGGTCATCAATCTTGTAAGTGGATCATTACTATTACATTTTCATAAGGATTATACTGATATTTTTTTGTTGTATCATTTGGTTTATGATGTACGATAATTTTGAATCCAGATCTATAATTTTGAGTGGCTGGTACGATAATTCTACTTTTAAATGTTGGCAACCCTGGTCTGACTTCCTGAATCTCCCCCGAAGGTCTTCTAAGGTCTAGAAATTCAGCACAGCCTTTCCACTCTTTGGTGGTGGAACAGTTATCAGTTGGAATGCAATAGAGCCACAGCATCTTAAACATTTGTACTTTCTCTTTCGTTCCATAGTTGTTTAATAATATAAAGGCTACACAGGTTTCGATAGTCCATGCACCTTTAATATAGACAACGGAATAGAGGCGAAGCTGATAAGTATGAAAATTCCTCCCTCACAGGCCACTAAGTTAACTTCTTTGGAAAAGACGCATGGTCTGCGGCCATCGAGGAAGGTGCTATTCCGAGCTGTTAATTATAAAATATCAGGGGTACTGTTAGCTGGACTCCATTTTCTTGCTTGATGCAGCTATTTAGCACACCTCTTCATTATAACACACAAACGAAGTGTAGCACAACTTTCTTACTTGAGGGTTATTAAAATATATTTGGTTTGGTATTGCATACATCACAAACAGATTAGATTCTGTTTTGTTCCAAAGTTGTCTACATACATGTATAAGCGTAGCACTTATACAGCATATTTGCATTTTAACTGTTTTAGCAAGATAATCTTTTTCAGTAAGATAATATCTCCCCCTTTCACTTTAGTGGAGGCGTTCTAAATCTGGGGAGCAATATGCTACTTATATTAGTGTGTCTTAACCCTACGTCCACCCCTTCTGTTAACACTACATTAGACACGCGTCGTGGTAGAACACCGCTAGTGTTCTACCTAACAGGTCCTCGGTATATTTTAGTGCTTATATGCTTGCATTTATTTTTATCTGTATTTTTCCGTCATTCACATGCTTGGCTTCCTTTAGATTAAATATGCATGGTTTATATTATCATCTTACTAGATTGATCAAAGATAAATAAAACGTGGCATAAGTACACTATACATTATAATGTGTACTGCACATATGGACAGATAGTAAATTGCGATGTTGAGGTATGCAACTTATAATTTGAAATGTACTGTCAATAATAATGATGATGATATTGATGATAATGGTAGTAATAATAATAATGATGATAATGATAATGATAATAATATAATAATAATAATAATAATAATAATAATAATAATAATAATAATAATAATAATAATAATAATAATAATAATAATAATAATAATAATAATAATAATAATAATAATAATAATAATAATAATAATAATAATAATAATAATAATAATAATAATAATAATAATAATAATAATAATAATAATAATAATAATAATAATAATAATAATAATAATAATAATAATAATAATAATAATAATAATAATAATAATAATAATAATAATAATAATAATAATAATAATAATAATAATAATAATAATAATAATAATAATAATAATAATAATAATAATAATAATAATAATAATAATAATAATAATAATAATAATAATAATAATAATAATAATAATAATAATAATAATAATAATAATAATAATAATAATAATAATAATAATAATAATAATAATAATAATAATAATAATAATAATAACGATAATGATAACGATAACGATAACGATAACGATAACGATAACGATAACGATAACGACGACGACGACGACGACAACCACAACCACCACGACAATCACAACCACCACAACCACCACAACCACCACGACAATCACAACCACCACGACAATAACAATTAATAATTAACAACAACCACGACAATAACAATTAATAATTAACAACAACCACGACAATAACAATTAATAATTAACAACAACCACGACAATAACAATTAATAATTAACAACAACCACGACAATAACAATTAATAATTAACAACAACCACGACAATAACAATTAATAATTAACAACAACCACAACAATAACAATTAATAATTAACAACAACCACAACAATAACAATTAATAATTAACAACAACCACAACAATAACAATCAATAATTAACAACAACCACAACAATAACAATCAATAATTAACAACAACCACAACAATAACAATCAATAATTAACAACAACCACAACAATAACAATCAATAATTAACAACAACCACAACAATAACAATCAATAATTAACAACAACCACAACAATAACAATTAATAATTAACAACAACCACAACAATAACAATTAATCATTAACAACAACCACAACAATAACAATTAATCATTAACAACAACCACAACAATAACAATTAATCATTAACAACAACCACAACAATAACAATTAATCATTAACAACAACCACAACAATAACAATTAATCATTAACAACAACCACAACAATAACAATTAATCATTAACAACAACCACAACAATAACAATTAATCATTAACAACAACCACAACAATAACAATTAATAATTAACAACAACCACAACAATAACAATTAATAATTAACAACAACCACAACAATAACAATTAATAATTAACAACAACCACAACAATAACAATTAATAATTAACAACAACCACAACAATAACAATTAATAATTAACAACAACCACAACAATAACAATTAATCATTAACAACAACCACAACAATAACAATTAATCATTAACAACAACCACAACAATAACAATTAATCATTAACAACAACCACAACAATAACAATTAATCATTAACAACAACCACAACAATAACAATTAATCATTAACAACAACCACAACAATAACAATTAATAATTAACAACAACCACAACAATAACAATTAATAATTAACAACAACCACAACAATAACAATTAATAATTAACAACAACCACAACAATAACAATTAATAATTAACAACAACCACAACAATAACAATTAATAATTAACAACAACCACAACAATAACAATTAATAATTAACAACAACCACAACAATAACAATTAATAATTAACAACAACCACAACAATAACAATTAATAATTAACAACAACCACAACAATAACAATTAATAATTAACAACAACCACAACAATAACAATTAATAATAATGAAATGATGATAAGAAGAACAGCAAGAAGAACAAGAACTACAAGAAGAAGAACAATAAGAAGAAGAATAGTAATAGTAATAATATTTGTCAGGCATGTGATGTTACCCACAAGATATATGTTATTATGGCACAGGTTGCTTTCATACTATTCTTAACGATCAGTTTCTGAGCCCAAAGACCTCATTTTCAGTTTATCTTCAGAATTGGAATCATCTGATTCATACAACTTGTGATGACGTGTGAAGCCATCATCACCTCAAAATACATGATGCATTTGTTCCAAATCCTTGGGATTTTGTAAGTCATATTCCTGTTTGTGAGAAGTAGTAACATACTGCTTGAGAAGACAAAGCAGTATAACACAACTAACGAGGAAGAACGTGTCAGTAATATGTAATTAGAGTAGGCGTGCAGAGCGTTTTGGACCTCGGCGACACGGAACTGCCGATTAATAATTCTTGGAGCTAAAGAAATAAACTAATAACGTTGTCGCTCTACCAAAAGGTTAAGTAAAATGTAATATTAGATATCCTAGTCAGGTGGTCGCATCGGTGCGTTCGTTCGAAAACTAGAACGTTTAAATAAACGTAGGTGTCTCCCAGGACCAGGATTTGGATTAAGATACCATTGTCAGAAAATAAAGTGGGAGATAAAGCACATTCAGACAAGCTCCGTTGTGAATAACTACAGAGCAACTTGGATAATTCGAACGCTTACAATCGAAATTGTCGTCAGTTCAAAGATTGTTCTGCTAACCCTGTATTTTGTATTAAAGCAATGTAAGGAAATCAGATACAACTTGAATTTAATTTTCCTTCATTCGAAGTTTTTGTTCAGATATGTCAGTCCAAAACTAACGTAAACGCGGAAACTTAATATGATAACTTCCGCCATGTGCTCCTGAAAAAGAAGTCATCGCTCCGGAGTTGTTTCTTGTTGTGGGGATGTAACTGAAATGCTGTTTGGGGTGCGGAATAGCTTTCTTAGCTGCTGGCCTTGAGCTTCTATACCTGCTCCGCATCCCCTTGTTTAGAACACGTGCGCCTTTAGCTGTCGCTTGAGCTTCCTACGGTTCGGTGTGTTGCAAAGCAATGCCACTATGCCACTTAGTAAACTACGCGTGCGATAGAAGACACTTTTGCGGGAAAAGTGGCCATTTTTCTAGAGGTCGAAAAGGATTTGAAGAAAAGGTCTGAAATTGCAAAAGAATTCGGAGTACCACCGAACACTTTGTCAACCTCTCTAAAGAATAAGGAGAACATTTTAAGTAGTGCCTCGAATGGGTAGATATGTGTGGTCACTGTGGCCTTTCACTATTTCGAGTTGTACTACTTTACTACATTATCCTTAATGTAAAAGTGAATAGAACTTCGTTGAAATATAGTTTCTTTACTTTATAGCCTTAATTGTGAGTGGATATATTGACGTGTATAGCTAAACTATCAATTTTAGGCCTAACTTTTGTAACTAGAATTTTTGGACATTTCGAACTTTTTGCGCGTCGCTTCAGCTTCGAACTATCCAAGTTCAGTTGAACTGGTTATGCATACTGTAATCTGTACTAATTCAACAAAACATGTAGAAGGAAGACTGGTAAACGTTGGACATTATTGTAGTTATTTTCATTCATCTAAATCTTGTTTTATGTGTGCATGTAAACAAAAACATGGTGTAGTATTTCTAGTCTAATTGCAGCGTCCTTCGAAACGTTTCAATTATCTAGTACAACAGAGTTCACCGGTTGGTCTGTTCGTCGTTTGGCAAATCGAAATACAACAATTAGTTAATTTATGAGTTATGGGATATAGCTGTTGTGGTTTTGGGACCTAACACCGACATGCAGCAATTGATTGCTTGTGTAACTCTCAGGAGACTTATGTCTGGCTAGACAGAACTGGGTGAATATGACAACGTGTTTGATGACCATTTCAGTTAAACCACGATGCCCTAGAAAACACGTCTGGTACATATTAAACTGAAATACCAAGGTAGTAGTTTATTTCACATTAATTATGATGTAAGCATCAGTTTAAGACGTAGTTTGTGAATGGCCCCATAAAATTCCAGGTTAGAGGCCATTCTACTAATTGAAAAATGAATGGTGGAAAATGTCAAAAATTAATATATATTGTTAGGTTAGGACTACAAGAACTAAATTTCTGCTTTGGCCATGTCGAAATAAAGCTGTTAAATATGTTTAACTAAAATGACCCGCTCTTCTACCAAATGTGGAGTCTTTGTCTTCTATACAGGAAAAAATGCTGTCAAATAAGCCAGAAAAACGAATATACATACCATTTAGGAGGGGGCACGTAAAAATCGACGGGCCTTGTCTACGTGTGTATATATTGTATACAATTTATGGAAGAGAGGAATACATATTTTACTTGAAGGTTGATCCGACCTCCTCAGGCTAGGCCCTAGGTGATGATAATGGCTCGACCAGTGCGTACTGGGTAAGGTGATAACATGGTGGTATGGTATTACTTTGTGCATTGCTTCTTTCCTTCTCTGCCTTAGTTATGTGTGGAGCAACGTGCTCCGAAGAAAGCAAATAGTGCCTGAGATACATTTAAATCGGAGTGGGAACATTCGTATTTTTCTTCTTTTTTCTTTCTTTTCTGTACCTTGTTTTTTTAAAAGTCGTCACAATAGAGGTTGTATCTGAGAAAATCATCTGTTGAAAGACACTACAACAGAAAACACCCAGAAACATATGGCGAAATCATAGGAGACGCTAGAGAGGAAGAATTAGAGGTCACTATATCTTGCAGAAAAACAATCTTTATCCAAAAATGAGGTTTGTACCACTACTTTCGGGACCATGAAAACAAAAGACCAGATTTGGTATTAAAACCAAAATTAACCAATTTAACACTACGCAGCACATGTAAATTTTGCAGCACTAAGAGTGAGGAAGGCTGTGAAACAAGCTTGAGGAAAGAGCGAATGCTGGTTTGCACCGTGGCCAGCTTTTCATAGTCGCATTTTGCACCTTACACCGTGCGATACATTGTTTCATGCACCCTTAGAGTCCATGTCCTAATGCCTGAACACCGAACACAAAAATATAAACTAGGATTATTATCAAAGCTGGTTAGGTGCCACAGCAACTTTCTCTATATTCAAGTCTGTCGGAGTATATCTTGTAGGAATTCAACAGAGTAGTGTTTATCTGTTTAATCTGTGATATTTAAACGTTATTTTTGAATACACTATTTTTTCCCAAGCTTCTTATTCGGTAATTGTGCTTCTTATTATTTTCACGGATGCTAATACTCAGAAAGTGATTTCCCTTCCAAAGCGATTATTACGTTCATCACCATAATTTGTTCTCTTTACTATAATATTATTCCTGTATCCGTTTTTACTACAGGAAAATTTTAGCACAGGTTTTCATTATCCACATACGCTCCCAAGGGTTCCTTAGAATATTCACATTCTGCTGCAGAAAGAACATCGCAGATACGGAACGGAAGACGTAAGCGGATTTTCAAGTAATAAGCCGATTTTGCTAGTGGCTAGTAGCTCGTAAGCCGTAATATATACGCAAACAAAAGTGCTGCAACCTAGACTCAAAATAACAAGAGATGTGTGAATACTTAGGTAGCACATCTTAGGTACTCCTTCAGGCCTTTGGACTGTTATGTAAAGAATAACGCTTTCTGCGTTGCGCCACTGAAATTTGGTAAAAGCGCTTGAGGATATGGACGTAAGTTCAAACATTAACATTTCAAAATTATTTTTCACTTCTGTCTTAATGCTTACGACATTGTTTCGATTTCAGTACTTAAATTTCGGTATTATTTTCGTTATTTATTTCTTTATTTGTCTGTTTGTTTGTTTGTTCGTTCGTTCGTTCATTCATTCATTCATTCATTCATTCATTCATTCATTCATTCATTCATTCATTCAATCGTTTTAGTCTTTTAACCATTCGCAATGTTCCAAACAATGCAGGTTTCATTTAATTTCTTTGAAAAGAATATAGTTTTTTTTGTTTCACCATACGATAATAACTTAGAAAACTGAAATGCCCCAACAAACTTTGTCATTCAGTCTTCATCTAAGGTAAAAACAGTATTCTAGGTACAGTAAATTTCAGTGGAAACTTCAAAAGGTGGTTTCTAGTGATTCATTAACTTAGATCGAAAAGGCTTGAGTGAAATCCTAACCTAGGTTCCATTGCAGTTACTGGCTTATTCTCTTTTGTTACCTTGACCCACTAAGCATAAAACTACCGATGAAAAGTTAAAATCTCAAACGGTACACACTTTCGTGCAAATCCTTCCAATTTCTAAAAGAGCAAAATACGTCAAACAGCTGACCATGAAATTCGAACAAATTTCTAGTATTTTAGAGCTATTGCATAGCTTCTTGTAAGCCATTCACAAAGTACTAAATCTTATCTCAACATAACTAAAACAACCTGATTACGTATATGGAGTCTTTCCTTGAAAAGCGTCATTTTTATATCTACATTAAAACACTTTTAAACAGGAAATAAGTGCATTTTGCTGTACATATATTAGAAAAGAAAGGCAACTACCCAAAGGTATAAAATCACTGTTTTCTTTTATTTACATGTGTCTGATCGCCAAAGAGTGCTTGGGCAAGTCTCCTCCAATTAGTACCAAAGAAAGAAATACGTCCGAAATATATAGTACTTTGAGGCTGCCTAAGCCTAAAAAGGGAAAAAAACAATTTTAGAGAAATATCGGTGTGTGTGGGTGTGGGTGTGGGTGTGTGGGTCTGGCTAATGAACTGCAGACAGATTTGCAATACGGGGCTAAAGGCGTGGCACTGTAGTGAGTAAAAAAAAAGGGTAGATTACACCTAGTCTCATAGCAAAGCCACGTTTTACTTTTCTTTAGATTGATCTCCAAATTCTTAATGTCTATTATGGAAAGGTTTGCAAATATTGCTCGAAATAAACATCATTTCTTGGATTAAACGATTCTGTATTTTATGGAAGGTTTTAAGTTTATCCTTAGATTCACAAAAGTGTGTAAAGCTTTAGTAAGCATAATGCAATATTATATTGAAAAATATAAGGTCTACAAATTCTCCCTATATCTGTAGCGAAATTAAAATTTGCATCGAAATAGCTTTAAACATGTTTGTCTATTAAGCTACATTATAACACAACTTCTGCTTTCGGCTGATATCTATGCAACAAACCGACTATCTTGGGTGACACTTCAGTTTAATTAAATTTCAGTGAATATACATAGCTTCTGAACTTTGCCAAACTGTGTTACCAGCTTGCCATAGACGAATAATCTGGCTTCTGATGTATACCACATTCTGTGAATCAAGCTACAGTTGGAACTTAATGAATAAAGATTTACTGAGCCATCAGAAATAAACAATACTTTCATGCCGACGTGTCATTGGTTACAGCTATGCCCAGTCAGTAGCATGAACACTGGTGTTATCGGAGAGGGGTGAAGACAGGAATAGATGAGGAATAGAAAGGCGTTGGTAAATAATCATGATTTCTATCATTTTACTAAATTCGCTGTCTATACCTGCAAGGAAATATGCACCGACACAATTTCTATAAATGTTTATCTCGTTTAAAATGAAACAGACAAAAGAATAAGCGTTTGTAACAACAGTTTGAGGATTGAGTAGAGAATGTTGTGTGAATATAATACATACAATCTTTTGAAGCAACTGTGATATATTTGCATATTTTTCTCTTCTCGCATATCTCGGCCTCGGAGATTGCAGATTTCCTGACGAACATCCTCTCTGCACTCTTGCCTTCAAAGGCTGCTCATTTATGATCTAAATTTATCGTATTTTGTATTCATTTTGAAGATTACGTCGTTTGTACGTTTCCTAAAGCACAAAAAGCGTATAAAATATTCTTGGAACATGTTTCTGCATCTTGTTATTCGACTTGGAAATTATGCAAGACTGTACCAATCTGCCTTGTTGTCTCTGCATAAGGCCAACAGGCAAGGCAATCTAGAGAAATCAACTTGTACTGCCCATTCTCTGAGTAGCGAAGAGACGGGTAGAATGTAAACGAATTACTACAGTCAGTTCCACTGCAAAGAGGAACGGCACTGCTCTCTTCTTTTCCAGGACAGTCTCGCTTTGGATCAACTTTTATCATACAGGGACAAACTCCCCTGCTTCCCAGGTTGTTAACAGCATTCTGACTCTGTCGGCTTGGAATATCAAGGGAGAAATACGTAAAATGTAAAACATACAAACTGCTGATGTTTAATTCAATGGTGCGTTTTATTTGTTTTCATCCCGTTTGAAATTTGTTTTAGTGGACTAATAAAAAATCTATACATTCAACAGAATAGATGGCAGTGTACATAAGACGTTTTATGCAGCTTTTTACGACTTGTTATTTGCAAAAAAACTGTGCCTACTGTCGTCCCTTGGGATATCGAATTTCGCTGGAGAACTTCAGATATAAACTGGAAAGTAATCCAGGCTTTACAGTGCCGCGCCGTAGTCGAGTGGTTAGACCATTCGCTTCTCACCAAGCCGGCTCGGGTTCGATCCCAGGCAGCCGCGTGTGGGATTTGTGGTGGACGAAGCAGCGCTGGGGCGGGTTTCCTTCGGGTTCTCCGGTTTCCCCCACCATCTCATTCCACCGGTGCTCCATCTTCATTCCATGTATCATTAGTGTCGCCGCCTGCGGTGCCGTAGTAGTTAAAGCGAGCGTTAAACACCACAAAGAAGGCTTTGCTGAACATATCGTTAAAGTAAACAATTATGTGATTACTCATCCTAATGTTCCAAAGAGCACGAACTTGTGCAGCACTATAAACCAGGATTGGCGAGCTGATTTTATTTGGTCCACCTATAAACTTAAAAAATATATAAATAAGCGAAATGGTGTGATTGTATTACATTAATATTTCATACAATAAGGAATTGTGCCGTGCTAAAGTAATGTACGCATACTATTTCGCGCACTTCATCACCACCTAAGACTGACTGAGCAAAGGAATTTATAAAAACGAATAGAAGTGTAAGCTGCAAAGAAAGGAATACCGGGGAAGAGTTACGAGGTTTTTATATAAGAATGTGATCCTGAAGAAGTGATGTACTCCCACTCACAGATTGCTCAGCAGAAGTAAGATCACAGTTCATACCAATTCAGCATTGTGCTTACCAATAAATTTAATAAACTGAAAATAAAAAGCAAATATGCTTACCCCCTTTCGTCCTCAGCCTTAGTTCAACAAGATTATCCTAATGGGATTGCTTCAAATGGCCTCTGCCATTCACAATTTTAATGAGCTAGGAAACCACTCATGCACCCAATGAGAACCAATTACTTAGTAAATCTAAATAGGCGATTAGTCCAGGTATAGCCAGAAGGAGATGACCAGCACAAATAGAACCTCTCCTGCAGAAGTGCGATAACGTTATTAGTTAGGTTATAAAATAAAGAGGAACACCTCACGTACTGCGACCCATGTGAGATCTGTTAAGGCTACCACTCCCCCCGCCCTCCCCCAAAGAGGAAGGGGGCTCCACGCCGCTGGACACAGAGATGCGCGGAAGTCCCTGAGTTTGTTATTATAATGATAAAAACAACAAACTTAATTACATATTTTAAACAATGTTTAATAATGTGGTCAGATTTATAAGGATCGTAAATGATTTTTAAAACTGTTTAACAAGCCATCTTACATTGCACGAAAGTAATTACTGCGTAGTCCATGCAAAATACTGTATTACTTAATATTAATATGTACCATACCCAATTTTGTAGTTTGCATTGAGAAGGATTCTTTTGTTTAATATGTTAGAGGTCTGAAAAATATTTAAAGGCTATGTTAGTATCCATAGACTGTTAAGGAAAACAAGAACAAACAAAAAACTGCCTATTGACGGTACTTTGATAAATTCTAAAGCATGGATAAAGATAATGTTGATGTTCGATTGTATACTAGATCAGCAAAAATAGACTACGTACTTATTTTGAAATAAATAAACTTTAATAGTGTGCTTTATCTTACCGTCATAGTCATATATTTTTGCATTCTATTCATAAAATTCAGTTATTTCATGCCAATTTTATGCTCAAAATGTAGCAAATCTAAGCTAAACTTTTCTAAATACTTCTGAATATGTTCAATATCCTAAGTATACTCACAAATGTGATTGATGGTGCAGAAAGAACAGCGAGATGAAGACATAATAATGGCGTTTTACCACTGTGAATTTTATTTTACCTACCATAAGACTGTCTGTTCACCAGCTCATGGTTTTAGGGGACTGAAGGGGAAAGGAGGGACATTTCACGATAGTGTAACCCGACTTTTGTAAACTTCGTAGACAACGTTGTGGCTGGTTAGGTTGCTAACCTAACTCCAATGTTTTTCCCGCTATATTTGCGCGCTAATATACTGATATCTCTTAATTTCAGTTAAAAATGTCACAAGTCACTAGCGTTATTTTGGACGTAAAGAAAACAAGAGTGTAGAAGCAGATAAATGCCCGCCTAGGAATGCTGTGAAGTCTGCTATAATATGTGGTTGCAGAGCAGAGGGTTTCAGAGTGATAGTTCCGTGTGTAAAACAGGTGTACATAGGATGATTTAAACAAACATACCTAAAGAGGTTTCTAAAGCGGACACATTTTGGGTTTCATTGGGCCACACTGTCATTTGTTTGCCCCCATACATGGGGGACCCAGGGTCGATTTCCAGTATCAGCGTGGGGATTTTCTCCCTCTGGCAGACCTGGCCCGGGGTGCTCTCAGCCTCGTTAGGTCCCTGATAGGCCAGTTGAGAAGCTACTTGATTGAAAAGTAGCGGACCCTGGCCGAGAAGACTGCATAACCGACCGGGAGGGACCGAGGTGTTAACCACATCCAGTCCCACACCCCACTCATGACGCCTGTGGTAGGTAGAGGTAGTAGACACGGCGGTCGCGCGGTAGGACATTGCCCGCATGGACTGTTGTGCCACGGGGTTACGGTTACTTAAAATATTTGCTGCGTTTTAGCGGTTCATTTGAAGCAAATGACCAGAGTCGTTTTCCCTGAAAGTTCTGCATTTTAGGGTTACTCATTATGCTAACTACAAAATTAGAGGATGAGTCAGAATTGGTGCCACACAAATGTAATGACTTTGAATCAAAGTGAAACCGTAAGACTTTACCACTCAAATCATAAGGCTTTACCTATCATCAAATGTAATATATAATTTACAAGTGGGTCTCAATCTGTTCGCTATCATGCTCGGCACGTAAAAACCAGCGACGAACGCCAGTATTTAAGCCTTGATTAACAGAGAACCCTGGTAGAACAATGTTGGTCGCGCGGGGCCGAGTAGGCCTGCGCCATATTCGTGTGCTAATATGTTTGTATTTATTTCTTTAAATTTAGTTTTTCTTCATTCCAAGGCTTAGTTTCAAGTAGCTGAGGTATACATGGTTTTAAGTAGCATTATCTTACTAGATAGATCAAAGACAGATAAGATGTGGTATGAATACAGTATACATTATAGTTTTTACTACACTAGATGGTAAGGTAATGAGTTGAGATGTTGGGGTATACAACTTGTAATTTGAAATCTAATGACAACAACAACAACAGCAATGATGATGATATATTTGACAAGCATAGGATGTTCCCAATGAACCTAAAGTTCGTTTTAGTAGTTTTTGGTTTATATTCAGAATTAGAATCGTCTGATTCATACAAGAGCTTATCTGTTGATTAGGCATCATCACAAGGCAGATGATGCACTTCTTCTAAATCCTTGGGATTTTGTAGATCATACTCGTATTTGTGAGAAGTAGTAGCATACTACTTGTAATGGCGAAATAATATTGCGCAACTAACGAGGAAAAAAAACAAAAAACAAAAAAAAAAAAACATAAGCAATATGTAAGAAGAGTAGGTACGCAGGGTCTCATTGTCCTGGATGTCCTAGTGAGGATGGCGTTCGAAAACTATAACGTTTAAATAAACGTTCTCTCAGGCTCATAGCGACCAACGTACAGTTAGACCCCGCACACACATTTCGTGGGAAATGGATGATATCTCAGACCGTAACCAGTTTTTAGATCATTAATTGTTGTCATGCACCTTCCTGCTATATGCTTGCTCCCTTAGCACACCTCACAAACAGAAATCAGAGAGGTCAAATTCGGGGATTTTTGAGGCCAGTGCAGTAGTCTACCACGATCAATGCATCGACCAGGACATGTGTGATGGAAATAGGCATGAACACAAAGCACATAATGTGGTGGTGCTGCTTCTTGTTTGAAATTCACAAAACTCGGATTTGTAGTAACGCTGAAGTACGGCTGCAACATCGTTCGTTACACCTCTGCAGTCCCTGTTGGACTATCAAAATATAGGTCCCAGTCACCCCAGCAGCAGTCTCAGAGAACCAGTCATTCACTTTTGAAGAGACATTCATTCTCCGAAATTACTGAAGGATTTTCAGTGCCTCACTAAAGTTTGTTACTTTGGTTGACAAGTGTACTTGTATGATACCGGGCTTCATCACTGAATGTCATTACACCTAATTGATGACAAAAGGTGGTCATAATAAGTACTGTGACAAAAACGACAAAAGCCCAGTACTGTTACGTTTCTTTCCCTTTACTCTTCTTCTAAACTTTTGCACAAAAACGCAGTCCTGTTCTCGGAGGCTTGACTCACCCCATTCACTGTAACTCTTCACCTTCTTTGTCTCATACACTAACTCCGATGATACAATTACTCAACACTCATTACAATTTCTTCACTTCGCCGCGACAAATCTTTCACGACGACAGTACACACATGCACACACATCTGTGTCGAATTCACTGACGCACTGACCGACTCAAAAACTGCCTGCCTTCACGCGCTCCACTAACTTTTGTACCGGCAATTACGTAGCCAGATATTTCTCGAACGTCTGCAAACGAGCCGGCTGCCACACACTCCTCGAATGTTCTGGAAAACCCTTGATTGTTGTTGGTCACGTGTTCGCTCGCGTGAATGCTGTGTGGGAGCTTGAACTCGAGCGTCTTTGTCACGTGCCTCGTTAGTGGGGTGGGGCAGCCCAGCCGTGACCCTCCTTTGTTGTGTTGCCGCTCCCGTGGGCCAGTGTCACAATATTCTGTTATTTTATAACCTGAGTGGTAAAGTAATTTTGATTCACCTGATTATTATGTCAGGATCCTACTTGTGAAACGTTGCATCGATTTAAAAGTTCTTGCCGCTCGTGCAAGTCAAGATGATGCCAGGATATAATAATTTTTAACTTTGCATGATAAGACTACGCACGTATTGGGGGTCATAAAATATTAAAAGGAGTTAGTGTCTGTATGACGCAGGAAGCAATCCTGTGCACTCCTATATCGCCGTCACGCGGAGCCACAACGAAAATGAACGAAGGGGTAATCTAAGAGATAACTTTATACCCTTATCCTACGTTTATCACCCTATAAGGAAAACGATTCGCCTTCACACGACTTTGGCTTAAATGTAAAGCTTATCTGTGCGTGAGTCGGTCTTTAAGTGGGCCACGTATTTAAGTGCGTCAATCGGTTGTGCCACTTACCATTATGTACATGCTTTATGTATTATAGGAATGACTTAAGCCTCTAGCAACATGTCTACAGAGGATAAAGGTAGGAGAGAAAACCATAACGGTCATTTTAGAAAGCTTACGAAGCTGGAACTCTTCCGAGAATAACCCCAAATCCAGTTATAAAGTATCAAACAGTGCTCCTACCTTGCACGGAGTATGACTTTTAGTAAATAGAACTATTGTATTCTACCCAAAAATTCAATATCGAGATTTCACGAGTATGAAATACATGCATTGCGACTCTTTGAATCTAAAATAATACGACCAGTAAGACACGAGTATATGTTTAGCGTGTGTTACAATAAAAAGTTTATACGCGTGTTACATACAACCTTCCTTGCAATTCTAGCATTACAATACGTAAAATTAGCTAATAAATTTACTAAATGTAAAATTATTAGGTATTAGAGCTCGGAGAGTATGTTCTAATATGGTTGCTGATGTTTCATCTTGTTTAACATTTGCAGAGGAAAATGGAAGCTTATGATAAAACTATTGCAAATATGGATTGTATTAATTCCAGAAAAATCAGATGTTTACGAAAAAGAATGTAAAAAGTTTTCTGGATAGGGAAACGAAAAATGCGTTATTTTGCGAGGGTGGCGATTTCGGGTTTTATTAAAGGCACACGTTGGAGAAAAGTATATTGTGGCGGTGATGACGTCATTGCTGTCTTGTTGCAATAGAGAAAACGCCATTCATTTTCTGGAACTGGTGCTAGAAATAGGGTAAATTGGCACGATTTATTCCGTCATAATCAGTCGTTTTAATGATAGGATCGCATGAAAGGCGTTTTTAGCGTGTGTGATTGTGTCTGTGGACAGCATAACTGAAAAATCCGTTACATATCAAACTTTGTACTTAAAATAAACTTCTTCGAAGGATACAATTCGAAGTTGTTCAAGAAAATTCTCCTACCCAAAACTACTCTTCACATAAAAACCCTTGAAGACATGGATTTTCTTAAAAATGGTTGTGAAGGCTTTATTTAAATATAATGTGACTACGTTATTTTGATAGCAAATGAAATGTGCATGTTAAATTTTCTGGGAATGGCCTCTAAAGTCCTCTATATTCTGAATAACGTGTATAAATGATAAACCGTAAAATATAGACAGAAGCTGAACACAAAAATATAGATATCCTGAAAGCACGCAAGCTATATTAGATACAGTTAAAGAATTCATTCATTCATTTTTGTGGCGAAACCTATCTTGAGCCATTCTTCGTTATTGATTTGAGTTTTAGAATACTTAAACTTTTCTCAAATAGGAAGAGGTTATTTTTTTTTTCCTTGGCTATGCAATGAGAATGGAATAACAAAACCATCACATAGCAACCGGCTCTTAAAATATTTGACTCGCTTAAGTCTCTGAATTCTCCTATATCCCTCATACCTATAAGAAAATGTGCTCTTTTGGGAGAAGATGCTTATTTTTAAAATCAAAAAGTTAACTAAATATAAATTTTCATCCTAATTGTTGGAGCTGTTTCCGTGACGAGACCTTTAATATCCTGGTTTGTTTGTTGAAATTTTCCCATTAATTATCAGAGAAATTATGGCCAAAAGAAGGTTTCGACTAATTGTGACTATTACGCATACACTAATGTAGCTATGTCAACTTTCCTTAGGCTTTCTGAAAGCTCTTGATGATGCCTTTAATATCCTGGCTTGTTTGTTGAAATTGGCACATTAATATATAGATTGTGGCCAAAATAAGGTTTGGAGTAATTGTGACTGTTATGCGTAAAGTCACGTCTTTTTCAGGAATTACACCTGTATAGATAAACTTAATAAGCAAAACCCTGTCTGAATACAAAATTTGATCGAAATCGTTAGAGTCATTTCAAGCTGAGCAGAATATATTTACGTACAAGAATTGCTGATTTAAATATATAATATTCAATAAATAAAACATGACAGATTATATTAGTAGCTACTATTTGTTTTCTTACTTGTATTTGCTAAAACAAAAGTACAATTGTGACAGCTGTCAGATCGCGGCACACTAAAGCAATCAAATGCATTTCGGTATACTGAACAATACTACCAACAGTGGGGACGAGAATATAGGCAATCTCAAAATTAAGATATCCTGATATCAAAATATAATAGAATGTTTGTTAATCAAATTATTTATTTGGAAATGAACTTTAATTTGAATGAGCGTTGATCATAATCACATTTTTTAAAGTTGAAGGTTGAAAGAATCTACAGGGTTTTGATGATGAAAGCTGAAGTGAATGTTGAGGTAATAGGGCTTCGTACTTTGTCCAGAACTAGTGAATGGCGCTGTTGATTTATCTGCAATAGGCTTCAGTGAATATGCGTTGGCGTGATCCGTTATTTTTACTGTTATTCTTGCTCCTGTATTCTGAATTATGTTTGTTAGTGCTGTTCAACGGCCCAAGTGTTTGTGAGCGACATTGTGTTATTTTGATGTAGTGTCAGTCATCTGATGTCAGCCATTTTTATACATACACAATTCTGTGATTTGGATTTCCATTATTACCTACTTCTTTGTGAAAGTACTGTACACATTTTACACTTCTCCGCGGCTAGCTAAATGTAGTGATACATCAGGAAAAGCTTTATCTTCAAGCCCTCAAGTGTGTTTTCGTTGCTTAAATTGATCATTAACTAATATTCATGAGAATGCAAAGCAGTAGTCCTAACCTTTCTTTTGTGCGGAATGTTCTGGGGTTGTTTTCTTTTCGCATCTCTTACATCTCGTGCAAATTTGAATTCCTGGCGTGAGAATGGATTAAATGTATATGATACTCTTCGAAATATTTCTCTTTTATGAGTTTGGCCACTACGCCCCAGATTGTTTCTTTGCAATCTTCATTGGATTTTCTCACGTTGATAGTCAAATATTTTGTCCAAATACATCAGCAATTCTCTAGTCAATTTATGCTTCATAAAACCTTTGAACGACACGTTATGGCAGGAACTCGTGAACAGAAGGTAATTCGTAGTTACAGTGCGTCAACGGTTACATATAACGGTTACAAGTAGCCATTAAGTTTTTTTTTCTTGGTTGCATTAATGGTGACCATTACCCATTAGCTGTAACTATGTTTCCTTATGAGTGATATTAACAGAGGCTACTAGATAGGTTATTTGATGCAATCTTAATGGAACTTTCTGTAGCTGTATCAACACTTTGATTAGGTACTACGGTAATTTATAATCGCAAAATTCATTCGCACTTGTTTCTATATTCCTGCACATATGCACAGTATATGCCTACAGGTGAGCTAAGTATATAAAAAGTACGTAATGCAGATATACAAAAGAAAAGTACACCATCATTGCCAACATAAATATCACTGAAGTTAAGCAGATAATAACTTAAATATTTTCATAAGAAGTTAGATAAAACACTGTAATGCATTCTGAAATACAATGTTGCTAGAGAAGAGAAACATTAACGCCCAAACTCACATTATCGTCTAACACGGCAAAAGCTGCGGGTAGTTTGAGTTGGTTACATACATGTAGTAAAGCGAGTAATTGGTAGGCATTTTGCTCTCCAAGTGGTACATTAGATCCACAGTGGCATTCACAATCTCTTGTGGAAGAGATTAATACTGAGTGACGAGTTGAGGTACCTATTTCCTGAATGCTTATGCAGAGAACAGTGTCCGGACTCGGTAATCATTAATGGGATAAACAAGTTCTTTTTCGCTCCTTTGGTAACTGTTATTGTATAGCTGCTTCTTTGTATCAATTACTTTTTTAACCGTTAATGGGTAATCAGCTACTGTTTTGTCTCCATTACTTCAGTAGCAACTGAACATACATGTTTTTGTTTTCAGTTTAGCGCCAACAGTTGAGGTGGATGACATCGCTTATTAGTCATTGCTTACTAATATAAGTGTGGCTCAGAAATGAGATGACGTTTTTATCAGATATATCGTATTTTAGCAAGCATACTAAAAGATAAACGACCGTGAGTAGTCATCATCCGAATCACAGGTAAGCGTTATTGGCCAATGAATTGATGAATGGATTAATCATATTTAATGTGTGTTGATACTCTGAGGCTTTACAGAGTGTTCTAGACTATTTTCGCAAATACATAGCATTTAATGGGCGGAGTTTTTTTTTTTTTGGGGGGGGGCTTTGGGGTGAAGTTGTTTACAAATACGAGGCAGATCCCCCTCTTTGCTTCACGTTCCAAGTTCGTGTATGTGACCTGCGAATTAGCATTAGCAGTCCTACACTCAGCTGTACGAGACGATTACGCAGTCAGGCTACAGAATGAATTTTAAGCGTTATTCTTAGTGCCCACATGATGAATACCCAATACGCCAGCTAGTGCACATAGAATACCAGCTGATTTAAAGTATAGTGATCCAAAATACATGCAAGAGTGCAGTCCAATTTTGTAGAAGTTTAGTGACAATTATAACCAGCAAAGGACTTTTGTATTCAGAATATGTCCTTCAAATATACTCGCCACATCTCAAGACCAACTTATGTTTCTTAGAAATATACCTCTACATTTCCTTGTTATTGTTTTTGGTTTTTATTACGCGGGGAAGCATTATTAAAATGGTATTTTTTTACAGGAAAATATTTCACATAATTTTAAATATCTGATCCCACGCCTTTCTCATATTTCTGGTAATTGATGTACAAACTGAAATGCTGTTTATTTAGATTGAGAGACCCATCATGGCCTATTAATTTGCCCTATGTCTCTAGACATTTGGGAGAGCAAATTCACAACAATAAAAGCAATTTTATGATATTATTTTGATTTACACTGACATGCCTTATAGGAATTTATTTACTTTCCCTTTTGTATTTTATGTCTATGAAATAAAATTCATAATCAATACTGTGTTACACTAATATGATTAAGAGCACAACCTTCGTGTTTAGCACTTCTTTCCTACAGGTTATTCAGTAGCTTTGTTCTTCGCCAAACAATACACACGTTTTAAACAGCAGTGTCCATTTGGGAAATTGAATATTCATTTTACCTTGTACTGTTGGATAGATGGAGATATTTCGTGTTCAATAAAATTGGGCAAATGTATTTAAAGTTTGCCCAAATTGGAACTCGGATGACACTTTTGCGGATATTTATTCCTCAGTCTTATCTGTGAAAATTTAAGAGCATAATTGTAAGGTAGACACCAAATATATGTCTTATAAGGTAGCATATATTCTTACGCGCTCCCTTTCCCACCCCTTATTGGTTAATGTATACGTTTTAATGGCGGTGTACAATGCAAGGTTAACAGATCTGACTTGATAGATTCCCATGCTAAGTATCATCATCCTGAGCGGCAGGTTTACACCGAAGGCTTTTCCTGCCTTTACATCTGTTGATAAGAATTCACATATATTCTAGATGCACGAACTTTATTATGAAAATCTAAACTTGACGATTCCCGTTCAATGTATTAAGATGAAAGTTCGATTTTATGAAGCAGCTAGTTTGTGTCACACCATTACATATCCCACAATGGCAGCCAATCAGGTTTGACTAGTGCATGTGACAGTTTAGAGATACGAGGCAAAGGTGTATGGAACAGGGTTTAGATAGTTCTTGAATGATGTGTAGCTTTAGTTCGGTGGTGTAAGTATGTAAGGTCGTAGGTTGGAAATGTGTATCACCAACAAACGTTACTCATTCAATAATATTATTGGTGGAAGGAAATATGACAAGTATCTACTTGACTTTCATTTAATGCATTTGTTCAATTTCGACATTTACACACTCTTTTCTGACTCAGAGCTTAACAGTTATTTTTACCGTAAAAATGCACTTGAGGCTAGTAATATTTACGACTGTGTACCCTCCATATTTCCCTAACCGTGCGTATAGATGATTTTCGGGGTAATCTCATTCCACTGGGTCCGTTTTTAAAGTGGACGTCTGCTGGTAGGGTGACGATGAGAGGACGGTGAAAGGAGATGACCTGTATGGATACCAAACCTAGTTGGGTTTTGGAGATACTTCAGATGCTCTATTCAGAGGTGAAGACTGGATAGGGCTGACTTAAAATTGCGATCTCAGAGCAGGGAATCGACCACGGAACCGCATTATGACACCACTGAGCTACTCCGGCGCTCTTTTTGTTTATAATAAAGTATGTTACAGCTCCGAGGTTGAAATATTTTAGTACTGTAACCAAGACTGGGCCTTCTACGCCTACTGAACCTCACGAAGGGACGAGGTGAAGGAGTTGATAGGGTGGCTAGATCTGGTACAGGCTGACACAGTAGAGCGAAGCCCCACCGTTTCCATATTGTGCATCCTAGCACGGCGTCCTTGCGATTGCACCTCTGTCCTTAAGGAAAATTAGATCGACCTATCGATTCCAACTAGACAGTCTCTCTCAGAGCACATCCGTCGTATATGTTGCACATGACTGTTCACTGCACCTGGCCCTGCATCCCGGAAATATGAATACTGAAATGAAATGAGAATGAAGGAGGGAGAAGAAAATTTGTCGCATGTAAAAATGTTTCTCAGTTTTCGCCTAGCGACCAGGAAATATAAGAAGAGGGGTCATAATCAGGAAAGTCAGTCATATATGGGTTTAAAGCCGAGGTCCCCTAATCCGATCTTCAGATGCTACCGCCTGATTCGTCGCGCTGTAATGTTTAACTATGACACTGTTTCAGCTTTCCAATGCTTGTTTTAAACTTCTATTTAGGTAAATAAAAATTTAAATTACTACCTGCATTTTGGCTGCAAGCTGTGGTTCTCACAAGGAACGCCCTACTGCTCTGAAAGTGGGTTGAGATTCGGTTTAATGGTTATCTGGACGAGGAGACGTATTTGGCTTAAAGTGGCAATAAACGCCATATCTGAGTGCAGGTTTAAATGATAGACCTTTTGACTAGTTTAATTGTTGGGCGTAAGAATTGGAGATACCGTCAGCAACAGAAGAACCGTAAGGCTAGCGCTAAGCACAAGGTAAACCACTCGAAATGTCAGCACTCGAAAACAGCCGTAAATATCAGCTCCGTCCAAAGCCATTTGAATTTATAGGAAGCACGAAACCTTAACCAGCTAACTGCTAGAAATCCCAGTCTAGAACGAGTGGAACCGTGATAGCCATATGCACATTTTGGTGAAAATTAGTCATTCTTAGTAAAGAGGAGAAAATTAATGTGTGGGCGGTTCTATAAAGCATCACATATAACGCTTGTTTGCTGAGTTTGATATAGCCTCTTTATGCACGGAGACTAGAAAGTGTTGAAAGGTACTTAAGCCCCGGTTGACAAAGTAGCAAAACATCGTATTCTGTGCCAAACGGCTTTACCAAGTTACATGCTCTCTGAAGGTGTGTTTATTATGAATGGCTTATAGCACTTGCGGCCACTAAATGCCAACAAATAATTCCATGCAGGCATCCTTCCAGGAACTGAAAGCAAGTTATAGAAATTTAAGTGTGAATACGTTTCAGCAGTAGAAAAGGAATAAGGACTGCATAAAACAATCCTTCTAGGAGCGAGACGCTGCACATTTTTTTAGAATACCATGCTTTTCAAAACAAATGAAATTTGCTTATACTCTACACCAACTTCCTAATGTTTTGCGAGGTAATTACCGCGTGGTTAGTTGGACTTACTCTAATAATTTGTTAATTGTCATTAACCCATTAACGACCAGCGGCCTATTTATAGACCGCTAAACATATTATTTTTTTATTTAGTTTACATGCATTCACAAGAGTTATTTTGACCATGTATGCCATCATTAATGTTATATGATTATGTGAACACATTATTGTCTCTTAAAAACTACAATATTGTGTAGTTTATTAATTTACAATAATAAGTTGCAACTTACTGCAGTGCCTGTGAAAGCATATTATTGTTTTTTTCTTTCCTTGTTACGTTTCACTTCCAACTTCTTGTAATACAATAAACTGTCGATAAAGGTTCCTATTATTGTATCAGAAAGAACGTGCCACTGTAAGCAATTCTAATGCTGAAAATATGATCCTAAAGTCAAGCGATCTATCTATAGACCGCTGGGCACAAGTGCTATCTCACTTCACCACTAATACTTTTGTATTAGTATTAAAGCATCTGCCATGTGTGTTATTTGCTCTCTACAGTTTTTCTGTTTGAAACAGAGTGAACTGGGTATTCTATATTGTTCTATGAAGCGACAATAACATGTAAGCACATGGATTCCTAAAGTACATATGTCTTATAGCTATTATTTTTGCAGTTCTACGCTAACAAAACTGCAAACCACAATATTCAAGTCCGTTGGTTATTTCTTTTTTTACTTTTCATCATTTTTAGATTATATTCAGATATATGGCGTGTAACAATTATGATATCATATTCAAAGGAATTATTATGGTTACTATGAGCGACGATAACTAGTCCAATGAAACTCATGATGCTTGTGAAACAATTGATGTGATTCTTCCTCCTGATCCAGACAGTCAGACTGATGAAGATGAAGCACTACGGGTATAGTAAATGTGAATGATGCTCCCAGCCCAGTTGGAGTGCATTTCACCACCTCTGAAAAGAGTGACTAATGACGAATGACTAGGTTTGAAAAGTCCACCAGATAAGAAAACCTCTGAGACCAACACAAGAGAAAAAATGTGCTTCATAGTACACAAAAATTCCAAATAATGGCCATGCCTTCAAATGAAAAATGGGAAGAAATGAAAACAAGTTTGAAGGATAGCACGCCGCGTGAGATTCTACAAAAAAAATCTGATGTAGCACTTACAAAGATGCTTTGACCCTTACCACAGTTGATAATAAGCTTTTACAACACAAAATGTTTCAGTTAGTAGCTGTTTAGTCAATGATCTGTGATTGCTCTACGAAATAAAATTATTCATAAAATACATGAACTTGACAGAAATGTATTCGTTCATCATTACAGTATGTTTTGATACCATTAACGCCCAGCGCTCTGTCATAGACCGGGTGATTTTGGGACACTAGGTGAATAAAAGGGCGAACAAAATGTATCGTGGACATTGTTTCTTAATTTTCTTTAAAAATAATAAGTTGAGTGTTAATGGGTTAATAATCTTGTGTTTACCCAAAATTTAATTTGACTAGAGAATATTTCCAGGCTTTGACTCTCATGACCTTAAATTCTCATTAGCATTAAACAATGTGAAGATTGGTTTAAAAATGCATTTACACGAAGAAGCTGCATCTAAGGTAACAATTTATAATTGGTAGAGCGAATTCAAAGATATTGGTGATGAATTTTGTGAAGGACACTCACGGACTGCTGTTACTGATGACAACAATGCCAGTGGTCGAACAAGGCTTGAAGAAGATTGATGGACATCTTATGAATTTATTCGGGCGTCATTGGGAATTAACATAAGCCAAATACGGAATATTGTACTACAACCGTTACACCTGAGAAGGCTGTTGTCGATGGATTCCCCACAAACTGACACCCGATCAAAACAGCAACGCATTGACTGATGCAGGAAAAAAAAAAAAAACCTGGAAAAACTCCAACGCAGCGCTTCAACTTTAGAATATGGTTACTGGGGATGAGTTTTGGGATTATTATGATCCTTCAAAGAATAGTCAATCGGCTCAGTGGGTCTTTCGAAGAGAACCTAAGCGCACAAAGTTCCAAAGAATTTGTAGTGTTGGTAAGAAGATGGTTGCTCGTTTTTATTTTTTAAAACCAGCCATATTGCTATTAAAGATTACAGGGTAACGTACCGTTGCTGCCAATTGGTACGCAAATGTTTCAAAATTTTCCTGAGAAACCCAAAAAGGTAAAACTGTCTTGCATCATGCCAACGCATCGTCGCAGCAAACCAAATAACTGAGTTTCTGGATGACCTAAAGGTCAGCATCATCACCCATCAACCATTAAGGCCTGACCAAGCACATTGTAATTTCTTTTTAGTTCCAAAAAATGAATGGAATCACTCTTGCATCATCACATGAAACATTAGAACATTATAAACACCGGCTTCGAAGTGCCTCAGGAAGAGTAGCATCATTGCTATAAGGGCCAGTTTCATTGAAAGCAAAATAAAAATCATTTGATTTTATAACAAATCTTTGTTTCACTTTGTAAAATATTTCAGTGTCGCAATCGCGTAATGTACACCAGCTGAGACAGCCAAGGACTAAAAACCTGTATTACACAGGAAGGACTCTGTTCAATCCTAAGTAGGATCCGAGCTTGATTTGCCTTACCGTGACTGTGTGCTATCAGCTACTTCCTTAATAAAAGAACGCACGTCAGCAGGAGAGTAATTACTGTTCGGCTTTGCGAAGACAACCCAAGGTGTCGACATCCTCCTGAACACGATACGACTATAAATAAAGTGGTCGCTTTAAGCTACGTGTTCTAATTCCAAGGGAGGGCAATCTTACATGTTCTTGCATATGTTAACTAAGGCATTGAATCCCAACAAATTACAAATCTACTTTCTCTATCACTTACTCAAGTAAGAAAGGAACTGTATTTCCACCAAATATCTGACATATAGGTTTCACCGCAAACACTGTTGTGAGACATCTTAAAACAGACATCTTAAAACTTTCGTTGCGCGCCTGGTGGTTTTCCCTGGTAGATAGGTCGATGCTGGGGTAGTATTTCATCTATAAGTTCGTTTCTCGTTACATTTCAACCACTAAGAACGCCTATAACCACTCCTAACCCGCAGCACAGCTATGAAAGAGTAATTGCCAAACTTTCTGTTTAAGGAAGAAATTCTCAGCTCGAAATTGGCTAAACCACTTTGGCATGCTCGATTCGTTACTGTATCTTCCCCGTAAACAACACAAACTTTCTGCATGCATTGTGAAGCAGTTTAACCTTACGATAGTAAAACAGCATAAGATGGAAATGTTCCTTTTTGCGTTCTTAGTTCGTAAACACAAGCTGACGCTGTTTCATCCAGTCAGTCACAAACACACACTGACGTATCCAGCATCTAGTCTGGTTGTTGAGCTCTAAGTCGTAGGGGCGGTTAAGCAGGTATGATAACTTGAGTGTTCAGAGGGTTCAGGGTTTTTCAGGCATTATAGATGGAACTTGCGAGCAAAACGAACGAACTTATGAGAGAACCTTATACCATGGTTTCCTTTACAGCATTTATCATTCATTCCATTTCCTTCTCATCTTTTAGAGGTGCTTGTAGATTTCATGGAGTATGCGAGTGCCGGACAAATGGCGTGGATGGGAAAACATTTCAAATGGATAGTGAATGAGTGATAAAAGCATGTGAACGTAGCCTATAAGAAGTTCTTCTTTCTCTCTTTCAAAAGGAAGTCAGCCAAGTATCCTTATTATGAAGAAGCAATAAACCGAAAAGAAACACATTAAAAGTGAAGTTTCGTACTGTCCTTGCAGTTATAGCAACGGAAGATGATGTTAATGCTATCTGAGCAAAGTTGTTTTAAAACTATTTTTAAGTTGTTGTGACTCCGGGCATGGCGCACAACAAAGGACGTTCGGGCCGGTCAGTCCCACCCCACTGGCGGTGCGTGTATAAAAGTCGCTTATGGTCAAGCTGCCTCGCGCGACTGCTGATAACACGTGAAACCAATTAGAGTGGCAGGGAACAGATTTTCTAGATTATTCGAGAAGTGTCCGGCGGCCGGCGCATTTGTAGAAGTTTGAGAAAGGACCGTGTTCCGTCATCCCCTCTATATAAAAATGTGAGACGGCGCGAGTCAGGTTAGTTCTGCTTTTAGTTTTAGCGCGTGTGTCTGTCTGTATGTGTGTGTGTGTGGGGGGGGGGGGGTGGTGTCAGATGCGTGTGTATATGAGAGAACCGACGCGTAGTAGAGGAAGATAACTATGCAGTTAATTAGTGTTAAGTGACTTTGTCTTCAAAAGCAGCTGTTTGAGAGATAAAGAATGTGAAGAAAAACAGAAATTAGTGAGTCAAGGTTACGAGAAGAAAACAGTTTGTTGTAATATCAGGAAAGACTGTAGACTGTTTTAACGTCAGCAAAACAAATGTGTTGCTGTGCAATGAGTTTGGAAGAAAACAAGGCCAAAAAAAAATGAAATTGCACTGAACTCCTGTTTTGTCACACTGGTGTCAGGAGTAGAATATGTCAAATTGTCAAATTGTTAGTGTTTTTCGTCACACGTGTATTCTGAAACAGTTTTACTTAACTCCTATTTTTCAGTTTGATGTGTAACGTCTGTGATGTCAAGACGTATCCTATAAATAAACGATTGTCTGTGTGGCCTGGTGCTTAACACGCTAGATTCCATAACCACAGGCCTCGGGTACGATTTCCGGCAAGTAAATGGGAATGTTTCTTTAGCCAAGATTGTTCGTTATCCCTTATTCAGTCAAGAAAAGCGGGTGACAGTGTAAAGGTATGAGAATTCGGTGTCCATAAAGAAAGAAAACCCAACCCAAGCAAACCCAAAAGTACACAATAGCAAACGGGTGAACATCATTGCCGATGAACAACTGTTCCAAATGCTGTGCCACTGATGTGACTTGAGATGTTAAAATGTAACAAGAACATATTAAAAAGGAAAAAAATGTGTAGCATTCTTAAAGGGATAATCAGGTCTGAAGCCAAATAAACAGTAAAGGAATTGCGGAAAGTTTTGATGCACCTGTTAAAAATTCAGATCTGTAGTCAGTGAAAGAAGTGGGTGGAATTATACATACATGAGCCCATAGCTTAGTCATAGTTTAGTTTTCTCAGAGCCCTACTCATCAGGTTTAAGGTTATTTTACGAACCGTAAATCTACGACAGGGAAGCAATGGCGTTACTTCCCTTCCAAAGCAACCCATGCCAGTAATTTGCCCAACCGAAAAAAATCCATCACCATCCGCCATCTGCAGATAGAAGGTATAGAGCTGGCTTGAAATTAAAGTGACAAACTGCACTACTGAATCAAGTATCGGACAAGAAGAAAGGCGAGGTTGTGCGTTTCAGCTTCACTACGCAGTTTTCCTTGGTCACGCTTTCTAAAGAGAAATGGTCTGGGTCTACATGTTGAGGTGTATACAGTTTTGTTTAAGGGTTCAGAGTTAGGAGCCTCGAGCTAGTGGCATGCAGCACCACACGCAGGCCATAGTGGGCCTTTTGAGTGTGCAACGTGACCCCTGGGACAAAAAGATTAAGGGACGGCCCGAAGACCGACCAGATCCGGACGACAATGTGCACCAGCAAGGACAGGCTGCCTAATGATTCCAATATGATACAAACAATGACGCCGCCTAACCTAATTCTAGCCATCCTCAACCTGGGATCCCGGGAAGAGACAAAGCAGTTGTTTTGAAGGAAGGCGACCCCAGTAACCGCGCCAACCGCCACAAAAGTTATTTTCAAACCGAAAATTTCTGCCACAACTCACCAACCGCCATGCCTGGCCCTGCGACTTTGATAGGTTCAGGGAATGATTGAAGTTTTTATTAGAAAAGGAATCACTTCAGAATTTGCCTAGTTATTCGAGGAAAGCATGGAAAAGGCTCATGGTCAGTGTGTCAGGCCCGACGTGAATTGAAGCTGGTACCTCCCGAATGCGAGCCTCAAACACTACCGCAGAGCTATCTCCCTCGGTTCGTGTAGGGTTCATGTGTGATTTTATGGGCAAGAGGGAGATAACGATACAAACCATGTATTTGCAAACATTTGTGTGTTTAGAATGTGGGCAAAACCTAATCAGCCCGGGATATCAGGGATGGTGGTTAGGGTGCGTATTTGCGCTCAACCTAGGAGCCAAAATTTCATCCCGTTATTTTTCTTAGCTGCCTTTTACTTTCTCTACTATATATATAAGTACGGGAAGTATTGAATTCCACACAATCGATCTTATAATTTCACCGGAAATATGAGTTTTTAGGCCCTTGAACCCCTCAAAAGAGCATGCTTAGAAAACGGTCTGTGCATGTGTGTATGTGTGTGCATGTATGTGCGTGTGTCTGTAAACAGCATTACGCGTTAATGAAATGTACGCTATGACCAAACTTTATATCCAAGTTCAGCATCTTCCCAGAATGCGACACAAAGATCTTCAAGAAAAAGAACCACCAGAAACAACCATTTTGGAAAAAAATTCGAGTTTTTCTACAAAATGGTTCTAACTCTACCACATGCTTAAGATATTTTCGCAGCAACTGAATTGTATATCTTGAATTTTCTGAAATTAGGCGCTAAAGTACTCTTCATTCTGAATACGTTTGCATAACTGGTTTGCATAGATCTCGTTAAAGCACACAATTTATGCCCTTTTTTCTTTTCCTTTCCCTTTTTTGTGGAGGAAACCATTTCTGGTATATTCCTTGTTATTGGTTTGATCCTTTTTGATTTCTTGGCTATGTAGAGAAAACGTAACTTAAAAACCATAGCGACCAGCTCTTAAAAGATTTGACAATCGCTTAAAGGCTACTGTATTCCAATACTCCCCTTTCCCCCTAGCTATTACGTAATATCTGTATGTGTTTATCTCGATTAGCTTGAAGTACATACAGAAATAAGTGTTTGTATAAGAGTAGAGGAGGTCCTGGGGATGTTACATATAAGGTATTTTTATAAACCTGATGGTGTGATAAGAGATCAGATAATTTTTGGGCAAAAGTTAGGTACTTATTTGCATTACCGTTAATAATATATTACATGCATCGCTTGCAGTGTCTGTTGTACACATGCAAGCGTAAACCACTCATGGAATAATTAGGAACTTTGTGATTTTCATCCAACATGTTACAGCTGTGGGGAGAACCTTTAAGCAATAAAGCTGCAAACAGTACCAATAATAAATAAAGGACGCCACTCTTAGGCCCCTTCTAAATAACTTGCTCAGATTATTGGTACATTTTAAGGCAAATATCTATGAAGATACACAGCTTTAGACTTTCCTTCTGACAGCATTGTTTCATTTATAACATCCTAAAACATCAAAACTTTAGCGGGTGTTATTAAGATAAATATTAACTTTTTGTTAATCACTTATTGACATAGCAATATGAAATACTCTTCCGATACCACAGTTTATTGTATCGCAACGTTTTAATTTCAGCTTATCATACAAACATAAATTAATTGTTGTGCAGGTATTACTTGACATTAATTAGTTTAGGAGGACAAAATTGTATGCAAGTTATTGAACTTTTCAATTTTAACCTTGTGTATTATCGAAAGTAATACAATTCTGGTCAAGTATATAGTACCTTTTATTTAATGCATAACACTTTCTAAACAGGTAGCTTCTGTAGCTCTCTTGACAATTATAGGCTAATAAGTTATGACCTGGGCACCAAGAACAGGGAATTCGCAGAATTCAATAGATCGAAGTCACCATTGTTTCAGTGTATCAAAAATAACGAAGGATGAGGGAATGCTGTTGAATATTTCCATGTGGTTACGATGGAGGATGCCAAACTTAAATCGCTCTATAGACAAACACGCGCACACTCAGGTAGCGCAGGTCTTTGAGTCATTCCACGTCAAATCGAACAAAATATGGCAAAAAATGATCCTGATCTCTCAGATTTTCTTGAACATTTTTTTTGGTGTTTTGGAACAAAATATACTTGACCTGTGTTTCTGCGTTTTATATAAACAAATTTACTTTGGCAGATATTAATTTTTTAAATGTCCCAAAAATCGCGCGCTCCTCACTCTTCGATCAATCATACCTCCGATTGTAATGAAGCAAATTACTTGATCTTTGGCTCAAATTAAAGATAAATCGCAGTATTTCGTGAAGTATTTGTTATAAAATTTTATTAATTATTATTAGTATTATATTTTATACCATTAAAGTTTTAAAGTTAGATAATAACATAAACTCGACCATTTAAAAATCTGAAAAAAAAAAAAAAAAACCTAAAAATACAATGAAGTTTATTCAATATTCTCAGAAAAAGTCAGAATGGAGTCTCTAATAGTTCAGTTGTAATTAACTTACTTGCAAATCAGTGCAGCGGTGACGGCAGCGGTGACGGCTACCGTAACCTCACACAATTGCCACCTTCCATTACGGCGACTGCCAACTGCTTGAGGTTCCATGAACTTAACAACAGTACAGTAAGGAGAACACTGCTAGCTGACACTATTATATGTACACTATTAGTATCTTCAAAATGTTTTTAAAATATGCATTTTAAACCGTTGGCGAATCCATAGCTTTTGTCTGCTTCATCAGCTCATATAATATAATTGTGCGAATGAAACCGTGGGAGAAGGTAGTGATGTGTGCATGATCTGAGACAGTCTTCCTAATTCAAAGGTGCTTTTTAATGCAACGTGCAGTTGAAGGCATAGATCTTTGCGATAAAGAGTGAATATAGTGAATTTGTGAGACATTGATCATAGCGTAAATCAATTATGCCACCTGTCTAAATTAGGGACCAAAACATTACACAGTCAGAGTAGAGAAATTATTTCAAATGTATGGACGTACATGAAGGAAGGAGCTAAAAGCAAAGAACTCCTTACATCAGAAGATTTTTTCAAAAAAATCCAAAAGTTCAAAAGCACGTATCAGACACCACAGGAGTATCAGAAAGATTGTGGAGACATTTTTCTGTATGGACTGTGCTGCCTTAGTAAGAAGTTATCTGACTAGCATAGCTGACGCGGCAATTCGCAGGCTGTCTGCGGTCACCTGACGAGTTACTCGTCCGCGTGCGCTTGCAGGCCTCCAGAAAAAAAAATTGTAGCAAATGCACTAATGCAAGTTCCATAGTTTTCAACATCTTATTTTATAGATAAAATGTCGGGGAATACGTGTGTATTTTTTTAGATTTTTAACACATCGATTTAAATTCTATTTTTGGTTTTACAAAATATACCATAAAAAAACAGTCCAACATTTATGTGTAATAATGATTGATTGAAGGTTGTTAAAAGTGTTGTATTTAACCTTTCCAGTGCGCCAAACCCCAACTCTCAACTCTATATAGCCTTAGAGTAACAAGTGATTTTATATTACGGTGCACGCAGAAATTGCTTAACTTCTAATAGCCATAACTGACCAAGTAATTTAAAAATACGGAAATAAAAAAATACGGGTCTCCTTATTTGATGCCTATTATTCATAAAAAAAATTTGAACCTCCTACGAAAAAGTCGTGTTTTACGGGTGTTTGATTTGACGTGGATTGACCCCTTTAGGGCATGGACTCATCAATGTGAGGTCTGCCGTTGTAATCCTGCCAAGACCACCCACCCTGATTGAGGATTTTTTCTCGATTTTCCAGTTTTCGTGTGTGGCATATGCCAGGCAGGTCTGTCTGTCTGTCAGGATAGGGATCCGGCAGGTCACTCGATGGCTTATTGTGCGTCAGACCCCGGGAGGAAGGATGACCAGAAGTCATCACAGGCGGAACTACAACTATGGTAGGTCCCTAACAGGTGCGGGTAAGTGCGCAACGGAGTTTCAGGTTGCCACAGAGAGCCTCTCACCAGCTAGTTCTGGCTGAGCAATCAGTCCTGCTGGGATGGCGTCCTGCCGACCACAGCGCCTCCTCTCAACGGAACAGCGTATTTGTGGAGCGCAAGGACCACCACAGCGCAGCCCGCCGGTGAATTCGCTGACTCTTACAGCCTTAAAAGGCCGGATAGAGCAAATGAAATGAAGGAAGTGAAACGGGGATGCAAGGAAATACCCTTCCCAGCATTCGCCGAGTGACCTGGAAAAAATCCTCGAAAAACCCAAGGTCAGGAAGTTCGACCCAGGATCTCTCGAATGTTGGCCACAGATGTTACCGCCTTAGACATCCGTCGCGCGGAGTAATAATGGGAGTTAACCCTACTGAACACACCCATCCACCCACACCCAACATATGGGTTTTGGGTGAACTTTGACATGCAATCTTGAGTGCAATAGAGTGCTTCTACTTACTACAAGTAAGCGATAGAAAAGGTAAAATAATTGGTTCTAGGAAAAAGTTGCTGGCGCTGCTACAAAATGTGGCAGAAATCGACCAAACTCACAGAATCCTTTATCCATTCTTGAGGTGGATTCATGAAAGACGCAAATCTGCCCTAACCAAAAGGAAAATCTCCGCGGAAGGTGTACCAAGGTGAACGAGGGAGCCAACTGCACTGACAACGAGTGTACGTTAACAATGCGGGATGGTGGAATCATGCAGCAAAGCGGATCTTATCCGTAGCCCCATCCATCAGCGTCACTCCGCCTTACCGCTAGGGACCTCGTACTCTGACGTAGTCAACGTTTTAATTTGCGTTGTTTCGCACCGAGCCTTCGGTTTCCTAGCCTCTTTGTCTTCTTCATGATTCTCTTTTACGTCACATGGAAAGAACTTAACAAGTAATGGCTGGATGTTAGTAAGAAAGGTTGAATTATACATTTAGCTCGAAAACATCACGTTTTATACAATATACCCCGGTTTCGTAAGGCAATGCAGCTGTTAAATTTGAAAACTTTGATATAGAAGATATGGATTTTAGAGTAAATGAGTTTATAAAAGTATAAATCTTATCAGAGCTCTTATATTAACTCACAATTGCTGTAAAAAACTGTTGCCTTTGTATTCTTCAAAATTAGTGATATTTTTAAACATTTAATAACCTATTTCCAAAATTGGAGCATTGTTTTTTTTTTTTTTTTTTTTTTTAATCTTATATTTGTGCTCACATGACTTTCTCTACTTACTATAGTACAACATATTCCAACAATGTTTATCATTTTACATATTTCCCTGCAGTTCGAGAATACAGCTGGCTTAAGCAGCAATCAAATCTTTTCAGTGCATGTTGCTAGGCGATGGCTTTGGTGTTTCATTTTCCTCACGTCCAGGATATAAAAAGAAAATAACCACTTCTTGTTTGAGAAGGGTATATAACTGTTCACAAAATAAATAAATAAATTAAAAAAAACCCAGCACAGAATATCTCGGAAATAGGTCCCTGCACATAAAACTGAAATTGACCTGAATTGTGTGTGTAACGAGATATACGTTCTTTGTACACTACGATTTTATCTATGTCTTACCCTTTACTACCTAAGCAAAAGTTATCCAGAATGACAGGACTTCAGAGAACTTTCCCAAAATGTTCAAGATGTGTTTCCATTCATGAAAATATCTTAAACATATAGTTTTATTATTATTATTATTATTATTATTATTATTATTATTATTATTATTATTATTATTATTATTATTATTATTATTATTATTATTATTATTATTATTATTATTATTATTATTATTATTATTATTATTATTATTATTATTATTATTATTATTATTATTATTATTATTATTATTATTATTATTATTATTATTATTATTATTATTATTATTATTATTATTATTGTTGTCGTTGTCGTTGTCGTTGTCGTTGTCGTTGTCGTTGTCGTTGTCGTTGTCGTTGTCGTTGTCGTTGTCGTTGTCGTTGTCGTTGTCGTTGTCGTTGTCGTTGTCGTTGTCGTTGTCGTTGTCGTTGTCGTTGTCGTTGTCGTTGTCGTTGTCGTTGTCGTTGTCGTTGTCGTTGTCGTTGTCGTTGTCGTTGTCGTTGTCGTTGTCGTTGTCGTTGTCGTTGTCGTTGTCGTTGTTGTCGTTGTCGTTGTCGTTGTCGTTGTCGTTGTCGTTGTCGTTGTCGTTGTCGTTGTCGTTGTCGTTGTCGTTGTCGTTGTCGTTGTCGTTGTCGTTGTCGTTGTCGTTGTCGTTGTCGTTGTCGTTGTCGTTGTCGTTGTCGTTGTCGTTGTCGTTGTCGTTGTCGTTGTCGTTGTCGTTGTCGTTGTCGTTGTCGTTGTCGTTGTCGTTGTCGTTGTCGTTGTCGTTGTCGTTGTCGTTATCGTTATCGTTATCATTGTTATCGTTATCGTTATCGTTATCGTTATCGTTATCGTTATCGTTATCGTTATCGTTATCGTTATCGTTATCGTTATCGTTATCGTTATCGTTATCGTTATCGTTATCGTTATCGTTATCGTTATCTTTATCGTTATCGTTATCATTATTATCATTATTATCATTATTATCATTATTATCATTATTATTATTATTATTATTATTATTATTATTATTATTATTATTATTATTATTATTATTATTATTATTATTATTATTATTATTATTATTATTATTATTATTATTATTATTATTTATTATCATTATTATTTATTATCATTATTTATCATCGCCACCACCACCACCACCACCACCACCATCATCATCATCATCATCATCATCATCATCATCATTACACAATATGTAATAATATGTAAATTGGAATTCATATAAATGTGTGAATCATGTTCTTTCTCGTAAAATATGGGACCAATGATCCTACGCGCCAACACTGCGTACGAAACCCTAAATTTTGCAGTGTGGTGAAGAACTTCATGAATAACATAAGTGTTTTCGGTAAACCTGAATCTTTTCAGAGATATAGGGAATGTGTTCGCGTTGAAGTTTATCAATTTCAACATGTGTTGTGATACAGGTAAGTCTAATGTAAGTTGGTATAGTAGATAGTGTTCCGTAGTCAAGGCTTGCCGGTCGTTTATAGAGGGTGCGCTTGTCCTCGCTCGATCCGATGCCACCGGGGGGCGGTCCGGCCGATTTACAAACGCCCTGTATATCACGCACATCAGCTGACCGCTGTTTACACGCGTGAGTAGCAACACTAGAACCCATGTGCACTAAACTTGTGACTTATTGCACAATCCTCCGCCCTCTAATGATACGTCATGGTATATCTAGT
>CM060964.1:84224429-84336929 GCA_030765045.1 Tenodera sinensis | reverse complement strand
AGCCATTGCGGCTTCTAGTGATATGAAGGTTCTACATATACATTTCCGCTGGAATACAGATTCACAAAATCAGTGAAAAGAAGAAGAATAGGAACAAATCCCTCATTGTGTATGTGTATGAGAGAAAGAGCCAGGGAAGGAAAGGAGATACCGCATAGTGAAATGTGGGAAATTTTCAAAGTTATGCTCAAGTCATCCATAAACATGATTTGGTGAAGAATATTTCTCTGAATCCAAACATGAATGGCCCCAGCTTTTACTCTATTGCCGTTCTTTGTCAGATATTTCATCACCGTTTGATATCACCGCCCCCCCCCCCCCCAACCTAGCGAAAACTGGTCCTTTTCATTCTTACTTTTACATGCTATTCTCAGCTAGAAGCGCCCGCCTGCGTGATGGTTAGCGTGTCTGCCTCACGTTCAAGAGGTCGCGAGTTCGAATCTCGCTCAGGGTAAGTTGTCCGGGTAAGGTTTTTTTCCGAGGTTTTCCCTACCCTGAGAAGACGAATGTCGGATAACTTAAAGCTCCATGGACCTCGGGCTCATTTGAGCATCATTTCACCCATTTCATTTCATTCATTCGTCCGATATGACACAATGTTGGAGGACGTTAATTAAAAAAAAAAAAAAAAAAAAAAAATCTCAGCTAGAAGCCCTTGTTACATTGATACTCCATTCACAGGGCTATACAAACGAGATCTTGTAACTCGATCTTCCGTATTTTTCTTTGATAAAAAATAGTTAATACTCTTACGACAAAAGAAATAATTATAACGATAACTGATATTGTGACGCCAGCCACGGCGCAAACAAAGGAATGTCGGGGCCCGGCTGCCTGACTCCACTGCTGGTGGCTGTATCAAAGGTGCGCAAGGTCAGTCTGCCTCGCGCGACCGTTGTGAACACGTAACAATCAGAGCGGCAGAACCAAAAGAGGGTTTCCATATTATTCGAGAAGTGTCCGGCAGCCAGCATACTTGTAGAAGTTCGAGAAAATCCGTCTGACGTCATCCTCGCTATATAAGGAAGCAACGAGCAGAGAGAGTTAGTCATAGACATGAGTCTTCGTTGTCAATCAGCTTTTGTGTGTGTGTGTGTGTGTTTGTGTGTTTGTGTGTGTGTGTGTGTGTCAGTCTGCTGCGTGTGCCGTGTCGAAAGGAAGATAGCGAAGTAGTTCATGGATGTTGATTGATTGTATCGTCAAAGCCAGCTGTTTGAGAGACAGAAAAAGTGAAGAAATATAGAAAGGTAGGGGTCAAGGTTACGGAAAGGAAACAGTTGTGTGTTGTAATACCACGAAGGCTGTAAACTGTGTTAACGTCAGTAAAAGTGAACTGTGTTTCTGTGCATAAGCTTTGGAGGAGAATAAAGTGACGAAAAAGTAATTAGCCTGGACTTTTGTCGTTTTTGCCACATTTGTTTTTTTTTGTTTTTGTCGGTTATGGGAATTCTCAAACTATCATTTTCTCGCAATATTAAACCAAGAGTTTTAATTGTTATTTTAAAATACCGGAATGTTATATTGGAAATCAGGCGTACTTAATATAATTTGGTTATTTTTGGCAATAAGGCACAGAAACACTAATGCATATATTGTGGATTCCCTTTTCCATAGAGCGAGCCAGAAGTTTTAAACAGCCTTAAAGTACAGGAACTTGTGCCAGCATTTCAATAATTAACTTATGAGAAAAATCTTAAGTGAACAAGCATAAGACCTCAAAAAAATAATTTATATTTTAAATAATTTTAAATTATTTGCTGAACAAACCACAAAGCTCGTATGACTTTAATATATAAGCATTCCTGTTTAATTTAAAATACAGCTAAAATAAGTTACTTCATAAACGCTTTCATACAAAGAAGAGAGATACCTGCGAGCTACACAGATCATTTGTGGTTACCAACCCCACAAAAGGAATGGATGGAGTGATAAAACCACATAAGGCTACAGACCGAAGTAGACGTGCCACAAAGATGCACGGAAGTCCTTAAGACCCATCCCATTGCCTAGAGAGGGCGATGAAGGACCCGTCCAGGCAACCCCCTAATGTTCATGGGGAGTACCTGTTTTTTCCATTCAGGAAGCATCCGCACCATCCGTCCTACAGCGCCATTTGCTACGAGAACTAGAAGCACCTGAAAGATAACAAGGAAATGGAAATGGAAAGGAAAGAGACACACTGGAAGGATAATAGTGTTAGACAATAAGTAGCCCTAGCATTCGCCTACCAACCAGAAAAACAACGAAAAACTCAGATCAAAGTGGGCTGTTAATAACAATATAAACCGACACCACAAAAAGGCGAGTCTCATACTTTACCACGTAGCCATCTTGCTTGGTTGCACTTCCATATAGTATTGTGACGTCGCTCTCGGCGCATAACAATGAACGTATGAGGCCATTGAACGTGACGGCGAACGGGCAGATATGATCAGGGTCGGACTGCTTCGCACGGCTGCTGTGTGTGCATGACTGCCAACAATCGAGGCGGCTGAAACATAGGGAGTGTCGAGAACGTCCGCGAGACTTCTAGCTGCTCTATTTCCGGGGCGTATGTGTGTGGAAATTGAGGATGGTCCACGTGACGTCATCCCTAGTATATAAGGAGACCAGAAAAGAACAGTTAGAGTGAGTTTTGGAGTGGAGTTGCGGACATGAGTCGGTAAGTGTGTGTGATACAGCTACGTGTGTGTGTGTGCGTGCGTGCGCGCGCGCGCGCGCGTGTGTGTGTGTGTGTGTGTGTGTGTGTGTGTGTGTGTGTGTGTGTGTGTACGTCGAATCAACGAGCGCAGCGAGTGGGTGTAACGTCATAATTATGGTATGAGAGACAGAGGAAGCGAAGAAAGACACCAAAAGCATAGAGCAAGATTATGAGAAGTAAAAGCTGTGAGTTGTGAAAGACTGTAGAATGTGTTAACGACGAGAAGAAAGCTGTATCTGTGGTAAATTTTTAGAAGATAATAAAGTGATAGAAAAGTAACCTCTAATTTTTGGCCTTTTGTCACAGTATTAACGGTAAAACTGCCGTTGTGAATCTTCTTTATGGTGCAGAAATAGGCCTACCTTGACACCTTGAGCTCTTCAACCGGTGGTGGAATGTGGGCTGTCATGGAGCTGTCGCATGTGAAGACCCTGTGTAAGAGGTTGGATGATGTTCAATGTGACCTGAATTCAAAGCATGTCATGGGATTCCTCTGCTCCCTTTCATTCACCTGACACAGAACTCACTTAAACCTGCCCTACTGATAACCGCCGCTTTGCTCCGTTTACATGGTTCGCTTTTCAGAGCTACAGTTCCCCGCTTCTGGGTTAAACTGCACTTTAGAATTCGTATTAATACCTTTGGCATGTGAAGTTATATGTTCAAACTGGGGAAACGAGTTTCTTTGATAGTCACAAATGATCAAAGATACACCTATGTTCATAAAAATGTATTTCTGTTCTCACTGAATGTATCTAATATGTCGCAGATATTTTGCAACTACATATTAAGACGAAAAAATATATAATTGTGTAATTTTAAATGTAAAATATATAATTTTACACAACATACTAAAGCGACAAAAATGGCTCGGTCAATATCAAGAATTATTAACGGAAAATCTCTAGAAGAGGTATGACAATCCAAATAAACGAATCTGTGGACATAATTACCATGCAACAACTCACAGTGGGTATTAACCACCTCCAAAATAAAAGGGTATCTGGAATAGACAACATTAACACTGAACTTATTTAATATGAACCCTCATCTCTGAAGTTCCGTTTGTTGGACTTAATAAATACATGTTACTGTAGCCATATACCCGAAGAATGGAGAATAGTTGAAGTAGTACCCATATACAAAATCTGATGTGTTGCACTCACATGACTTACTCTGCTCTTGTACTAACCGTTCTTACACTCTCTTATTCCTATATCTTCTTCGTGTTACTTGAGATAAACATTTTCAGAAGTTATCTAATTATTTCCTTACAAGGTGCAAGGAGAATGTGAGAATACAGTAGGCTTTAAGCGACTGTGAAATGTTTTAAAGCTTTTAAATTCCGTTCTCTTTGCACCATTAATATATACAAAATGAATAATCATGTTATATTTGACAGAAGTATAAGTTCTCCAAAACTGACACAAATAACAAGGCATATCTCCAAAATGGTTCACTGTAGAAAAAATTTATTCAGACATAAACTGTGTATTTTAGTAAGATCTACATTGTTGCATAGTGAGATTTTGTCTATCTCTTACGGTTTATGAGTTATTCAAAAGTGATCCGGAGTTAATACTACTACAGCGGCTATAACTAGAAAATTCAAGATATGCGTTTCATTTGTTATAAACATATCTAAAACATATGGAATTTTAATGAAAATCATTAGAGCCATTTTCAAGAAAATCAAAATTTTTATACAATTTTCCATATAAAGGGTACTTTAGGGTGAAGCTGACAGTTTCTCGTGCAACTTCACCTGATATTCAGAATGACTTAATTGCAGATGTGAGTGTCGTCACGATACATGGAATTAAGAAACAAATGTCTAATGGCTTCGTTGTTTAATTAATATTAGATGAAACTCCAGACACTAACAGTGAAGCACAACTCTTTTCCATTCGTTACATAAATGTTGATGGAAATGTTGAAGAAAGGTTTATTTGCTTTTCAGGCGTAAGTTCTGAGGGAAAAGCAGCTTCTCTGTTGAACCATGCTCTCAATATTGTGGTGTATTTCTTTCAGAGAATGATAAAAGATGAAAACTATGAAGGGCAATTCTGCTTATGTTCGGCCATATTTTAAGGAATTTTACAACATTTGTTGGGTTACATACCCGAATCTGATAGTTAGGATACGCCACTGGTATAAATTATGCAACAAGGGGGTACACCTTACACACTGCCAATGACAGATATATTGTGGCTACCACTCCTAGAATGCAGAAACCAGGAAGTTGTAGGCCGCAGGTAGACAGGCCACACAGACGGGCGGAGGTCCCTAAGAATTCCAGGTTCTAAGACCCGTACCGCAGTTGTAGTTGCCCAGAGAGCGCGATGAGCGACCTGTCCACGAAGCAGCCCTAGCTATACGAAGGACTCGGATTACAGGTCACAGGTTACTGCGGAGCCATCTCTCTCGGTGAATGCCACTTACTACATGTCTGAGCTACGCTTTTGCAGGTTTACGGGTGTACAAATTTGATGAACTGTCGAAAGAAAAATGGTTATTTTATATTATTTTGAGCTTATTTTTAAGTAAATGACGCACATGTCTCGGAATAAAATATTGTTTTGTTGATTCTTAATTAATTATGTCTAAAATACAAAAATAATTTTACTAATTTGGTGTGTCAGAATAATCTTAGGGGCAGCTATAGCAATAGCTTATTGTATATTGGGACTCAGATATACTACCATAAAAGTCCATGGAAAATAAAGGGACACTTGTTTCAAGCTTCCCTTTAACACAATGTTATCGTAAAGGGGGATACAAATATAAAGGAATTTAGTATAAATACCGCTCCGATGTTAAAGTGATAATATTGTCAAATTTGCTACAAATGTCCACTTAAGTAACCCAAGTTGATATGATGATCTCTGCAGTCACCTGTCATATTCCTTTGGTTTATAATTGTCTGACGAAAGAGTGCAGTTGTATGGGGAGGGCATTGGTGTAGCATGGCATGGTTTAGAGGGGTCAGAAAAGTCGGGATTATAGTGCGGTGTAGTCTGGCTATCAGCACAGCGTATCTAAATAGGGATAAACTAAACGATCCACAACAGGTTAAGCGTACTGTTTCGTTTATCACTTATGAAACACGTCATTCATCCACGATGGTTGAATCCCCGATATAAAGGACAGATTTTCATCGGCTGTATCTGTTGAACTGCATTCAAATGCTGCAATAGACTCAACTGCTGCTTTCCAGTATTGCCAAGTTGTACAGGACATCCACCGAGAACGGTGACGTAATACTACTCATCTGTTTGTGTTTATACAAACTTACACTCGTGGCCGTCCACATTCATTCTTCAGACAGATAGATAGTATTTCCTCGAACTTCGCGCGTCACTAGCCAAACTGATTACTGCAAGACGGCTCACCATCACACTTATCAGATGACGACATGTGCGGAGAAACGTGGATTGATCGAGATGGACCGTTTCCTTGGCCACCAGATTTCCAACTTAATTATTTTTTACTACTTGTGGCTGGTCCATGTGAAACGTTATACATAGTGGGCTCCTGTAGGTTCGGAAGAGGATGATCGCATAGTTTCTAGCTACAGCCAGAAATACTCAGTACCCACAAGGTTTGTCTGAGGAAGTTCGTTACCATTCTTCGCAGATATCCAAGAACCGAACTTTAAGGTCCCCACGTCCAGCAGCATTTGCAATGTTTACTGGTAGCAGATGGTTGAAGTGAATGAAAGAAATTCCAAGTCTTGTTGTAGTACTTCCAAACTTATAATCACAGATGTCGGTCCATACAAATTTCACTCTAAGTCAAACTGAGCCACATACGCTAAAGCGGAAGACTTAAAACTTTTTTAGCCTTGGCACCATTATAGCATTCAATTGGTACATTTCGGGATATGGATTGTCATCAGAAGTCTATCTTCGGAGCAACCAGAGCAATTTGTAACTGCTTTTTCAATGTATTGGTTTCCATAGTGCTTTTAAAGTTATAAGAGAACCATTATAGGCGATTTGATAGGCAGCCTAGACCTGTTCGGCTCAGTTGGTTAGACGTTGGCCTCCTGATCCCAAGGTCGTGGGTTCAAACCCGGCCCAGGCCGATGGTTTTTAAGTGTGCTTAAAAACGACAGCTCCATATCAGTAGATTTACTGGCATGTAAAAGAACTCCTGCGGGACAAAATTCCGGCACACCGGCGACGCTGATGTGATGCTGGCAATTGACAGCGTCGTTAAACAACAAAATAATTTAATTTATTTTAGACCTGTTCATTGAATCAGAACATTTTTATTTATTTTTAAATAAATGAATAAATATTTCTTGACCAATTTATTGTTTATTGGGCAAAGAGCTAAATAATTTCCTCAGTAGTGTCCAAACTTCGCGAAGAATTATTATTGTGACTGAAAGCTTCGATGTCAGTAACAAGTTTAATTCCATGATTATCATAAAAATATATAGTATAGTTAAATGGTTTATTTTATTTGTAAATGTGTATTTCATTTTACAGTGTGCCTTTAATAATTGTGCATGCAGTCAATGCATAAACCAAATACATTTTTATCAGGTAATTAAGATGTATTACAAGAGGCATATTATTAGTGTACTCCTGTGACATTTCCTAGGCCACTTAATTAACATGTTTGCTTTGAGAAGCTGTAAAAGTTAATATGGATAAATGACGCTCATGATGTGTATAATGAACTCTGCCTTCAAGCTTCCCATGTGTGACCAAATGAAGAAATAGTGCACGTTTTACATCTGAGTGAAGAAGCCGGCGTGGCGTGGCGTGGCGTGGCGTGGCGCGGCGCGTGTTCCGGAAATACATTTATTTGCATTAGGCCTGCATGTATATTTAACGACGGTAGGTTGATGCAGAATCAGCATGGCCCGCAGACATGGATGATCTAGATTGAGCAGCGCAATGCGGCAGTTGACGCTTGCTGACGTTCCGTCGGGAGAGACGGGTGGGGGGATTCGGAGAGGGAGGAAAGGTACGGGAGGGGAGCAAGCCGCAGATTATCTCTAATACCCACCGGCAACAAAAATAACAATAACATCAAAAATTCGAGGTCCGGAAAAGAAAGAATTGGTTTGAAAGCCGGACACTTCGCATCCTGAGAGCAAATGGAATGCCTTTTGACCTTTCCTATGCCCCCGAAGTTAGAAGGGAGATAGGAATATGCATGCAATTTTCACAAGCGTATGCTTTTCTCCGGTTATAGGTACCACGCTGTATTGTTGTTTGATTTAAAGATTTCCTCCTTAAGGCAGCTGTAGGTGAAATAGTTAAACCTTGCCGTTTTTATTCAAACGTCATCAATTCCTGTACATTCTGCTGTACTACATTCACCAGCCGCTTCTAAATTTTTTGCTTATATCTCTAACATATTTTGAGAAAAGTATTCCTCTTTTGTTGTACAACCAATCAATTGTGTGCTGCAAGCGCTGCACAAATCGTAATTAAAGAAAAAGTAAATACAACCATACGATTGAAGCACTAATACACAAAACTCGCATGTAGAAATTTCTACACTTTCTGGTTGTCTATAACAATTAAACCTTTAACATAATTCATGTAAGAGTTTATTTCAATGGACAAATTTACTGAGCAGTTTAAACAGGAAGCTTCGGTTCCAATGACCCAGATGTTGACGGGCCCTTAAACTTCAGTCACACATTCACTCACTGACACACTCACTCGCTCACTCACTCACCGACTCACTCACCAACTCTCTCACTCACTGACTCACTTGCTCACGCAGTCACTCATTCCCTTCCTCCCTCACTCACTCCCTCATTCCCTTCCTCCCTCACTCACTCACTCCCTCATTCCCTTCCTCCCTCACTCACTCACTCCCTCATTCCCTCACGCACTCAGTCACTAAACGGGAAGAGGAAACATTATGCTGGTTCTTTTAAGTTCGTTCTCTTGGAATTTCAGTTGAGACTTTGAACAAGATAGGCTATAAACTACGTCCTATGGAAAATGTTAAACTGTAAGAAATGTCAAGCTGAGCAAAGTTCATTGCATGTGGAAGTAGACTACTGGGCGATTTGCTCATGTGCATTTAAATGGTCGCGCGATTAACCTTTGAAATACTTCGACAGCAAAAGCTATACATAGTATGGAATTGAAACTAAAGCTTCAGAGTATTTTTGTCATGAAAGTTATTGTTTTATTTGTGTATTATTTTTGACGAAATTTCAGTTATGGCTAGCCTCAAACAATACGGAAAGTTGAACGTACTGGCAACTTAGCACTTAGCACTTAGACAATTCGTCTCTCACCAAAACGGCCCGGATTCGATCCCAGGCAACCACATGTGGGATTTGTGCTGGACAAAGCGGCGCAGGGGCGGGTTTACTCCCGGTTCTCCGGTTTCCCCCACCATGTCATTCCACCGGTGCTCCACCTTTGTTCCATGCATCTTCATTGTTACCGCCTGCAGTAAAAGCGGGCGTTAAGCATTACCCAAAACATTTAATGTCGCTTTTTAAGGCTCGTCTCAGTTCCTGATACTCGGCAGTAAAACTGCTTATTTCTACAAACTTCAAACAACTTGTCTTAAATTTTGATCACATGCTTCAACTTAATGAGGCTACAAAATTTGTATTCATGGAAGTATATACCAAACTTTCTGGGACAATAATTTCCTCGATTAGTTCGATGTAAATGTAAAATTTGTAGTATTTTCTTAAGTAAGTCTCCTACAATAACATATATAGGTTTAATTTTACTCCCGTACATTGATAAACTAAATAAAACTTTAAATTTTTAAACAACTTTTGTTGTGTTATTAAACTCCTAAATCTAGTATTACATCTAATATCAAGAACTGACTCTGTACACCTCAACATACTCGTTCACACCGGTGATTTGAAAGAAAATAAAGAAATCCTGCATGTCGGGGAGAGCTTCAAACCGATAAAATCGACAGAAAATAAGATTGCTGGAAATATTCGTTTTACCGTTGAATTTAGAACCCTCTATAATTTTCCAGAGACCAAATTCCAACTGGATTCGACAATGTTTAAAAATACTTGTTCCTAAAGTTATCGAGCACTCCTAAGTACAAGTATTTTGATAACTTATTTTCAGATTTTCAAATTGAGCAGCTTATTCATGAAACTCTGACAACCTTGTTTGTTTCTTTTTGCCAATTTATTTATTGCTTGATTAAGTCAGATACGTTCAACGATAATGCCTTAGAAATAAATAGCAAAATATCACCGAGTGCGAGAATACCATACGGTTTCATCTGTGACCCGCATTCGGGAGGTCGCGTGTTCGTTCTCAGTGGCCAAGTTACCTGACCCATAGGTACTTTCGGGGTTTTCCCCAGGGGAATGCTTGGCAAGTTCATTACATTCCGCGAATTTCCTGTCCTGTCGCTCCATTTCACCTTCTCATTTCCTTCTACCTTTCATCCGGCTGGTCTTTTTCAGGGTAGTATGTGTCAGCGGGGTCTCGGCGTTGCATGGCACTGAATATGCGCTCTATAAGCCTTCATTCTTCGGAGTGGTGGTCTCCGGTCTCCGAATCCGCCTGTGGGATGTCCAAGTCTTCGGATGGGCGGACTCCGGTTGTTTTATATGCAACCGGGGGTTTCCAGTCTGGAAATAGTAGGGCCCTGCCCTGTGCTCTGTAGTGACTTCTTGGTGCCCTTTCTCTCCTCTACTCGTTTTTTCTCTGCAAGGGACATATATAGGTTCACAGGTATACAAGGTCGATGGACCGAATCCCCTCCGTGGCGTCCTATTCTAGAAGAATGTAATTTTGCCATCATAGCGTATAATTATTTCATTATTCCCGGTTATAACATGCAGCCAAAAGGAGTACATTTGTATCTCAAATGAGAAATACAGTGCTTTCATCGTTCGGTCGGACCGCCGCTCGGCGGCGCGGAACCAGAGGAAGACCGGCGCGTCCTCCACCAGATTTAGACTAAATGACCGGCAAGTGATGCGTATGCAACACTAACTACTGTTCTAACTTGTATTAGTCTTATCTCCATTACAACAGATGTTGAAATTGATGACCATCGCGAACACATTCCCTATATTTCTGAAAACAATTCTGAATAACTGAAAATCCCTATATTAGTGGTATTGATGAAGTACTTCACCACGCTACAAATGTTGGGCCTTGGAGTGCCGTGAATGCCAATAGAATTATTGGTCCCGCATTTTACGACACAACAGGTGATTCACACATTTATGTAAATTTTATTCTAAATAATTATTTTCCGCATCTATCAAAATATGAAAGACTGTGTGGCTGGTTTCAGCAAGATTCAGCTACAGCGCACACTGTTGGGAATTCTATGCATGAATTGCGAAGTGTGTGTAGTGACAAAATAATTAATCAGTGATTGTGGTCGCCTCGTTTCGCTGACCTATCTCCATGCGATTTTTATTTATGGGGAACGTTAAGGAATGAAGTCTTCACATCAGATCCATACACGTTACTGGAATTCAAGGACATCACGAGAGAAATACGGGCAGTGAATTAACATGAACTTTTGCGAGTAAACCAGAATTGTTTTCTGAGATATAAGGACTGTGTTCACGTTGAAGGTTATCAATTTCAACATCTGTTGTGATGCAGGTAAACTTAATGTAAGTTAATGTTCCATACCCAACACCTTCCGGTCGTTTACGTTTAGCTATAACGGAGGGCACGCCGGTTCTCGCCTGGCCCGGTGCCACCGCGGGGCGGTCCGGCTGATGTACAAGACGTAGTGCTTATCCAGTATAAGAGCAGTACCTTGGAATGAACTTGCTACCGAGGTTACTGGAGAAATCATGTGGTGCTAATACTCTGGAAGGCCTGCCGACTCGATTACCAGCATCACGTCCGCTTACTCAGGGCAGAAGTAAGGGATCATCCAAACGATAGGTGGAAGTTATGTGGTCAGCACTACGGCTCCCCCAACCGGAAAGTTGGCTCATGAAACCCACTGCGCACTATCGTTGCGCCTCACTTGGCTCACGATGCTGATTGGGCACTGATCCTCTACCTAGGACTTCAAATCCGCACCCCTTCGAGTGCCTAGGATCAAACCGCGGCGTACTCCGTAACCGGAACCAGAGCTCCAGGCTCTAGCTCACAGCACCATGGCGCAGGACGAGGTTGCCGCAGAGTTCATATAAGTTCAGCGTTTGTTCTGAACGACCCGTTCACTAGCAATCCAGATTGCATCAAAATACTTTGGATCGTCTTGAAGATACACCTTCATTCAGAAGAGAGATCAATGAGCTTTTAGTCAGTCACGCTAGCTCAGTAATAGAGCGTAATTACTGTTAATAGAATATCCGTGTGTACACTTCTAGCTGAAGCATTGATTTTTCATAACCGGAACAACCTTTCAATTTTAAACTACATGTGGTTATTGTGGTAGACAAAAGTTAACTCTAACATCTATTGTTACAAGTTGCATTGATAATGCTTCACTAAACCAACAACTACATCAATCTTAAGGAACCAACAGGAAGTTTTCAAAGCTCTGTCTCATACAAATTGAGGGGTTTATATTTTTGACGAATATGTTTTAAACCTATCGATATGTAAATTTAAAAAGAAGTTCCCCTTGATCGAAATGAAAGAATTTAATAAATATTAAAAAAAAAAAAAAAAACTTAAAAAATCAGCACTTTTATGTCCTTGTAGTTTTCCATAAACATATTAAAGGGCGTGTCAATCTACTTTTAAACAAGTAAAAACAGACTTTCAAAATCAAGGCATAATCACAGGAATACTTCACTACTAAAATTTTTCAAAAATCTTGGGAAAATGGATCGCCTGCATTAAAAAAATTAAAATGCTATCATTTTGAGGTGCACTATCGCTTTTGTCATTGTGAATGTTTACCTCTATATGCAACAGCTGGTTATAAATTATTTATAATTTAAAATGTTTCAACTTTTCCGACTTTGGGGTGTTCCGCAGGTTGGAATTTTCAAGCAATTCTTCTGAAATGTTGTTGGATATTCCTAAAATTGAAATAATTGAAACACCGGTATAGATATGTTATGGTGTAGCTCGGATTTTGAAATAATGCTTTTTAAGGCGAAAGGGGGTTATATATAAAATATGTAAGTATACAGTGAACAACCTAAATGAAAGACCATATGCCAAGCAAAATAATACTTGATACCTGGGTAAAACACCGATTAAGCAACCCAGACGGAGATTTCCGTACACTTCCCCCAAACCAAATTACCCGTTATGTGAACGCTCTGACGAATATATTTAAAGTATTGACATAATACATAAAGTGTGCATTCTTGAATGTTCTATGACTTAGCGTTTGAAGTTCTCATCTATCCCAATATTTCTTATGTAACCGGGAAAGCATACTCTGGTATATAGCGTAAATCAGGTTTTTCCAACCTTTCTTTGTAAAGGGCTACTGTGGTTAAGGTGAATTTGTTTGCGGACCACGTGATTGGATTTTTTTTTTTTTTTTGCCATATTAAATGAGATAAAAATTCTAAGATAAGCTAATTAATTTAAAAATAGCTGACACATTCAGATTTTGTTTTGTATTAATATATTAATCATATATTAAGTTAATTTAAGTGATAATTATGGCTTCTAAGTAAAGCGGCGAGGTAGATCATTTCAAATAAAGCGTATTTTCAGTGAACGTCGAATTTTTGGATGGAATACACGCTTTTAAATCTACTTATAAGAAATCACAGAATTATTACATATATTCTTCAAACGCCTCACTAACACTGACACTACAGTGTAAGCAAACAACTGGAAACTAACTTGAAATTTCTACAAAATGTAACAGAAAACCAATATCTGGCACACACTCGCCTTTCCACGCAGTCAACAATGTACGGAGACATCAAAGGGATGAACGGTGGGTAGGACCATAAATAAATGTCTGGACTGCGTATTTCTGAAAATGGATGGGATTTCTCTATGAGGTAACTGATGAACGCATGTGTTGCAAATGGAAGAATTCTTGCTCCTTCAAGTTTATCTTACTCCAAATAGAATTACTTATTTACTAAATAATTACGGCCCGAGTGCGATGTGATAGAGCAAATATCACTGCGGGCCATGTATAATGGGTTCGAAAGCCGCAAGTGGCCCTCGGCCCGCGGGTTGGAACACTTGGCGTAAATCTTACTGAGGAAAAATACAGAGCCATGAGGCATTCAGCTTGTGTCGAATAATTTTATCGTAGCATTACTCATCTCGGATATACTAAGTAATGTGTAAATTGGACTGAAGCCTATATTGTGTGCATCTATCAATCTTTTGAAACCAAGAAGAGAATACAATTTTTTGCATGAATTCATGAAAAATGAGAGAACATGGTACAGTTGTATTAAAAACGGCTGTCTGTCATTGCATCTAGCATGTAACCAGCTAGGAAAATAGCATTGGGAACTTGAAATAGTTACTGGCAAAAGAGACCTTCTTTATGACAATAATATAAAGAATATGTTAGTTCATAATGGGTAGAGAAGGCTGTAAATATTGACAACCACACAAATGTGACAACGATTTTACTAACTCGCTTTCTGGTCTGCTTGTTTGCTGTTCAGTACAAATTTTGCAATCAATTCCCTCTGAGCTATAGACTTGAAACTTTAAGCTTTGATCAAAGCTGGATGACAAAGAAAGTCCTCCCACCCCAAATCAGTCTTTATATGGAAAATGTTTCGAAAATTTCAATTTCGATTAAACTAACTTCTCGATGAACTGTAGACGTGAAACTTTAAATAGTTCACAGCTGAATGACAGCTAATATTAACTCGCTTTCAAGAAAATCCCCATCCCAAGCTACCCTTTACATGCGAAATATTTCGCAAATTCCGATTCTGATTAAACTAAATTCACGATGAGCTAGACTTGAAGCTTTAAACATAGTTCAGAACTGAATGGCATTGGAATATTAGTTCGCTCTAAATTCAGCTTCAGTTGGGGGATTTACCACTTTACCTGCAAACATTTGTAACTAACTTCACCACGAGTTGGAGACAGTGGCAATGGCAATGGCAATGCAATAATTAACTCGTTTTTACTCAAATTCCCCCATTCCAAACTATCCTTTAAATAGAAAACTTTTCTAACATTTCGATTTTCTCGAAAATGCTTTTAACGATCTTGATTAAAATAGCATATGCTTAAAATACTTTAATGACAAATCAAATGTACAGGGTGTTAATGACTTACACTGAAATAGCTCCAGAGATTGTAGATGTAAGTGATATAAGTAATTTGAGACAGGCAATGTATGGTCCGCGACTAGACGCATCGCAGTTACATGGTGTTAAACATATTAATCTCAGATGCTGGTAAGTCGGTGAAAATGCAAATTCTGGTGAAAAATCGGTTTAGAACGTCTTTAAAACTGCTGCCCGAGTATAGAAACATCGATTTTCAGCAGCACAATAGCAGCGTTCTCAAGATTTAATGCCACAAAAATCTCTCAAGTCTCAGACTAATCACTTGACAGTACGACACTGAACAACGATTAGCTCTCTTCTTACGTTGTGAAGCCTAATCTCGAGACAGTTTGTTGATTGCTCTCGTGGCTCAATTCGTAGCGACAAAGACTGTGGGTTCGGTTCCTATCATGCAGTTATTATTTTTGCTTTCTTTTTATATTCCATATAAAGAAGACCATTAACACTGCTATCGTTCCCTTATTCGGCTCGCACCAGAAATCTTGGGTAGGATATGGCAATCGTTCCTTCGCCGCTCTCAGTTTTGCCATATAAATTCAGGTCACAATTTCGACAAGTTCCTATAAAACTGATGTCAATTCTTAGATGTTTTTATGCTTTTGCTTTTTCTTTTACCATCTAAGCTAGTTTCCATTCTGAAGTGTAGCATATGGACATATTAACCTTTTGTTAGCAAGAATTGTAATTAAACTTTGTAGGTGAGTTACCAAAACAATACAATTGTGCACGTTTTTTCTGTACAGCAGACGTACAGAACCGGTTCCCCAGACTGTGTCGTCACATGCACTATGAACGTGGATAACTTGATTCCTCTTTAATGTAGCTGGACTAGTAAGCCTAATTATAATTAATTGTGCTGACATGCTGAAATAAAACTGCATACATTGAGACATCATTTAAAATCCAGATCAAAACTGCATTAATATGCTCTACTCAAAATAAAGAAAAGAAGATGAAAAAAGAAGCGAAAAGGACTGGAATTCGAAAACGCTGACATTATGCTCGAACGCTAACGTCATTATCATTACGCCAAAGAGGTACGCTCTAAAATGTCCCTTCCTTTTCTGTGTTGGGCTCTTGAATGGTTGATATTAGTCAGTGGCGTACTGACACTTTAGAAACTTATAGCCGTAATTTCGAAATTTGAAGGAACAGGTCATAAGTCTCCTATCTAATATTACTTGTTTAAGTCATCTCCATGTCCTCTGAAAATATTTTGGTATAGATCATTAACATCCTCTATATATGTATGCATCCTGAATTTTCTGGGGATAGCCTCTGAAGTTCTTTGAAACTTGAAACTTAGCACAGAACTGGACGAAAAGCACACAGGTAGACATTTCTTTTTTTAGTTTTAATTATTTTAATAAAAAAGGTAAAACAATTCTAATATACCACGTTTTTAAAACGGACTAAAATGTGTAACATAATCTCTCCTAGTCCCATAAAGATTCTTGGCTTCGTACAGATTGTCTGGAAAATTTGTGATTATGAATTTTTAATAGCTATGAAAATGCCTGTAAGATTTAAAATGAACATGAAAAGTGTTTTAAATTTAAATCTGTTACGAGATATGATGCCTCTAATCCCGAATATTTAGTTTCAATCCTCGGTAAGTGTTCGTTCTGGATTTACAGGGTTAATGTCCTTTACTTTACACTGAGAGTACCTTCTTACGACCAAGTCTAAGTTGGAACTTGTTTCTTTATACTTCGACACACGTTATGCCCCTCACCCTTGTAGACAGGTATGGGCTGGCAAGTCGACCTTTGAGGCCATCTGTCATAATCTACCGATAAGCTATCTTGCCTTCCCAACGCGGCTAGGAGTACGTGGCTCGGACAAATATTTTGAGCCGGCTGTACAAGCCCGAGGAGGGAGGAGAGCCTGTTTCTCCGCGCCCCCTTGGAAGTACGCACCCGAAGGGACGGGAAAAGAATTGGGCTGAGCCAGCTTCGCCGGGGTGCTTGTAACTGGGAAAATGTAGGGACCCTGCCTTCTGTTCTGTCGTGTCAACGTTCCTGCCCACCTTCGGATCCATTCACCTTATCCATCCTCCGGGGTGTGCTTCGTCAGGATCATAGGCACAAAGGATCGCCTTTCGGTCGAGGTTCTAAGTCCCCCTCCGCAAGTTGCCATTGGATCATTGAGTCAAGTATATAAGTAAATACACCGCTATAAAAGTTACAACGAATGCAAGGGAAATGAATCTCGCTGAGATATGAAACAGAACTTTCTAGGCTGTTTACACCGGTTGCACTGTATGATGACCTATGGTCGCTCAGGTTGCCCTCCTGCTCTTACCTTGCATAACGAAATCGCTACGGAGTTCCTAGCTCTGGTAATTACCTTTTACACTGGATGGATTTAGCAGCTCCTGGATTACAGACAGTTGCTAGTTTATTTGAACTATTAGCTGCAGGCAATATTGGAATTAGTGATTGAGGATTAGATTATTCTGTGGTTAGATTTTTGAAATGCTTGTTGAGTAGGTATTTTTGGCTTCGTGTATTTGCAATGCATTTTAGGTTTCATGTGCAGCGGGCGTGCATCAGCCCTCATTTTAGTTTTTTTTTTTCATTGTGCAAAGATGGCGAGCAGTAATCAACTAATGGAAAACAAACTGCAGTAAATATAGCCAAAATACAGCGACGTGTGGTTGAAAGAGGGTTACCTCGAATATTTTGTTGAACAGGATTCAAAACGTTAATAATTAATCTACATACGAGATTATCGAAATATTTTGTAGTTGTGGCTCCGCCTTAATGCTGTGGTAGAGAGGTGACAAATATTAGAACAGATTGTTGGGACATGGTACGATAGCTGAATAGGTTATTAACTATTAAAGGGGATAGGTGATAGTTTGATAATATCTATATAGCGTTTCACTCTTAGAAGACAGTATGGAGTTAAATGGGACATCTCTGTCTCTATCTAGCGCATACAAGTTGCCATTAGCCGCGTCCTTTTCTACCCTCGCTCTGTTGCCAGATTCCTAATAGCATGGTATAAATATTCATTTGTTATACATTTCAGGTTTGAACACATTATCCTATGCAGAATTTTTTTCTCTATCAGGTTATATCCTTTTCAGAGTCATTATACATTTCTATAGGTCCAAATTTCTTCAAAAAACGTTTTTTTCAATAGAAGTCCGATATTTGCTGTTTCTACACTCATCACGCACTAACTAACAAACTAACTGCTAGAATGCATCTATATTTTTTTCTTAGGTAGAGTAAACTATAGTGCTACTACCTGCCTACTTTGAATTCTCTATGTTTACCCAGTTAAGTGTTATAATTTTTTAAATCAAATGTTTTCGGAAAATTTTATATATGTGCACTGCAAAAGTTACGCAGTGTGAAACTTTTTTGTTATTGAGTTTACATCAGGGAACCAGCGAGAACAAATGTTGAGGAAGGTTGGAGAAAGTTTTTAAAATAAACCAAAAGGCAGTAACCTCTTTCTTTTATCCAATAAGGCAAACAAAAGGTATTCATCTATTCAGCGCCAGGCCTGACACAGAAGATAGTATAAGGAGCAGCACTAACATTAGTTCGAAAGAAGCCGTGTGTGTAACTGTGAGCTGTTATTGCGTTATTTGTTTAATATTTTTGTAAATATTTGTAGTTATGGAGGGTGAAGCTAGGAAGGGACGATATGTTGGTAAATAAAGACGTAAGGAACGCCAAATAATTATGAATGTGTTAGATTATTTTTGAAGCAAAATGCGTGTAAGGCAGTAAAAGTAACAGCTAAGGCTATCGGGTGTTCAGAAGCAGTAGTGTGTATGATTAAAAAGGAACTAATGAAAGGACCTCTAAGAACGCCATCGAAAAAGAAAGCAAAAAGGGCGGGACTACACAAAACGCTAGGTTAACGCAATATGATTGAATAGTGCAAGGTGGAGTGCGGCGAATTGTTCATTCTTTACTGTTTGCAAATATTCCACCCACGCTGAATATAATTTTGTCATGGTTCAACAGTGATGAGACCCTACCAAATTTCTCAAGGGCCACTCTGATTTGGGGTTCGAATATGAAAGAAAGGGTAACAAGTGCATATTAATAGAAAGAGACGATATCATCAGATGGCGACATAAATATCTAAAAGACGTAAAAGGTTTAGGGACCAGGGGAAATCAATTGTTTATACAGACGAGTCATTTGTAAATTTAGGTCATACAGTAACAAAGGCGTGGAGGGATACCAAAGTTAAAAGTGCCCGTCTCGTCAAGCAGCAATTGAAGGACTAAGTACAGGACTCAGGCCACCTCGAGTCGCTCGCGGAGAAAGATTCGCAACTAGTACATGTTGCAACACTGCGCTCCATTTAACGTGTACTGTCTTTTAAGGGTGAGACGCGCTTTATAATTGCTCCACCCTTAGATCCGCACATGGTGTAAACACAGGCCGTCAACAACTAACCCGTGATACGCCGAAACCAAAGCATGCCATAAAATGTAGTACCCTAAATATCGATGATTATTTGTGAGTTTTCAAGATGTATGATAACTCTGCTAAAGACTACTTGAATGTAACGTAATAGCAGCAATATTCCTAAAACTTCTGAGTAAATATCGTTCTGTTGCAACAAGCACGAAGCATGTATCCACGTGGTGTTTGTTTTGTTTTGTATTAGTCGCAGCTTATCGCGGAGGGATACAAGGGGCGGATTTAAGGCTGGATGGAGTATAGTAGGTACTAACTGAAATACCCGACATTGCCCGTGGTTTAACGATTTAACGCTACATCTTGTAGACTTAGGTTGAGCTTGTCCAATAGCCTTCTGCTTATTTAGAGACATTTAACAACTATTACTTAATACGCTCAAACAAGGAGTTAAATTCCCATGATACTATTTGGAACCAAAGATAAACAAAATAAATAAAAATATGGGGAAAACACTACGCAAACACAGTGTTAAACAATTACAAATGCTACATGAAGAAAAGTGAGTAGAGAAAGCCAGGTACATGCAATACGTTCCATTTCTATTTCCATAATATAGAAAATTGTACGAACTGTTTGTATAAGAGGGAGTAAAGAATGAAGTGTGATTCTGTTTTGTAAAAGAAAAGTGAGCAGAAAAGCAGTGCGAATGTAATGCGTTGCGCAATAAAATGGATAGCATAGAAATGTATGAGAAAATAGTTGCACCAATTTTAATGGTGATTGGTCAGGCGGTATTGGAGTTTATCTACTTCATATGCCTACCTATACCAACATTGATTTATAAACTGCGTGGCACAACAGCCATCCGGGGACAAGACCTACCGCCCGAACGCTGCGTCCCTCACCTCTCCCCACCACACGCGTTGTAGGCGGGGTGCGGTGCCGGAGGTGGGACGGGAACAGCGCCCCGGCTCCTTCCGGCCGGTTATGCCGTCCTCTCGTTCATAACATCCTTTTCCTTGCTATTGTTGGATGTGGGCAACACTTCATACTCTGGAAGCAACAAGGTTGGAATTACCGTGCTTGTCTATCAGTTGGTAGCCATGAAAATCTAGCCTGCTCTTCATGGAAAAATGGACCTTAGACCTTAGCAGTAGTCCTTCCCAAAAGCATGCGCTGCTAAGATCTATTTTTCCATGGCCACTCTTATTGCTTTCAGAGCATGAAGTGTTGCCTATCTCCAAACTTTATGGAACATGTGAACCACTGGTATGTGCGTGTGTGTCTGTGCGTGCGTGTGGGTTAGATTAGCCCAGACCACACATTCACTTCTGGAGCGTCCCTTTGCTATTCATAGGTGGTGTTTGTTCTTTATATATTAACGTCCTCCAAAGTAACGTGTCGTATCATATTGGACGTTGAATGAATGAAATTAATGAAATGGTGCTAAACTGAGCCCGAGGTCCATAGGTCTTCAAATTACCCGACATTCGTCTCTTCAGGACAGGGGAAAACGTTGGACAAAACCTTATCGGGATGACTATTCTAACCGAGATTTGAACTTGGGACCTCTTGAATGTGAGGCAGGGACGCTACCAACGTACCTCAGAGGCGGGCTGGAGTTGATGTGTGAGGGTTCGTTACTGCCTATGTGACAATTGTGTCACATAGACTCCTTACTAAACAGTATGTGTTCGGATAAGTTTTCATTGTTCACAGCCTCCATAAAGTCATAACACACTGCCCTATGAGCTGCACAATCCTCCTCGCCTAGTTTTTGTAACATCTGAATGCTATAAGCAAGCTGTTTTCAATCCAAACCTCAAGTTCTTCACATAGTTACTCTGGGTGCATCTAGCTCGTTACTTGGCCGTCGAGTCGATGCTTCGAGACTCCATTTGATGGCTTCTCGAATTCGTACCGCAGTCTTCTCGAGCCCGACAGATCGACCGGAACGTGGCTGATTGGCTACATTACCCTGCCGCTGCAATTTATTGACCTCCAGTTGGATATTTTATCGCGTTGGCGCCGGTTTGTACAATTTCCTTTCTAAACTTTTCTTAGACCTCTGCATACGTTAAACGGCGTAATCGAGCACCGACAACCGCCACTCGTTCTTCACTTGTCAACATCAGACATCGGCCCAGGGTTCCAACACTATTGAAGTGCACGAAGTAGTTTGTTGGGAATGGAAGACTGTGCCTGTAGTTAGCCTTGCCTTAACATGCAGTTACTGTAGAACACAAAATAAATATTCCCATTTTGAAGTGTAGGTCTAATACGCAAATAAATGGCAGAAACATGTTCGAAGTAAATTATCATGTAGGCGTTTCAACATCCCAAAATAAAAATTATCTATCTGTGAGATCAAAGTGAAAACAATATATGCATATTTAATTAGCCATATACGTAAATACTTGTATACTGAAAGTAAACGAATACTTAAAGAAACTACTAACATTAATTTAAAACTATACAACCCTCTTGTTTTCAACACTTTGCTTTAAAACCACAAATTTTCACCTAAACAGGACTGAACGCAGAGAAGCTTCGTTCTGAGTCACATGACGTGACAGGTGCATAACGGAAGATTAGGATTAATTAGAGCTTCTCGGGTTACCAAAAAGTGAAGACCTTAAGCTCGAGTGGCTTTAGAAACTTCCCACGGCTGGTAACCCGAGAAGCTCTAATGAATAATCATCGCGTGAAAGCTTCAGGCCTTAGAGGAAGATAGGGATATCAGACCAAGCAACCATATTCATTGCTCCAATTCAATAAAGTTCCTATGTGTGCAAAACAGATTTTTTATCGAGCAAATTTTTAATTAGGCTATTACACCTGCAATAGCAGATTCTGAATATAATTCATCCAATTCTTTCAATTGTTGAATTACGCGCTAAGGAGCCCTAAGCATTTCTGCATCTGATGGGAACCTATAGTCTAGGATTACAAGTTGCAGAACTGTGACTGAAAAGTGTTTGGGGGTATGCTCGCCACTGAACATACCCACTGCAGCTGTAGCATATGATGAGAACACAACTGGACAAATTGCATAGCCGGGGTATTCACTGTAATGGATATGTCGCCAGGACGACGAAGATACAAATGTATTAAGACCTCCTGTTTGAATCCCTGCGGGCGCGTAATTGTTATGTTTTTCTTTCTTTTCTTTCTTTTTTTTTCTTTTCTTTCTTAAGCACATGCTGTATTGAATTTAATTTGCAGTACACATTCGCTTCGTGTTGTAATTTTTAATTTAACCAGTGTTTAACTTTTTTATTTCAAATTCGTTTAAGTATTATTTACCATTCCATGAGTAAAACAGTAGATACACACTGAAAACTATGTACCTACTTAAACAGATGATTCAAGCTTAACTAACAGGTTACTGATAAGTACATAATTTATAAGCAATTGAAAGAGCTACATGTAACTGAATTAGTATAAACATGAAAAGAGTTGACATTAACAGTACAGTACAATAGGTAGATACAAGCAGAACAAAGGTAAGGAAACAAATTATGTACAGATCCAGATTTCAAAGGAACTGCAAATCTCTAACATCAATGCATAGGCGACAGCGACGCAGAAATGATTCTGGAATGCAGTTGAGTAATCCTGGTGCGTTGCGAATATCATCACTGGCTGCAATAATGTGGGCAACCAGTGTCTCTTCAGAATCAATTAATGATGAATACGCTATAGTCTGAAGATGATCCCAGAAAAAGAAATCCATGGGGTTGAGATCTGGTGAACGGGATGGCCAGGGTACGGTAGGACTGCCTCTTCCAATGCAACGATTGGGGAAGACTCGATACAGATGCTCCCGTGCGTTTTTAGCACAATGCGCAGGAGTTCCCTCGTGTTGGAAATGCAGTTGAGCGCGGATGTCAAGTGGCACTTCCTCCAAACCAGCACATGCTTCAGAAATGCTTTATGGGTGTTGGCACACACTCGAGGAGGAAGAGGGTACGGCCCAATAACGTGGTCAGAATCAACGCCAGCTGCTATGTCCACCATAAATTGGTGTTGCGGACTCTTCTGAACAGTGACATGGGGTTTTGTATGCCCATATGTGACTATTTTTGCAGCTTAGAATAGACCTATCCCTGGTAAGCGGGGCTTCATTAGTGAACAATTCCACTGAAAACAGTTCCGGTGGCTGCCTTAAAGTTAATTCGTAGAACCGCAAGCGTAAATCACAATCCTACGGAGTTAAGGTTTGCATCTTCTGTAGATGGAGGGGGTAGAGCAGCTCCTCATGCAAGACTTGCAATACACTTGTGTGCTTGACTCCCATTGTACGTGCAATATCACGGGAGCTGGTTGACGGTTCCTCTTCCAGTAAACCCAGTACATTTTCTTCAAACTCCTCAGTGGGATGGGTACGTGTTGCACCGCAACCTGCTTTATTTGCCACCACAGAACTACGTTCTCGCAAAGGCCGATCTACAGATTCGATTGTAGTCCGATGCGGATACAATCTATTGGGGACATTTCGCTGTAAATCCGCGCAGCTGTTGCAGAATAACCTCCTGCTTTGCCATACAGTATATTCATGTCAGCTGATTCGCCAATAGTGTAATTTTGCTCCATGTCCCAGGGTATTTAACTGCCTCAACGTAATGTGTGCTGAAGGCAAATAGGAAACGAGGCGTGGGCGACCTGACAGTCACCACACGATAGTTTTAAATGTCTTCCAGGGTTATTAAGGTCACTTAAAGGCAATATTAGACATTAGCTGTCATGCTAACGCATAGATACTCAGCGCCTCCTCTGGAGAACCGTAGTACTCTAGGGGAGCCACGTGCTCCGAATGAATCCTATAAAGTGGGCTCTCACTAGGGATACATTTAGCTTAGTTGACCTTCGGTGTGTTCAAAATAAAGAATATAGAGTGCAAAAGCGTTGAAGAAGTGGTTCCAGGTATTGTCATTCCGATAGTGGGACTAACTTCATTATTTAGAATGTGAAAATCTAGCACTGTTAAAATGACACCTTCATGTCTTGTTTTCCAACAAAGAAGAGTATTTCAGTTCCTCTCGCCGAAGACACAAGTCTAGGCGTGTGCTAAGGCAGTCACCGAAAGGGATAGTGTCAAGGGAAAAGTTACTCCTAAACTTAGACATTACAGGTTGTATCACTCACTATTGGCCCGATTAACGCTTATAGTATCAAGCTAATGGTCATAATTGAATAAACTCTGTTACGAATACACCTTGGTGTGTGTAGTGACCATGTGAGGGCGATCATCTTATATGTGAACCATCTGCAAAATACATTTAAGCAATCCTAATTTTGGTTAAGTGTAAAGTCCATAAAGACTGCAACGTTCAATGTGAGGCCAGTAATTAGTTCTTCAAGAGTAACTCCGTTCTTTCTGCCAGTTTTAATCTTCCTGCTTGATGGTCATCCAAGCGTGTTTTGGTTTTATCGGATCCCTCAGAAAATATTCAGTGGAAGATATTGCTGAGATTTCCGGATTTTAAACTGCGCAAACATTTGTTTGTGGCACGCCTCAATGGAATCCGTTTTCCACCATCTGTAGAGGATAACTATTTTTGTTGCACTAAATATTGACTCGTGCATTGCCGTACTCAAGAACAATTCTCTCTCATTAGGTCCAGGAACTCAGATTGCCGCATGTATGAGTACAATTCCAACTCGTAAAATCAAGCATGCGTGGACAACTCCTTTATTTATCACATTAATTTGTTTCTGTAAAAAGAAGTGTATTTTTAAGAGGATGTTCATGAATGCTCTCTGTAAGGACATGAAGCATTTTATATCACTCGATTGACTGCTTCGTATTATGGGTGCCTACGGCTGCTCACACATGAGTCTTAATCTCGGGTATCCGTGGTGGTTACAGAGAGCGATATTGTAGTTTTGTTAGAACTCTTTATTTGTTTTATTTTTACACATTTAAGCTTTGCTGAACAATTTTAAATAGAATAAAATATGCAGTTTAACGTAACGCTGGAACGAACTTTCACCGTGTTGCTTACATGTATCTCTCCCTCGTAACGATGCCTGTCTCCTACTGTCCTCAGTCATTATATGCTTTTAGCTTCCCAAACATCCATAATGGCCCTCACTTCATTAAGTCAAGACTTTGCCCTCTGGCGAAACCCCTCGGGTTTCCGATACTTTGTAAAAATACAATAGCAGGCTCTTTTTCTTTATGTTGAAGAGCTTGCCAAACTAATTGTATCTCGTTTACGTTAATGTTTGGGACGTTCGCTAATGACCCTCGCTAGTGCCTTTTTGGCATCCCTTCACCTGTTGTACATATTCTTAACCCTTTGCTATTAATGGATTTTGTAACTTTGATATATTCTGTATATCATAAGCGCTATACAGAAAAACTGCTACAAATGCCCCCCATATACATTATCATATTATGTAAGAATATGATAAGGTATATGTCTTGCCCGAAAATCATTTTCTTGTTAAAATTTCGCGATTGTTCAGCAAATCTTTCGTCAATTACATACAAATACTTAAAAGGGTTTACACTCAAATTCTTAAAGACATATCTTGTACATAGAATACCCTTCACATATTTACATTACACAAATCAGCACTCAACACACATAGGGTTATATTTTTAATACTACATAGTGATTTAATATTATTTTACATGTTTCTTCTTACATTGATCTTCTGATTCTATATAATTATTTTTATCAAAAGTCTTTTATGGTTATGGATTGTTCTGCTGGTTTCACTTTTAATTTTTTTTTTTTCTTTTTTTTTCACACGCACATTATCCACTTCACTGTTTTTTTTCTCGATATATTCACTTTGCTTAATATTAATTACGTTATTCTTACAGTTATTTACAAGTTTACATAGAAACAATTAGGCCCTCATTTTCATGATCCAACCATTCTTTCAACTACTTCTCACCATTTCTTTTCTTACTTTTCGATACTATTTGAGGAATTTCTATACGGTCTTATTAGCTGCTTATGCCATCTCCCAATCGATTTGTTTGTTTTTAAGTCCACTAACTCATAAGTATGCTCTCCGAATTTCTCAGTAATCATTACCGGACCTTTATATAATAGTTCTAATCTATGACTCCTCCCCCTTAACGCATTGGATAATTTATAATCCCTGGCGAGGACTAGATCTCCTACCTGAGGATTCCATTTATTTTTACGTTTCTTGATTTTTGATTTCCTCTTTTCCGCTTTTTCTTGCAATCTGTCAAAAGCGATCTTAGCCCTTTGTTCCTCTGATAATGGCTGACTTCTCTCAATCGTTCTTGGAGTATTTTTAAAAATGGGTTCAGGGTCAATTCCCTGCATTATCTGTATCGGTGCAAAACCAGTTGTAGTATTTACAGTATTATTAATAATTTTCTCTATGATGGGACAATACTTTACCCAGTTTCGATGATTATTATGAGTAAGCACTCGAAAATAAGTCCCTATTTCTCTTAATATCCGCTCTGTCGGATTCCCTGAAGGAAAATAATAAGAACAATGATATAGATTTATCTGGTGGCTACTTAGAGTTTCTTTGAAAATTTTATTCGCTACTTCAAACGAATGTGTGTAACAGTTACATCTTCCAGCCTTTTCCGCGAATACCTCCCTGTTTTCTATTAAAAGTTCCCGTAATTTTCCTTTTTGTTCCTCATTTAGTCTCTCAGCTTGGTTCACCTTAGATCCTATTAAATTTTCTATCTTGACACAGTCCTTTCTTTCGTCGTACTCATTTATACTACTATTCTTCAAGTTAAATTTTGGGGTTTTCTCGGGGTTTCTTTTCTTCGTCAAAATCACAGAAATAATTACCTCTACTCACAATATTTTGTTCCTCTATTTCATCGTAGTTCCCAACTTTTAATTCTGCTAATTCCATCGCTCCAATATTTATTACCTCGACAAAGAATGTTTCCCCCTCCATTTCTTCCTCTACCTGATCCCGTACAATTATCCTCGAAGTATGGTCTAAAAATGGTACAATTATGGTGTCAGGTCCTGTTTCAAACTTAAAACTTTTATTTTCAAAATCTATGATGGAATTCCAAGCATAAAGACTATCGCAACCGATTATTACGTCAAAAACAAGCCTGGGTACAACCAAAAATAATATTTCAATGCATTTCTGTGCGATCTCGACCTTTACCATCACTTGAAATTTTACCTTTTCTTTCCTTTTACCTACCGCTACAGAGCAATATATCCCATAAACTGGCAAAGATAATAATTTTACACCACTACTCACTAAATTTTCAAAAAAATTTTGGGAACACACAGTAGTATTAGCACCTGTATCAATAATAGCCTGAAATAATTTCCCGTTAATACCAATATTTATTCTTGGCGGATCAATTAAAATTTCATTCTCTGTATTTTCTTTATGTTTTTCGATCAAACATTGCCTTCTCTGTCCCTTATTTTCGAAGTACTTCCCATAATAAGAACATTCATCATTCCCAATCTTCACTGAAGGCGAAGTTGACTGGGTTTGGAGTTTTCCGAAACCTTACTAATGGCTCCTGTCCCATTCCCATTATATGAAGGTCCCGGGTTTGAATCCGGGTGAAAATTTGTTTCTTCCAATCTTTTTACCGCGTTTATAGCGTCTACCCTTTCTTCCGGATTTGGAGAAATTCTGCTATTCCCATTTCTTTCTTCTTGCCTAGGGGAATTCGGTCTGTACCAATTATTATCATGGTGATAATTATTTCCCGAAGGAAATCGATTCCTAGTGTACCTCCCCCTTCTATCTCCGTAATATCTATTTGCCTGTACGTAATTAATTTGAGGGTTTCTTTCCCGTGGATAATTCTCAACCCTTCTTCTATTATCTTGAGGCTCAAAATTATTTCTTCTATCCTGAGGCTCAAAATTATGTCTCCTGTCCTGAGGCTCAAAATTATTTTTCCGGTGGTAATTATTGTTTTTAGGGACGGGGCCATGATACCGTTGCCGAGCATCAAAATTCCTGACATCACCTGAACCTGCCCCCTGCCCGAAAATTTTTGTTGGAGATCGGTTGTTTCCAAAAGGTCTCTCATTACTTGCCTCGTTTTGGCTCTTATTTCTTTCTAGTGCGATTAACAAGTCAATCATTGCTGCTATTGTTAACGGCTTCGCAATAATCAGATAGTGTTGGATTGTTTCCGGAAAATGTGTGGTTATTAAATTAATTAATTCTATTTCTCCCATCGGAGGGTCAAGCATCTTACATTTTCTAGCTATAGCCATAAAATAATTAACCATGCATTGATCCTTATGCGGGTTATATTTCCCATTACTCAGTTCCAGTCTTATATTTGCCTGCCTGCTAGCTCCCCAATATCTATTTAAGAAAATTTCCTTAAATGTCCGATAATCATTACTTAATCCTACTGATAACTCTAACCAGTTTGAAGCGTTGCCTTTAAAACATTTTCTGACAACCGTCATCTTATATTCCTCGGGAATACCTTTTACAAGAAAATACTCTTGCATGCTATTTATAAAAGCCTTGGGGTCATCAAATTCTTCGTTTTCAAAGGTTGGTGGTGAAATTTCATTCAAAACATGGTTGGGCCATTGCAAATGTGGACTATTGCGTGCATTAACATTAACATTTGTATTACTATTACCTGAGGTACCAGCATTTAAATTTAACATCGGAATGTCCGCTGACGCATTAGGCATCGCTTCGTCCCGTGCTGCTACCGTAATAGTATTACTACTCACAGAATCACTAACATTGTCAGACATACATATGTTATTTAATCTTTCTTTCAGTTTGTCATTTACCTCATCTACACTCACAGCTAATCTCCTAGTTTCCCTCTCTGATTGCTCTAATCTTTTCCTACAGATTTCTAATTCCTTGCTATTAATTTCCCTTTCCTTAGCTAATTCAGTAGTTATTTCCTCCCTTAATTTTCTATTTTCTTTCTCTACATTTTTATTAACTGTTTTAATCTCTTCCCTAACCTGTTCCTGACTTTCCCTCATTTCAATTCGTACATTTTCAATTTCAATTTTAACCTCTTCCTGATTATTTCTAACCTCACTTCTTACATTTTCTATTTCATTTCTAACTTCCTCCTTGAAATTTTCTAAAACCTTCTGTTGTTTCTCAATCTTATTTCCTATTTTGACTAAGTCAGCTGTTAAGTTCTCCCTCGTATTTTCTACCTTTTCTGTTAACCCCGTTAAATCTTTCTGACTTTTTTCTACCTTTTCCTTAATCTCTTTCTGACTTTCTGTTAAACCCGTCAAATCTTTCTGACTTTTTTCTACCTTTTCCTTAATCTCTTTCTGACTTTCTGTTAAACCCGTTAAATCTTTCTGACTCTGATCTACCTTTTCTGTTAACCCCGTCATCATTGACATAAGTGACTTTAATATTTCATTAGTCTCCATGCTTCCCCCTGTTTCTTGCCCCTGATTTTGTATATTCGTATCAGCTACTCTGTCCCTTGCATTATCTACATTACTATATACACCTTCTCCCACTCTCTCATCACCCTCTTGCACTTCCATATTTATATCTAATTGCTCGATAATTTTCCCGTTCCTTAAATACATTGACTATATACTACGACACGTAGATAAAATTCTCACTCAGTACCTTAATCAGCTTGCTGCACTGCTATTCGATGTGGATCCTCTCGTTCCTGCTGTGTCCTGGGTGACCTTCCCTGGAGTTCACGGCCTTTGTTGTTCAGCTCCCTGAAATTCTCCGCATACCTTATTCAGCTTCCCTGAAGTACTCTGAAGTTCATGCTCAGCATTCCTGAAATTCTCTGAAGTTCACGCTCAGCATTCCTGAAGTTCTCTGAAGTTCACGCTCAGCATTCCTGAAGTTCTCTGAAGTTCACGCTCAGCATTCCTGTTATTCTCTGAAGTTCACGCCACACGTTGGAGCGCCAATTTGAAGCATTTAATATCACTCGATTGACTGCTTCGTATTATGGGTGCCTACGGCTGCTCACACATGAGTCTTAATCTCGGGTATCCGTGGTGGTTACAGAGAGCGATATTGTAGTTTTGTTAGAACTCTTTATTTGTTTTATTTTTACACATTTAAGCTTTGCTGAACAATTTTAAATAGAATAAAATATGCAGTTTAACGTAACGCTGGAACGAACTTTCACCGTGTTGCTTACATGTATCTCTCCCTCGTAACGATGCCTGTCTCCTACTGTCCTCAGTCATTATATGCTTTTAGCTTCCCAAACATCCATAATGGCCCTCACTTCATTAAGTCAAGACTTTGCCCTCTGGCGAAACCCCTCGGGTTTCCGATACTTTGTAAAAATACAATAGCAGGCTCTTTTTCTTTATGTTGAAGAGCTTGCCAAACTAATTGTATCTCGTTTACGTTAATGTTTGGGACGTTCGCTAATGACCCTCGCTAGTGCCTTTTTGGCATCCCTTCACCTGTTGTACATATTCTTAACCCTTTGCTATTAATGGATTTTGTAACTTTGATATATTCTGTATATCATAAGCGCTATACAGAAAAACTGCTACAGACAGTAAGGAAAGAAGTTATGGGAGCTCAAAATCGTTTGCCTCAAGGGAAGGCACTGAGTACGAGCCAGAAAGAAAAAATCTGAGTAAATACATTATAGAAATAACTTTTTATTAAGGATTTTCTCTGCTCAGTCTGAAGTCTGATTTACGAGGAACTAAGGTTAATTTTTATATTAACTGAAACTGACTCCATTTGCCTTCAAATCCACACCCCTTTACCAAAGATTGGGTAGTGAAAAACTGAGATTACCTTTAAAAAGTACAGAGTGAGAAAGCTGATTGTTGCAACGATTCGTGGAAGTTCCGTGCAATCTCATTTCCAGTAATTGCAAAATTCTAAATACTTATTAAATTTACATTAATGCTTCAGCACTCTTACTTGTGTATATACATCTTTACCATGGGAAGCAGTAGGCATAATACGATCATATAATAAACATAGTCACTAGGCAAACTCTTACTTTGAGGACTGGACACATATTTCGACGGAATGCGCACAGTGGGAGAACGAGCGGACAATTGATATGAAAGAAACACCCTTAGTTCTTGCTTTTCTTTTGCTTCCTTTTGTCAGAGAATTCAAGATACACGTTTAATTTTTCATAAAAATTGTTTATTTTAATCAAAATCGTTATTGTTATTTTTGAGAAAATAAACAGTTCCATGTAAAGATCACCTTCAGGCGAGAGAATATTTTTCAAAATCTTATTGTTGCATCCTTTTAGGGTCCTGAAGTGATACACCAAATTTTAAATTTCATCGACTTTTTGTTCTTGAGCCTGTATCTACTGTTCACACACATACAGAGATGTTCAGGGAACCTCAAAACATATGTTGGAAGTAAAATCTCCATATATAGTTTTTCGGAGGAATATGACTCTCCCTGTACTCACTGTCAGTGCGAAGTAGAGAAGATTGAATGTGATAATATTTGTTGGTATGCTGTGGACGTTGAAAATTTCAGCCCTGCACCCCTAAACCTGGGGCGGGCAGAAGAGTTTCAGCTCCGAATCCACTGTACACCAACCCAAGTAACATTCTTGCTGGTTGGAAGAGTGGTACCTCCTCGCCTCTTAAACTGTTCACAGTGGCGGATTCATACAGATAACAATCAGTGCGTTTGTTTAAAACAGAAAAGAGGTGGTCATACTTTTACTATGTGAAACCGGAATTACACACATCAACATCCGAATATATGAGAAGACGTTCAGACTCTGACTAATATCTGAAACAGCATTATGTAGTTGCGCCTGGAGGTGGTTATCTGAAACGTGACATCTCAGTTTTGATTTTTCTGTCTTCATTAGAGAAAAATTGTATAAAGGTATGTGTGGAGCAAAATATTGCTGTAACAGTGTAATAGAACGAGCACATTCTCTCAAATCAGCATACGAATATTACCTTACACTGTTCTTTAAACACGTCTGTGCCAACTAAATCTCTGCACTTACTTTTTCTCACTAGATCTGTTTGTAGATCCATGAGTTCACATAGCAAGTTAATTGTTACACTGACTACGTGTACAGGAAAACGCTTAACAATCATTGAAATGTCATTCTCAACATACCTGAAATCATGTAATCTATGTGAAATGAACTCCATTTCTAAACCTTCAAGAATGGGACTACAACTACAGACTTAGTTTATGCTCTGCTACAGTATCAAGTGATTTTATATATTTGAAATAAGTATTTCCTAATTTGATTTGTTTGTTAAGAGTGTTGTCACATGTCAAGGTATGTTTGTTACGTTCAGGTTGTAAACCTTCTAGGACTTTGGCACGCTCTAACGCTGTAATTATAACACAGAAGTAATAGTAAAAATAGTAATAATGACGATGATGATGACGATGACGACAATAACAATGCAACATATAAAAATGTAGATCGGAAAACACTAGGTTTTTCGTTGTATGTGACATGATATCTACAATAAAGCCGTTCAATGTTAGCTCGAAGAAAAGCATGTAATATCTTGTTACAAATGAGGTAGATGATATTGACACAGACATAATTCCTCCACTGATACCGGCCACGAAATGACCTTTGGACTCTTGAAATGAACTAGGGAAGGAGGTGTTTACCATTGTGTTGCATAATTACACGGCGAAGGGTTCATGAATCACAGGGATTCTCGAATCCGCTTATGCCCACCTCTGCCCTAAACGATGCAAACACACACGTTACAAATTGCAGTATAAAAATATTCTTACTTTTCAAAGCTATGAAGCTTCATTGATAATACAATATATTTATGTGTTATAATTAATAAATCACGCTCAACTAATTTATGCACTTGCAGAACTGTGTTAGTATCCAAGGAAACCTTTGTGATTTAATTAGTTCAGTGTTTGGAAGTAGCCTGTGTTAAATTGGTTGCCACATTCTGGTGTTCCCAATTAGCATAGTCTTCTATTAGTCAAGCACCTGCCTGTTGTGCTGTTACAAAGTACGCCATTAAGCGCGTAGATACTGCTGGGGTCAATGAAAGACGGTTCCCGCGGGCATCAAAGTGGCGTCACCTGATTTTTAAACAGAAAACTGTCGTCTAAGCGTTGCGTGTATTCTCGAGTATCTACGTCAAACAATGTTTTGAGCCATCTCAAGAGTACGTGTAATAACCAAGTAAGTTTATGCAGCAGAGATGTCCAACTTTGCAAAGGGGGGAGGTTGAATTTACCTCCTTCCAGTGTGCGCGGACTTTGCCCCTCAGACGTGCATTGCGTTGCAGGGGCTGTTTGGTGATGTGTACGTCGCGTTTGATTTTCAAAACCACTTTCAAATTTTGTGCGATAAATATATGTTCATTAGTGACCTCTTTGGTACTGCTTACGTTTAAGAAGTCTATCAATATTTGGGAAGTCAAAGTGCATAGCCTTAGAAGATCCACCAAGTGTAACTTCTTACGATACAGACTTTTAATATACGTCAGTTTGGAGAAACTCTGTTCGCAAATATATGTAGAGCTATACTCACTCTTATACACGCTATTGACGAAAATGCGTATTCCTCTATGTACTGCACTTTCATCGACATAAGCATTTACAGAAATTATCTTATTGCTACTTTTCTTGTAGCTACAAGGGGAGTATCAGATTACATTGGGCTTTAAGTGGTAGTAAAGTGTTTCAAGAGTTGCTTGCTATGCAATGCCTTTGAAATTCCGTTCTCTTTCCAGGGCCAAGAGATAAAAAACAATAACATTTTCCTATTTGGTAAAAATAAAATTTATAGAAAATCAGTATCTGGGCTTGTGGACCGTGGTCTAGTGGAAAATTTCTTTCCATACGTTTCGTTCGGAGCTGCGTCGAACATCCGCAGTGGTGTGACCGTAGTACTCAGCTACTCTCGGTGACGATTGATACGAAGCCGTTTGGTTTCACTGGTTTTATACGCTTAGCATGTGTGGACGGTTGACGGTTGGTCCTGTCTTTGTTTATTGGTTCGACTGCTGCGTGGGCTGAGCTGAAGTGGGGGCTACTTCCATTGGCTATGATTGTTGTCGATGGACTGTCATTTACTGTGGCTGAGACTGTTGATGGCGTATGATCCTGAGTTTGTCTCCGGCCAGGTTTTCTGCGTGCTTTGTATAATGCTGAATGCCAAGCTTTCATTTGAGCGTTTGGTTCCATCCTTCCTATTGAAATTATCTTTATGTTTGAAAATATCTATGGTTTCGCGACTTAACCGGGCGTAATCATGAATCGTGGGAAAACAGGCGTCTAAATACTGTGTAATGTGTTCCTCTGGCGTTAGCAATGTATGTTCTGCAATCACAGACTTCTCTGTTTGTTCCAGACGGCAACACCTTGTGTGTTCTGTAATGCGTGTGTTTACCGTACGTTGAGTGGTCCCTACATACACAGAGCCACACGAGCACGGAATTCTATAAACACCCGCAGAAGAGAGTGGTTCTTTTGGATATTTTGCTGAATGTAGCATATTCTGTGTTTGCTGTGTGGTTTTGTAGATAAGTTATCATGTTTTCTGAGAACTTTCGCGATGCGATCAGTAATTCCTTTGGTGTACGGCAGATATTCTTTATTCTTCTCTCTAGGGTCAATTTGTTTTGATGTAGACAGAGGCTTCCTTCTGGGGCGTATGGGGCGTTTAACTGCCTGGTTGGTGTAACCGTTGACCTGCAAAGCACTCTTAATGCGAAAAAGTTGCAGGAGCAGTAAATGTGGTTGGAGATGTGCTTGGTACGATCTACTAGTGTTTTAACGATAGCTCTCTTCTGGCCGGGATGCTAGTTGGAGAATCAAAAATTTCGAAGAATTTGGGGAGTCGCATCCTTGGAAGATATTCTTAGGTACCAGCTTATTGTGCTTAACCAATTTTTGGTTTTTTTTACATACAGTTTTTTTAATTGTTACTATTTGATCTTCAAAATAGGCTTTCCAGTGAACTCTCTGCATCTAATATTTGGGTGGAATGCAATACGTCCTCTAGTTACTCTAAATTTGTGACAGAGAAAGTAAAAATAAGTAGAGTTATCCCTGTGGTTGCCATACTTCAACTTTTACTGTGCTTTGGTTTCACACCCGGAATTCACATAGATTTCAGTAGTACCTATATAATATATATCATGTTTAAATTAAAATGGATTCTTTTAAGCGGAACTGTTAATTTTGCAGACTATTCTTTGAATGTTGTATTATTAGAGTTGCTATTTGACTGCATACGGTATACAAACCGATTCGCTAGTTCATTGGAAAATAGCACGTGTTCTCCATCAACAGTGTAAAGTCGCTTCGTAGGTGTTTAAAAATGTGTTGGAATCCAGGAGGCAAACACGCCAAGTATTGGTGCGATAGACAAGATATTACGTTTCTGATATTTATAGAAATTACTGAGCCCTTTTTTGCACACTTCCCTTTTGTTCTAGTTGATATATTTTCTAAGGTATGCACATGTTAATTAATACAGCAACACTGGAGTGTACTGCGGCGTTAGTAATACACAAAAAATCTTATTCATAATTAATACCTATGTTGATGTTCTTTTCCTTCTTCTTTATCTGACCATCCTCCCTTTATGTAGGAATTACGCCCCCTAGGACTTGCAAGCTAATGCCTAGGCTCAGACGCCTGTCGGGGTCCTATTATTTTTACCCCCATGTTGATCAAAGAGGCCTAATCTGAATCTGAACATTTGTTTATTACAAGTTAATGATATCAGGATAGGTTTTAGACTTTTCATACTTTGGCAGTGTTCTTCTCGGGTTAAAGGCTGCCCAAAATAATTGGTTCAGTGTGTTGTTTATAGTTGCGAAATTATTCAGGCTTTCTATTACATTATCTCAAAAGTCACACACTTTCTCGCGAAACGTCTCCATACGTTCTTCTGTGTTTGCGTTTTCAGCTCGCTTTTCTACTTCTTCAGTAGCTGTCTGACTCGCTACTTCCCATATGTTTTCTTGACACACGGCAAAGAGAGCGCTAGGCTAGTTTGAAAGTTATATCACTCGGATAACAACGCAAGCACTGTTCGGCACGCGATGGCTTGCACTCCGCCAGCCTTTCTAAGTCCACCACTCGTAAATGCGGTTACTGTAGCAAACTGAAAGTTTTCCTTCTCAATTTATTGGTTCAGAACATTACAATAAGTAATGTGTTAAATGTAGTGGTGGTTTTCATCATCATCATCATCATCATCATCATCATCATCTTCTTCTTCTTCTTCTTCTTCTTCGTCGTCTTCATCTTCTTGATGCCATCCTTTGTTTAAATTTGAATGTCTGTTTAGAATCTGTAGCGATCAAAACTGAAATGGGTGAAGCTACAATCAAAACTACTCAGTGTTAATTTTACTTTGGTGCAAATCGGACAAGGTCTGACGTCAGCGCTTACTGGTGATGCTTTAGTTGTCAAATGTTAATGAAACCGTATGCTAGGCACCAACAAATACTACCTATATGATATAGGTTAGAAGGAAAGGAATTAAAAATTTGGAGCTTTTTTACACGCTTTTGGGTCTTCTAAAGCATAAGTGTTATTCAATTGAAGAGTGACAGGCAAATAAGATAGCAAAATGACCAGCTTTATGTGTTTGGAATAGTAAAGAATATTGCTTTTAAGAAACATGAAAATATACCCTCCAGGTGGTGTTAAATCTGGGGATCTCGGAGGTCACTGGGAGTTGCTGATAATTCCGTCGATTGCAAAATCGTATTACGGTTACCATACTCTTCACACCATAAGATGATTGTCTGCATCTCTTGAAAAATACCATTTGTAGTTAACCTCGTCGTCCCACACACTTTCTCCTGCGTGGGTCCTCTTTAGCTTAAACAAGCGATGCATGTATCCTAAACAAAAGATAATTAGTACAAGTGGAAATTTGATAGTGTGCTATTACTTAAATTTTGCACAGAAGCATTTTCTAGATTCATAACACATAAAGGTAAACTTAACTGTCCTCTTCAGACTCTTTCGAGGCATTAGTTGAAACCGGGAATAATTCTCTGCTGTGTCAACACGTAAGCTGATGTCGTATTTATATTCCCCTTCAATAACAAGCCCTGTTCTGAAGTAGAATTCAAGTTAGACTGGCCATTAGAGCCAGAATGGCGGGAGAATGGATAGAAGGCCAGCAGACCTTTTACGAAATCAGAGCACGGTTTAAGAGCAGAGGTAAAGGGTTATAATATAAAGTGCAAATGGCCAAGAAAAGCATAGACTGGGTAGCTAGATAAGTGTTTGACTAACCTATAAACGAAGTTAAGGTTCTGAGCATTACGGTATTAAGTGAAGAAATCAATCATATTTGTTAAAGTGAGTAGAGGGGCCTGAGAGTAATGCATTGTACCTCGAAGGACGATCAAATATAAATTAGACACTTTTTATACCATTTACTAAACCAGGTGCTGGAAAATTCACTAATGGACAAATTGTGGTGGTTGCGTGATAACTATTTCCTAGTGTGCGATAATTTTCATGCCGTCTCGAATATATCTGGCTTTGATAAATCCGCTGTCAGCTGCTACAGTGGCGAAATATGGGATCTTTCCCACCGGGTATAATAACAGATAACACCAAGTAAGCTGGCTGATTAGGTACATTGAACGGAGTCTAGTAAATGAGCTATTTAAAGCTAATTTCCGACTGTTTGAGAAACTGGAACTAACTGTTTCTGAAACTCAGCACTAGAAACTGTAACTGTAGCTTTTGAAGTATAAACAGATTGTATATCCATAAGGAACGAAGAACACGAATTCTAGGACACTCCCTCTTTAAACGTAAGTTCCGCCTACTTAATAACTATCTCACCAAAGGATTCCCTGTTGACTGAGTTCACTGAAACGCCTAATTCCCTAAGGCATAGTGGTTATTAAATATTTATTTTCCTCAACGCTTAAATTTCTGGTTAATTACTTCTCATTACTGACAAAATTTTAGCTCGTGCTTCCTACATCATACAATGACTTTTATTTCACTTTATTAAAAGTTGTCTCCATCGAGTGGCTAGCTACCGACAAAGCAACCAAACACAAGGTAACATAGAATTCATGTGCAATATAACAATAGTAATAAATAAAACAGCAAGAGTGTTAAATGGATAATAGGTACCCACAACATAAAATCTTCATTAAAGGTCATTTATATTAAATGGGATATAAATGGCTCCTAAGAATGTTACCAAACCTCGGATGACTGTAATAGCCACCTGTTTTAATTTTTTTTTAACAAAAGCGGGAAGTGAAGAGAGGTATATATTTCTTCTCTCATGAACTTCCTCAGCCTGTTCATACTGAGTTTCAATTTTGATGCCCGGGTCGATATTCACGGCATGTTGCCCATATTCCTCACAAGCAATGATATCTATTCTTCGATTGTTTCTATCCATGACAACGCCATGGACTTCCTCGTGTACGATATATGTTAAGCACTTCAAGGCTAGGGCAACTATTCATTGCAATTATTTATTAAACTCCTCGTCATTTATTATAAAAGTGTGAATACCATGGTGATACATTCAGAAGTTTAGATGGCTGCGAATTTAACGTTTGTTTGCCGCACAATTCTCTACACCAGGTATAAGGTGAGACTTGTAACGTGTATAAATTGGCTGTATTATCTCCAAACTCGGCAGAATTAACCACGATGAATCTATTGTCGTGCTCTTGCACATTTCTTAAACATAAATACGAATCCTCTGGTAGCTGTGCACAACTACGATCGTCGTGGCAGTGAAGATTGTATGTATTATAAGTAGTATAATATCATTAATGTAGTATTATACAATGCTTTGGTGTAATGTTCACGGTAACTCCGGCTCTGACATTTCTCGAAACCTCGTAACGCGGTGTTGCCAGTTCTTTAACGGGAATTTCAAACAGGGTATTGAAACGTTTCATACATCTGCATCTCTACTTCGTAAATTTACGTGGACAGTATGCATATAAATGATCACATTATAGTATAATATGGAGACAGTTTTTATACCGTTTATCTACGGGGAGAAAACATGCACAAATACAAAGCAATTGAAACCACGTGGTCCCTGTAAGACGGAGTTGGCAACACGGTACTCCTTTTGGAAGCCACACCTAGCAGTGAGATCCCTGATTGGTGCTAGCAGAAAGTTTTAACAATCGAACACCGTTACTCGCTTCCAGTATTGCCAAAAGTAACAGCTACTGCCCATAACAGATGTAAAGGTAATATTTGAACAGAATAGCCGTGTAACGAAGATATTGCATGACAATAAAACCAAAACCTGTATTTCAATGTTTTAAACGTAATAAATATCATATACTTTCATTGTTAAGATAATTTTGAGAATCCATTTTTCGAAACTCGTTACTGTACGGTGACAATGTTAACCTTCCCCCTCCAACTCGTTTAATTTACAAAAGGAATTAGAAGTCATGCGAAAATATTAGAAACATAATGCCAAGTTGCCTTTTTCAAAAGAAGGATTACCTCTATCCGGAAACACGACAACTTGCTGTCCTCTAAGTTTAGCAGTGTGAAGGGTGTAATAAACATGCCATGAACTGGAGGACGAATTGTTTTGCTGCTTTGAATAGAGTCTATACTAGAAGCGGTTGGTGGCGCAACGCAGCGTTTTTCTGAAGAGTTCTCTTTTTGTGTATACGAAGCAATGCACTGAAAGGTTACGAGCAAGTTTAATTAAATAAATGAACAGCAACTGTGAGAGTGCTCTGAATATTTTGAAAGATCGAATGGCTTTCAGCAGCTGCGGTTATTGTCCATTCTTTCCTTTAGTTTCCCTTTACAAACGCTCTGCCTTGCCAAGCTCTGCCATAGCACTTTCGCAGAATCACATTCCCAGGAATTGGGAATGTAAATTATGTAAAACCCTCAAACTATTACTGACAATGGCGTCCGGCTCTCACAATTTCAATTCCCCTGTGTTAAACTTGGACGCAATGTTGCTAACTTTCCTCCTACGGTCCAAGAAAGCAATAACGACGCAACCTCTTATTTCTTTTCAGGTCTCTGATTAGCGACATGAGGACTGGACTTTTTCTAAGGAATTGTATGTGTAATTACAAGATTTGTGATAAATATAATTCAGATTTTTCCCCAAACAGAGACAACGGATATGTTGACAGCTGAGAAAAGGGGACAGCCAAATATGAAGGTTTATAGTACTAAAACAAAAATAAAACAATCACTCATGTTAAATTATTCCACAGTTCCTAGCTAGAGCATATACTTATGATCCACCTGTTACCAGGTTCTAAATTTTCGTATGTAAGTATCACATTTTTAGTTTATTTTCGATTTTTTCAGTCGTTTGTAACTAGATTCACAGAAGAAATACACTTTACTGTTGCAGAAGCAATGACAAGCATGTATTTCTAACAAGAAGTATATTGTGTTTTTTTGCAATAGACATTTAAATTCTCCTTAAATTAGAAACTGGGAAAAATACGAGTATTGCAGTAAAATCTGGGAAATCGCAGTGTTCCCTAATATCAAAATTATAAATTATTGCTTGTGAAGCATAATTACACCAGTGAGATCTGATATCATTTTCGAAACGCATTCCATTCTGGTCATAACTTTTATCACAACATGGTGAGCATTCATAAGCTTAGCGATTAAAACTACAGAGAAATAATTGCATGCACCCATAAGTTATGGGCTACCTTTGCATATACGTTTTGGATATATTCCATAAGAGTGGACTATCATTTCTTCTGTTTTCATAAGCGACGATCACCTTTATTGTTATAGAACCAGCTTTAGGAGAGGAAGGGGGGAAGTAGTTAAACATAAAAATTCCCGTTTCAAGCTTTCGTTAGTTGGCCGTGCTTCTACTCCCACCGGATACTAGTTGGTGGTCACTCATTGGGCGGTGAACCGCTAAGATTTGCATTACCCCGTTTTGTTTACGGGTATTCGTGGCATATTCGTCTAGTTGTTGTGGTCTGACCGAACCGACGGTAGCTCTCTCGGCTTTAGTCGAGCGGACCTATGACGTCTCTCGGTAATTTGTATTATGGTAAGCGTCGCTGTTGTCTCTGATCATATCTGCCCAATGGATTTTATTGTTCATTGCTCAAGCCCTCGATCTATTGATATCGATAATGTACTGGACATGAAACTGTTTATGACGGATATGAGCTGGGAATCTCCAGCCGGTACCGTAGATCACCCTTTCGTGCTGTGTCACGTCTGGAGTCTGACCAGGATGTAATTAGCCACTATCTGGAGCACGATGTCATAGACATTGTCACAGTTGTCCCACAGATGTCCAAACTGCACTGCATGGTACACTTGAGTTTTAGGCGGAAGTATAATCCTGGAGCTGAAGTCGGATACAAATGCCTTTTAGCACCTTGGCCCTGACGTGATGGACATAGGTCGGTTTCCGATCCACCGTTGCCCCTAGATTCTCCACGGTGTTCACCCGCAGAATTCGGCCGCGCCGTAGCTCGAAGTTTTGCTGGACGTGGTTTGCTCTGCTTTTAGCCGGCAGAATCGCAAAGCTGTTGTCCGCATTAATAGCCATTCACCATTTTTTGGTCCATCTGCCAATTGCACGGAGCTGGGCTGAATCTGCTGATAGCTGCAACGGGTATCCCTGTTTGTTTCGAAGTTCATAAGATCGTCAGCATACTGGCAAGTGTGCATGTTGTAGTGTGTGGGATGGCATCCATTTAAACGCCAAAGAGTTGATAAATGTAGTGAAAATAATTTATAAGTACTCCAAAGAGCCTGAATAGATGTATGACAATCTCAACAGAGTACACTTTCACAATGCCAATGCCCAAAAATGTAATGGCATTGATATGCATAAACATTATCTAATATGCTAAATAAAACAGATGGTATATCAGCTCTTGGCTCCTTGGAACCATAAACAATACTGTTAACATGGTTGCAGTAACAGAAATGTGTGTTCACTTCAAATTACTGCACATCGAATTTCCGTAAAACAAAATCTAGGAAGCACGTGTCAAAAATATATATAAAATGGAACACTGGTAAGTGATAGGAGTTATCTTCACATTTTAACTTTTTGGAGCAAATATGGATTATTTACCCTTTTCATAAGTAAACCCTTGCACTCATCAAATTTACCGATCTCATTGAACTATATTTCTTCTTTGTTTTAATGCTTTAACGTCTCATAAGCACCCCTTATCACCCGAGATAATGCTAATAAATTTGCGAAACATGAAATGCTTTCAACTCGAAGGAAATACCTCAAACACATCAGGGGCCTGCATTTGTCTAGACACTCTGGATCGCAACGGACACAGGAACGGAGTATGTCTTTTTATGACCAAATAATGTTACAATACACACGTGCTTCACTCACACATCGTGGAATCGGGTCTCTAATAGACCAGACGAATAGTGGCGCTCAGAAGTATAAAATATACTTATTTCCTCCGTCTTTCCTGTCTCGCCAGTTAGCAGAAAATATCTGCGCTCGTGGGGATGCATTCACGGGTGGTAAAGACTCGAGTATTTACGTCTTGCTGAGTCGCCTGCCTAATGGCTGATCTTTACAACCTGATATCGAGCAAGATGGCACAAGCGGTAGCGCATGTTATGCACAATTGGCAAGTCGTGGGTTCGGTTTCTGCGGCCGACCTTCTTGATGCACGGTTTTTTATTTTTCGAGAAATCTCCCGGGTCGTTAGGTGAATGTTGGAAAGGTTAATTACTTGTACATTCCCCGAATTTCCTGTACTTTCATTTCACTTCAATGTCATTTCACCTCATCTTTCATCTGCTTGGTTGCAAGTGTCGGTGGGAACCTCGGCGTTGCTGCAAACCCCCGTCCCCCTGTTTGGATATGCAACTCTGCAGGGGCAGGGGATTCGGTTGTACCAGAAGTCACCCACGAGCTTCTAATTGGAAATCCTTCGCACCACACCGTCTACTCTGGCCGCCCTCTGTCACCTCTCACCCACCGTTCCCTTTCGGGGGTGCCCAATACGGAGCATAGCGTTCTGAAGGTTGGGTGCTGATTCCCCGCGCACTACTCATACGTCATACACTCTGATCCGGCAGACCTCCTAGTTTTCATTTCTACTATTAGACCCACAAGTTGTCGAAGCACATTGAAGAGTTGGTGCAGCATCGGAATTCACTACAGGCTTGATTCTGCTTAGTTTTTAAAACTTAGTATCAGAAAGTTACAATTACAGAATATACCTTTTAGCTTAATTATCAGGCTATGTGTGCTGTAAATACTCCAAAATTTAGTTCATCCGCATTGGCTGATGTCTATTAGTCTTTTTTGACACATTTCCATATTATTTTTTGTTTATTTCAACTCTTTACGATACTGAATCTATGCCTGCTCTATCCAATGTCATTCTAGCTCATCTGTCCAAAACTTAGGAGGCAGGACTAGCTTTACAATGTATATCCATCAGTAACACATTATTGTGAGTGATTTCTTGCATCGCAAAAGACTTAAAGTGTTTCCTATTCAGCTGTGGATGCTTACAGATCGGTTTATTTTTGGAATATGAATGATATGAGTAAAAGCCTTAGATTTCCTGCGAAGTGAAGTACTGTCCTAAAGGCTTTCTGCTGAAGGAGAAAGAAAACGGAATTCCTAGTAATTAGTATCTCTTTTGTGCAGAAGGTATGGGTATTACTTTATAATCCTTCAGCTACAGATTTTAATCTGCTTGAATGTGTTCAAGGTATTTGTATGTTTAATCTATAAATCAACCCGCGAATTGACACATTAAAGCCTTAAGGAACCTTCTCTTTGGGCTCTTATCTAAAACCATAACGGCGTCATTTCTTTATCCCCGAAATATTTTACAGTTTAGAATGAGTGCGTGGCAGATAAACGTTATTAAGGACCCCTTTCAGGCCCGTGGGGCCACGGCGCACTGGCGCGATAACGTTCAGGTCTACCGATCATATAAGTTCCAGATCGCTTGTAATTTCGTATTCGTGCTGCTAAAATGTTGGGGTGTAATCACATTGGAAGGGCTGGTGAAGTTGCCTACGCTGGTGATTGGACATAATCAACCTAAACAGTCTTGAGCGTGCTAATCATCTTCCTTCCAAAATCACAATATCGACAAAAAAAATTCTATTCGGGCAATCAATGGAAATGATGTGTCCGTTCACACCGGGCGTGTATAAAACAAGGTTGGAAACGTAAAATCAGATACCGGGAGTTTAGGCTATTGGGCCGTGTAAATCCCTAAAACCTGAGAACAATGGCACTTGGGTAATTTGGAGGCTTACAAATCGAAATCGTCGTTAGTTCGAAGACTTTTCTTGGTCCCTTGAAATTTCTATTAAAGCAGTGTAGAAAGCTCATATGTAATTGGAATTTCTTTCGTTCTTTCTCTTTCTTTCTTTCTTTCTTTCTTTCTTTCTTTCTTTCTTTCTTTCTTTCTTTCTTTCTTTCTTTCTTTCTTTCTTTCTTTCTTTCTTTCTTTCTTTCTTTCTTTCTTTCTTTCTTTCTTTCTTTCTTTCTTTCTTTCTTTCTTTCTTTCTTTCTTTCTTTCTTTCTTTCTTTCTTTCTTTCTTTCTTTCTTTCTTTCTTTCTTTCTTTCTTTCTTTCTTTCTTTCTTTCTTTCTTTCTTTCTTTCTTTCTTTCTTTCTTTCTTTCTTTCTTTCTTTCTTCCTTCCTTTCTTCCTTCCTTTCTTTCTTCCTTCCTTCTTCCTTCCTTCCTTCCTTCCTTCCTTCCTTCCTTCCTTCCTTCCTTCCTTCCTTCCTTCCTTCCTTCCTTCCTTCCTTCCTTCCTTCCTTCCTTCCTTCCTTCCTTCCTTCCTTCCTTCCTTCCTTCCTTCCTTCCTTCCTTCCTTCCTTCCTTCCTCCCTCCCTCCCTCCCTCCCTCCCTCCCTCCCTCCCTCCCTCCCTCCCTCCCTCCCTCCCTCCCTCCCTCCCTCGCTCCCTCCCTCGCTCCCTTCCTCGCTCCCTTCCTCCCTTCCTCCCTTCCTTCCCTCCCTCCCTCCCTCCCTTCTTTCTTTCCTTCTCTCCTTCTTTCTTTCCTTCTCTCCTTCTTTCTTTCCTTCTCTCCTCTCCATCTCTCCTCTCATTCTCTCCTCTCCTTCTCTCCTCCTCTCCTTCTCTCCTCCTCTCCTTCTCTCCTCCTCTCCTTCTCTCCTCCTCTCCTTCTCTCCTCCTCTCCTTCTCTCCTCCTCTCCTTCTCTCCTCCTCTCCTTCTCTCCTCCTCTCCTTCTCTCCTCTCCTTCTTTCCTTCCCCTGATTACGCTCCCCTTATGTAGGACTTGCACCCCTAGGACCTACAAGCCAGTGCCTAGGGTCACACGCCGGTCGGAGAGCAGAGGGACTACACATACTTGCTAAAATACACAATTTATGTCTGAATATTTTTTTTTATAGAATGTACCTTTTCGGAGATATTCCTTGTTATTTGTATGGGTTTTGGAGAACTTACACTTCTGTGAAATGGAACATCCTTATTCAGTTTTTGTTACGCAAAGAGAACGGAGCCCTCTTCGGTAGCGTGATGGTTAGCGTGTCTGCCTCACGTTCTAGAGGTCGCGAGTTTGAATCTCGCTTAGGGTAAGTTATCCGGGTAAGATTTTTTCCGCGGTTTTCACTACCCTGAGAAGATGAATGTCGGATAACTTAAAGCTCCATGGACCTACGTTAATTAAAAAAAAAAAAAAAAAAAAAAAAAAAAAAAAAAAAGAACGGAATCTCAAGGCTTTAAACGATTTGACTATCGCTCAAAGCCTACTGTATTCCTATATTCCACTTGTACCAACAAGAAAATAAGCAATAATATAATTTCTCCAAAAGTTTATCTCAGCTAACACGAAGAAGATAGAGGAATAAGAGATTGTAAGAATGGTTAATATAAGGGTAGAGAAAGTCATATGAGTGCAACACATCAGATTTTTTCTGAATTATTTTTGTTCTTATCTACTGGGTGTCACATGTAAACTTCTAAAATTCGAAATTAAAGACAGCCCTAATATACATATTATCAAGAGAGATCTTTTCATAATGTTATTCTTAACTTTAAGTGGACAGCCAACCTTACAATGAACTGCAAATGTCAATACTAGGTGCAAGCGTTTGACCTGGGCTACCGGCGAGGGAAATCATTCAACCCGATGTCTTCTACGAGTCAAACGCGGTGGCGTCATTCCTGATAACCTGATACTTTTAAGCCTATTTTGTGTAAGATAAAGTAAGTTCTTTAGAAGTAATATACTAGGGATGTCCAACCTTCTATCTTTGGAAACGTTTACGTAATGAGCGACTATGTCCCACTTGCAATCCTTCGTCAGTGTACAGCAGGGGAAGACAGGTAACGCTGCTGTGACGTCAGCCCACTCAGCACACATGCTCCCAGAGCAAGCCAGTTGAACGTGTGACGTCACAGTGGGCCAGAGGAAATGGCATACGGGACATCGTAATCTTAATGCTGACTGTTGCAATTACGGAATAGTCACAGATTATAAATAATTCCATTTCGGCTTTATGCCATATATATAATTCTAGTTTATGTGAACAGTCATGTTATAACGCAAATAGAACAGAAATTATAACTATTTTGCCTGAGCGAGAGGAGAGCTATACAGAATAATTAGGTGGACATTTTCCGACATTTGTCGTTTCGCTTTTCTTTAACTAGTTTGTCAATGTTAGGGCGTAATGTACGGCACACTTGTAACCGAAGACTGCATGTTAGATTGTGATCTGACAATATGCTTTGGGATTTTGATTTAGAAAGGTTCATAACACAAAAGAATTCTTCGCACACATACGTGGAACCAAACATACATAATACCCGTGCAACAAGGGCTTAGAATCTCAGAAATCTGCTTTGAGGAACATTCTTATAACAATTAGTCAAGTCTTCCTTGTGTTTATATTTGTCCTTCAGCAAATCGTCGCACAGTAAATTTATCAATTCAATTTGCAACCTGCTAGAAACATTGTTAACCCCTAATGAATACGGGGTCGCAAAGATCTGAAACGTAGTTGACAATGTTTCTACATCTTGAAGCCTGGTCTCTAGCTAGTGTGAAACACGGGGAACTGAACACATGCGCCGCTGATCTAGGCAGCATAGCAATACACTGCTCTCGCCTGACATCACACGAACGTACAAGCTGGCTCTTCGTTTAAATACGTCACACGGCCCGAAGTTGTCTTCCCCTGGTATACATTCGCCTGGAATGTTCTCAGAAAACCTCTTCATTCTGGGTGATTTTTGCATGAATGGTAAACTGTAAGCGATAGACAAAAGCTTATAAATACAAAATGTGGATCTCGTTAAAACACATAATTGAAGTCAAGTATTTAGATTTTCTCTTGAGTGAGCAATTTTCAAAATATTATTTTATTTTTGTTTGAATTTGCCAATACTTTTGCTTTTTAAACATAAATATGTTATTCGTTTTTCTATCTCCTTGGCTTGCAAACAGAACGCAATTTCAAAGGCACGCATAGCAACCAGCTCTTAAAACATATGCCTATCTGTTAAAGCCTACAGTATTACCATATTCCTCTTGAACCCACAAGAAAGTTAGCAGTGGAATTTCAAGGGCATCGCACAGCAACAAGCTCTTAAAACATTTGCCTGCCACTTAAAGCCTACTGTATTCCCATATTACCCTTGCACCTACAAAAAAATTAGGAGTAAGTTAATTTCTGAAGACGCTTATGTCGTATTAAATGTATAGATAGAGAAATAAGCATTTGCAAAAATAATGTTTATAAGACTGAGTATAGCTCTACATGTATTTGTGAACAGAGATTCTCCAAATTGAATTATATTAAAAGTCTGCATCGCAATATGTTATGCGACGATCACTTGGTAGCTCTCATAAGTCTTCGTCTTTGTCGTCAAATATTGAGATTTCTTAAATGTAAGCAGTACCATATAAGTCACTAATAAACAGACGTTTATCACATAAGATTTGAAAATAATTTCCTAAATCAAATATAACGTACAGGTAACCAAACCGTCACTGCAACACGATGCACTTCTGATTTTCACAGTCCGCATACCGTGAACGGGAGTAAATCCAAGCTCCCCTTTTCGCGAACGTTGAACATTGCTGTACCATACTGTTTATTTTTTTGCTGCTATGTGCACTATATTTAAGTGTTGGAAGTGATAGAGCTTGCATTCAGCCCATATGTATATATTTTGTCACTCGCAACTGAAGTACTGCATCTTGCTACCAGCAACACCACAGGAAAGCTCCATGGAGAAGGGTTATATCTCAGTGTCGTCCGAGGATTAATGTTGCGCTTCACGCCAACTCATACATTATTACCACTTCATCGATCGTCTACCTCACGTTCCCCTCCGCACGCTGTGTGAACCAATTATCTACTACACTGGCACTGCGACACGCACACAGGCTACCTCAACTAATGAAAAAAAAAAATCTATTGAAATAAACATTTACTGGCAAATTGGTTAATGCGTTTTCCACTGTTTTACAATTTCTGCAAGGATTTCTCTCTGCCATAGACAACTTATGAAGTCTCATTAACTTTATTTCAAATTTTCCATGTAACAAATATGTCGAATGTATCTGCAAATACCCAATTTGAACAAAATGGTAGTTTCAGAGCAGAATCCCAGTGCTTTCATCCAAGTGTCAAATAGCAAGGTCACACATTTTATTACTATTGTATTAAGTCAGTGGTGTTCAACTTTTTTCTCTCCCCGTAACCTCAAAGACTATGTTCCATTCCAGCGTGTGCCCCTAGACAGCAATACCAGCTAACCGACAGACTAAGCAAAATGGACTCTTGGAGAGAGGGCAGTTCAGATCTCTCTGACTGAAATATTTTTCGTTGCTTGTGAATACTCAGGCAACATATTATACTGGCTCTAAGCTTAATTTAAACTTTATTATGTCTGTGATTATTCAGAAAATGCACTACACTGCTTTTAAATTCAATGGACCCCTAAGAAGTCTTCGCGTACCCCCAGCTGAATATCTCTTTATTAAGCAATACGTGTACTACCTAAAGTAAACAACTTGCTCCCAGAGGACATGGACAGGTGAATCCATAGTAAAGGAGTAATAATTTCAAACCTTGCAAATACCATCAATTCAAAGATATGTATGGGAACCTGGATTGAATATATCAATTTCTGTAATTTGAAGCTATTTACCTTAAAACGTGTACACATATTTCTTTTGATTAAGGGAGGTCAAGTACAAAATTTAATTTTGACCTAATAACTATTTAACGACGTATTAAGTATACTATAAAATGAAATGTTGGATATCTATTGAAAGTCGAGGAGTATAATCAATACAGAAATACAAACAGAATAATACATTTTAAGCTAAACAGGATACGACTATTAACTACATTTTTATCCTATATACACTTACTGATGCACCAGTACCCCTCATTTTCAGAATTTTTGTGTGTATAAATTGCATACGACATTACAAGAGTAATGCCTAGATTTGCGAGAATGCTAATGAAGATTGAGCATACCTTCTGGAACTAAAATTGCACCACTATTGATGGGTAAGGAACAACATATTGTGACACCGGCTGCACATCAAGTGACGTTTGGGGTCCGTCATCTCTCACCAATACGTTGCTAGGCAACATGTCGAATAAGAACAAAGCCTGAATCTAAAAACAATTGAGAAGCTGCGAATACCAGGTTTTTACGAGAAGCTTCGAGAAACCACCGGTACCTAAGTCTCGGATATATAAGCGAGTCGGCACGAACAGGGAAGTCAGAATTGGATATTAATTTATTTTTTCTTGAGAAATATGCATTCGGGACGATAGACGTACAAAATAGTGGAATTGTCTCTTCTTTAGGCTAAACTTTCATACTGTGGTCATAACAAGAAATACAAATGATCAACTTATCTCTCTCTCTCTCTCACACACACACACACACACACACACACACACACACACACACACACGTTTTATTGATAATGTCCTTGCATACTAATGTAAAGCTAATTTGAGTGCCCTGATAAATCAGTACGATATACTAAATCATTCACCCAATATTCGTTTTTCACTTCCATAATTGTAGGATTAGGTAAAAAACTAAAAAAAAAAAAAAAAAAGTATGTACTCAAATCAGGTAATACAAATACATAAAGTAGCTTCGAAACTGGTACCCGTAAAGGTGTAATAAAATATTACAAATAATAATAGTAATAATAATAATAGTAATAGTAGTAATGATAGTAATAATAATACTAATAATAATAGTAATGATGATGATGATAATAATGACGACGACATAACGACAACAACAGATGAACAATTTAGAAAACAGTATGCGGCATCACAAATAATAAAGTAGGAAAAAGTGAGATTAACTAACCCGGAAAAAGGAATATAGATAAAACTGGATTAAGGAGTAATTGTGCTAACCACTGGCTTGAATGCTCTAGAACTCCAACGTAAGAATACCGAGATCAATTCTAATAAACATTTTGGCAATGTATTTCACGATTTTGGAATGAACTTGTATAGTTTAAAACAGAATTATAAATAAAATATTGCAGATGTAATTCCAAGGATGAGCGCTTATGATATTTTCCTTTCCGACTTGGATAATGCTATAAATAGGTCAATGTGATAACTACCGTCCTATTTGACATTATATTGGAGAACGCTAAGGTACAAATAGTAAGTGTGATAGTTGGAAGTGTGAAGAGACTCGTTTCGTAATACTTTTGGATTCTTACATATGGGTCTGTGTGGCATATGTTTATAGTACAGAAATGAATTTTTGGTTATACATGCTATATTCCATCAGTGCTGTACTATCGTAAATATGACGTTAAGTTTTAATTTCAGTATCCATATCCAGCGTTTCAGTAATACAGAGAAAGAAGCAGTTTGCTTCCTGTTTCTTTGTTCTGCCTTTACCGCTTCTTCTTTCCGCTACTTTTCTGCGCTTAGTTTTGTAGTTTCCCTTCGTTTAAATTAAAAATAAATAAAAAGATAAGTTTTCCTAAGAGTAAATCCTGCCAAGATGACAAATGTGGCACAGTTGTTGGAAAAGCTTTCGTCGCACACAGAAAAGAATGATAAATATCTTGTGTGCATATTTAAAGGGTACACTGAAGAAAAAGAATTAAGGGAGTAGGTAGAGCTTGAAACCTTCAAAACATTCAGTTTTTTTAAAACATATGTTAACATGCTGCATCGTGTTGAAGCTACCTTCTGTTTTTATTCGATTTCTTTTAATAACTATTTGTTTGTAACGCGCGATACTTGGTGGCGAAGTTCTTGTCATATTTCTAACCTCATTTATGTAAGAAAGATAAACTTTCAAGTTTATTCTTCATAATGCAACACTATTCTATAAATTTTGTGGTTGTTACCGTTTAATAATCTAGAGAACTGACGAGATTTGTGCTTCCGTTTAATATTTAGTCTGAAAGAAATATAAGTCGAATACCCACAAATTCCGTTGTGCTGAGTTTAAAATTAATTTATACATTGCTTATGTAGAGATAATCTGATCCGCCTTTTTTCTCTAAAACTAAACTAAAGCTTCCAGATAAAAGATGACTTTTAAATTACTGCTATTATTTTAGCCCAGAGAGGAACCTCCACTTTGAATAATAGACCTCGGTGTTGAATTTGAGCGTGACAAATTGAAACAGGAGTTGTTGTGCTTGAGGGGAGCATTATTTTTTATGTTTGTATGACTGAGAATATGAAGAAAAAATATTTAACTTCAGTATTCTTTTCAGCATTTTAACGTGTATCTATGTATTCGCATGATTCACCCTAAGACCACACGTCGGTTAAATTTGGTAATAAATGTGGTTTTCTCTTAATTTTTATTACTTTCTCAACTGCATGTAGCAAAGAGGCAAATTATTGCACTCCACCCAAAACTTGGATGTCCAGATATCACTGAAATATATATGTTGAAACACTGTGAATCCTAAAATGCACATATATTCATATGCTCCGTTGTGTATTTGTCCTCCGATGTACACACGCACACGTACACGCACACGTACACGCACACGCATACACATACACAGACACGAACACCAGAAAACAAAAACAAAACAAAAAAGGAGAGAAAAAATGAGTCATATATGGTACGATAAATTCGTCAAGTCCTACAAGCCACAGCGCCTTGTTTACACTATCCGAGATACAGTTGTGTATTGGCAACAACAAAATCTTAAAATATTGCTAACCCATATGATCAATCAAGGAGCTGTGCCATTTAGGTCCAATTTGGCGTTTCAGACTTAATTCATTTTTCCCCTTGTTCACTAGTATACATTTGTATGTATGGGTATAAACCAAATAAACAAAAAATATACAGTTGGTTAAATACTGAACTTGGCTGTTAAATTCAGCATCTTCCGAGGATTTAAAAGAATCGCCCCATAAGAATCACTGTAACAATTTCAATTAAATTGAGTATGTTATGAGAGCAAGAATAATGTATATCTTGAATTTTCTTGGACTATCCCCTGAAGCTCACACCTCCCTAAATCTCTTTTGCGTTAGTGGTAAACTGTAAGAGATAGGCAAAATCTCGTCCACAAAAAAGTAAATACCTACGCAACATCTGGCCCACAAAAAAGTAAATGGTTACGCAACAGAGTTTAAGGGACACTGGGAGTGAAATTTGAAAGTTCCACATTTCTGGATAGATTTTTCTGAACGTTTTACTGTGTTTGTATTTATATGAGAACAGGAGGTACACCAAATTTCATTAAAATTGGATAATTCATTTATGATATATAAATTATTTTATGAATTTAATAGGCACATTTTCAAAAGGTAGCTCGCGTCTATTGACTTCTCAAAATTCATTTACATTGCCAGAACTGGTACTTTAAAACATGGGTAACAATTGTATGAAGAGATATTTCAAATACGTTTGCTGATTATGCTGCACATATTTTTTTAATAAGAAAGAAAATTTAATCTTGAAATTTATTGATTTTTCATACAAAAAAAAGTGTTTGCAATTGAAACATAGTTTTGTTTAGCTGCTATTTGTGAATACTTTTGGAAATTTTCATTGAATTTGAAGCAAAACTCAGGCGCGACCTTCTTTTGGAATATGCAAAAATGTAGTTTTGAGAAAAACAGGCTTTTATATAGGAGCATCCGGTGTACGTTAAGGGGAGAGCACTATTTGAAAGGGCCGTAATGACCACATGGATTGGGGGATATGAAAAATAACAGCTGATCTAAATGCACAGGTGTTCCAGGAACATTTTAAGGTAAAAAAACAATTTTTAAGTTTTTTACAATTTTGACCAAAATTTCACTCCCAGTGCCCCTTAACGGTAATGCATTTTATTTCTGAGATATTCCTGGTGATTAGATTAAATTTTCAAATCCTTGCACTTTTTTTAAATTGGAAGTCATTATTTCTTTTCCGGTCATTAAAACTGACTGGAATTTCAGTCATCACGTAGGTCCGGCCCTTAAAGATTTGACTATCCCTTGAGCCTGCTCTATTTCACAATACCCATTGTATATACAAGAAAATATTTAATAAAATCATTTAGGTAAGCGTATTGCGTTTGATATGAAGTAGACAGCAGATTAAAGCATTGTAAAAATAATGTGTTGAAGAATGGGCAGAGAAAGTCATGTGAATTTAACAAATACATTTTTGTACTTACAACTTGTACTTCGATGGTATACAAATGACTTCTTAACATAACGTGTTTTAAAGCCACAAATTGCCTTTTAATTGTTCCTGTTGCACTTAGGTAAACATCTGAACTTGTAACTCCATATTCAAGATGTTCTGGGTCTTCGAGCCAGGTGTAGTGATTTATCATCCTGATGATGGGAGAGGTGCACACTCCCGAAACGTCGATGGCTCTTCATCACTACCATGAATATGTTTGTCGCCAGGAAAGCTTCAAATCATACTTTGTAATTCCATATTTCCCATTCATTCCTTGTTGGAGCTTTTCACTGTTTAATAGTGCTTCATTGGCAAAACTTTGTGAATTATTAGCTTTAAATTTACATGAGGAGTTCCGAAATAATGGATTTAATAATTTTTACACTCCAAAATATAAAAAGTGCTTGAGTAGTAATAAAAAGAATAATACCTTAACAATGACGGAGATTGTTAAAATATTCGTGAACCTTTTATTTTATTCTCTGAGTATACGATAAAAGGTCGAAGCAATTCGAAGAAAAACGTGGCTTTGGTTTGTTTTCACAAGTGCATTGCTAAGCTTTGGGCTGATTCGTATCAAAGGGTAAATCAGAATATAAGAGATGTGTAAAAACCTGCTCGAATGTATTGAAAATAATTAGGTGCTCGACACCAAATAAAATAACCAATGGAGATAATACTAGTTTGGATATAACATAAATAAATAATTTAGGAACCTATAATTTCATGTGGGGATCATTAATGAGGGCACTGTAGAATCAGGTTATTAATGTGAACGTTATTACCTCTAAGAGCAGCCAAAGGGTTTTACAGCCTCATGCTACGATGTACTTCAGCACTTTTATTGGCACTAACCCCACTCAAGATGTTTAAAGCACAGTTCTGGGTTTATCCTTCATGCATGCTAACTAATGGAATTGGTATCCCTTAGGTATTCTATCCATATGCACTTCAACATGCTTCATATTGAGGTTTGGTTGGAGAACAGGCTTTTAAGAAACCACCTTAAATCTGAAAGAATTCCATGTATGATTGCAATAACCCTTCCCTGAAAATTATAACGTTACGGCAATCCCTTGGTAAAAAATTGATAAAAAATGGTTAGTTATATTCCTTCTCAGTTTCATATTCTGCTTTCAGACTTCCAATAGTTCTGTTTTTTTATTACGTAATTAAGAAATTGAAAATTTGATGCGCCTACAGTTTGTTCAATACTCAAAACTTCAAATGTATTTTTGCTATACACCTTTCTCCAAATTCTTGCCACATTCAAATTGCCCCATGTGATACGGCTGTCTTCAACTCATCAGCATAGATCTAGAACTTCAAAAAGACAACCTGATTTGTATATTTTTATGTAATGCATGTTGATTGGGAAATTACCTACCTTATGTAATACTTAGTGCAAAAATGAGGAAAATCAAGACATCAATATATAAGTCTGATCTTTTGTTATGCTTTAATGATGCAGAAACCAAATTTTCAATCAGGAATTAGTAATTATTCATTGCAAGGATGATTTTGAAGAAGTGAACTATTAGACTCTAACTTCTTATTAATTAATAAATGTATTTATTTATCAACAATGTTTTAACATAGAGGTTTGTATTTTGACGCCGGGGTTGGCGCAAAGGGGAGGACGGGCGGGGCCAAGCCTCTTCACACGACATGCCGGGCCAGTAGTGTGCAAAGATTTTCAACGTCAGGCTGCCTCACGCGTTGGTTTCTGTGTACGTGACTTACAACAATCGAAGCGGCTATACGAAAGGGGCCAGCACCAGCGTGTTTGATGGAATTCGCCAAAGGTCCTTATGATGTCATCCCCACTATATAAGGAGGCCAGGAACCAGCAGTGAGTGAGTTACAGTTACGGACATGGATCGGTCAGTACATCAGCGCGCGCGCGCGTGTGTGTGGTACGTCGTAAAGAAAATTCAAAGAGCGTCGAGTGATCGTAACGTCGTAGTTAGTGTATGAGAGACAGATAAAGTGAAGAACGGCATTGAAAGGACTGAATAAACGTTACGAGCAGTAAACGTTATGAGTTGTGATAGCACGAATGACTAGCCTGTGTTAACAACCAGAAGAAAACTGTATATCTGAGATAATATTTTAGAAGACAATAAAGTAATAGAAAAATAGCTGGACTGAGTTTGTCATTTTGTTAAACTGGTGTCAGGAGTGGAATTCGTCGAATGGTCACTTTGTTTGAATATTTTAGTATTTTATTTATAGAGTACATTTCAGTTATACTAAAATTGAAGTTAATAGGACGAGAACTGGGCATTCTAGAATTTCCACCAGTCGGTTGCCTTAACGTTACTGTTGTCAAGGATGTGGTCATATTTCCTAACAAGTGAAAGAAGTTTGACATTATCGTTCCCTAGTGCATCTACGTACCAGTAGTTTAACAGCCACCATCTTGTCTTCTCCGTTTAGTAGTAAACACGACCTGTATCTGGAGATGGAAATCTCTGACGTGTAGATCAGTATGGATATATCAGTGTGTGTGGACTGTTTCTAGCTGTTTGATATTAGCCTGAAGCAGAGAATCAACATCTCGTCTTTGTATTATGTTAGTGTACACTCAGTAAATACACTTCTGATCGCCATTTGGGCTCAAGAAGGAATATGTATCCCTCCTCACTCTTGTTTACTCATGTAGGTTGTACATATTGGGTTCCCTCTGCTGCTATTCATTTATGTAAATGGAATAGGTTTCAACATGCACAATTCTTAATAAACGACACCATCATTAAACCCCAAAAAAGAACGTGTCAACTACTTTTAATGCATTCTGGATTACATGAAGACGCGAGTGTTACACAACAGATACGCCTTTATGCGTTGTGATGATATTGGTTTCTTTTCTAGCTTGATGCTTTGCCTGGATCAGCATTCTACTGGGTGTTGATTTCAAACTGTGCTTTGACATGCTGTATGACGTCACTTGTCTACCCAGTCGACCTAGAATTCAATGCGCTTATTACTTTCGCAGAGGTGTCGGGGAAGTTGCCTAACAAGCAAGGCGTTTAATCTGAGCGATATTATCTTTGATGACGTTTCCTATTATGTCTGTCTTCGGCTGCTGCAGTTGCGAACTATGTGTCTTCTACTCAGGTTATGCGTGTGTGGGTATGAAAGTAACACCCGTTAAGTTGGCTGATAAATGTAATCAGTCTAATAAATGAGATATTTGAAGCGAGTTGCCGACTGTTTGAAGATATAGAAGTAAATGCTTGTAAATCCTAGCATGATAACTGTAACTATCAATTTCTGATATTTACTAACTTCTGACATATCTAAACTCAACGGTTTGAAATAACTGTTTTAGTAAAAAAAAAAAATAATAATAATAAAAAAAATAAAAAAAAATCCCAAACTTAAATTACCATGACATTGGGAAAAACTATTCTTTGGAAGGTCATTCGGAGTCCTCATTAAATGGAGAAACGAAGAGATGGGGCAAGAGTAAAAGAATCTTTTTTTCAGCCATCAATGCTATATACTCATACCACATTAAATAAAAAATACTGTGGAACTGCCATCAAACACTTACGAAACTGTCTGCGAAGAATAAGGTAGAACACGCCAGAACAAGCAGGTATGGATGGAAATGAAAAACAGGCCAGCTTGCAAAACTGGGGACAAGCCAGAAGTTTCTTGACCCAGATCTGCAGGAAATGTGCAATGGAAGAGGAAACTTCCTTTCATATATATTCGAATGCGAAGCTATTGGGCACATTCCATACTCCATATTCGGGCCACCGAGAACCGAAATGGAGACAATATACATAGATCCAATCAGATCCCTGCTGGGACTGATAAAGGGATCAAGGGTCACTAATGGAATCTACGTATCTACCTGGGGAGCGTGATATGCCAGCGTAGGCAGGTATCAACGCCTGGGAGACAAGAAGTGGAGCCACCCCACCGAAAGGGGGGGGGGGGCGGGGGAGGTTGCCATTAGTCGCTGAAATGCTAGTCGAGGAACCCTCTTCCGACGACCGCCATGGAAGTGTGTCCGAAGGCTGTTTTAGGTGCTATGAACTGCCGATCACAGTAAATACTTCTTTAAGGCTATAAAACATGAAGTAAAGGACACGAATTGCAGAAAGGCAAGCTCTTTTATCAGTTTAATTCTCGCCACTCAATGTTCGTTATAGCTTTGGCTAATGATTGTATCTAAGCTATATTTTTAATATGTGATTTGCTAAATTCTAGGCATTGCTTTTGTCTTTGTAATTTGCAGGACAGGCCCATATGCATTTTTGAATGTCCTAACTTCTGAATATAACTAAAAGCAGGAATGCATTGAGCTACCTTAACCACTCCTTTAAAAATTGCCTTTTGTTCAACACAAAAATTTCTAATGACTTCAATTCTCACAACAAAATTGTAACTCAGTTTCGTCCATTATGCTTTAATTTTTACATACGTAAATTATTTATTGCAATTATGTATTTATATCCCTATCGTTATTAATCTTGCCAGTCAATAATTCCGGTGTCCCCTTCCACGTAGTAGCAATAGACAGTATTCTTACACTATGTGTGCTAACAAAGCCTTTTTTCACTGTGTTTTCTTTGGTTGATGTGGAAGAATCGTTTAAGCTATAAATGGGGTAGTTGTTATCGCTACCGTTTTTTTTTTTTTTTTTTTTTGACATTTTATTTCTTTAAGGTTTTGCACAGAACATTGCAAGGAAGGAAAGTTATTTGGTCTCCGTTTTGTAATTACCACAGTTACCTCCGGATCAAACGTCATGCTCGCCTAGGCAAGTTTTTCGCCACGTATGTATTACGTTAGGCCATTCCCTTATAGGTGACACACGCTTAAACACTTTGGCTCAAACGAATGATGTCATGCCGCATTTTAAAGTGGACACTCATTTTACATTTTATTAATAAAATAAGCACTTCACGATAGGTAGGTCGTAGAACAAAAATGAGGGACAGGTAATATACGTATGTTTCCCCTCGGACATCAAACTTGCTATTTACAAAGGCATAAAAATACATCCAACTCTGTGGAATTGTCAAATGCTCTGAAGCAACTCTGGTTGGTAGTAAATGGAAAGTCTCTGAAATCAGCACCTATTTAGTAGCTTCAGAAAGAGAAGTTTATGGATTCATCTGCATATTTTATTCGTTATATTCTGACGTACCTCCATGGTGTAATGGGAAACGTGTTCGCTAAGTAAATTGGACAGCCAGAGTTTGTATCTTGGTTAGTGTGAGTTTCCTGGAAGTTCATATAGAAATTTTTATTTTCCCGAAAAAATAGTGTTGGGCACTCCTGAACTCATTATATACAAGGCTTATTTTAGAGTTATTTGCCATTTTTGGAGGGTGCATTGAAGTAAACCTACATAAAAGCAGATATATTTTATTAAGTCCCCTATATTTTCTACTCGGAGGTGAAATAAAAGTAATTTATTTTTTTTCATAACAAGCATATTTAGGTTAATTTATTAGATGTTTGTGTGGTATAAATCAATGAATGTTCACATAAGTCGATGTTGTCTATGGAGTATTATTAACCAAACTAAAGGTTCAACGTGCAATAAAATTCATCAGGCAATATCCTTAGTTTACATGCTAAACATGCACTAAAGGTTATGATATTACGAAGGTTGTCTTGTATTAAAGTATCATACATACAGAGACACTTCCAAATGTGTATTATATTTACGTTTTTGTGAAAGTAGGGGTTACGGAGCTTATTTGGATTAAACAATTTCATACCGATAGCAAAGCGCTTGGGAAGCTGAGAGTGGCAGAAATCTGCAGAAATATATATGAAGTGTAAATGTCAGACGCTATGAGTGACAGTATGGTCAGAGATGATAGAGAAAATTCATGAGTGGCCGACATTGCAGGCTACGGAAGGCCACTAGACTTCCCACGCATGTTGAATCGATCTTCCGTGAATGTGTAGCACAATGTTCAGATTGTCTGTCACTCAAGAAACCTAGTCCACCACCACAATTATGGTGATTGCCGGCTGCGGTTAGATTCTTAGCAGTGCCAGACTACTTTTCAGCCAATAAATTCAGAGCTTCAAATGAGTAATATTATTGTAAGGTGGTTTTCATTTGCTACAGCGTAAGCTCGGCCTAGTGTTACCACAAGTGTCGTTCCGAATTCTTTTTTTTTTTTCTCTCTCTCTCTCTTTTAAGTTAAGGGGTATGGGAACTACAAGCATTATACGGAAAACACCCAGCCAAACAAACATGGATATCTCTGGATGTAATCGGAATATCAATGTAAAACAGTTACTATATTTTCCACACAAATACTTTTCTCTGCCTTTAAATGTTCAGTTATATATTCTAATTTGCTGAAAAAATATTTCTAAATAATGCTTGCTAGATAAAGGGTAAATACTTGATAAACTTAGGTTCCACTTCCCAGAAACCGCTTGAAGCAGATAACCGAGGCTGTTACTGCAATGAACACATTCTATTTCATATCACTGAAGTACCGAAATTAAGCTATCAATAGTATTTCTCGCTGTAGACTTTTTTTTCTCTGTGAAGAAACTGAATTAAAATTTACATCTATTATTTTAAATATCGTAAAATCCTAAGGTTTGCAAAGTTCAATATACTTAAAAATATAATTATATTTAAGTGCACGTAGTATATTGTCTTGCACAAACGAACCACATTTCAGGGTTAAAGCGTTTGTAATTGTTTGGAAAAATGTGGTTTTGTGATAATTATTGCAGTTGAACCTTAATTTCAAGCATATAACAGTACATTACAGGGAGCAGTTATTATTAGGCGCGTCCTATAACTCCAGATGATTTGAATTTCTTGTATTTTGATTGGGAACTCCTTAGTTGGAAGTTGGAAGTTTAGTTTTGATATTTTAGAAAAATGGGCACGTAACTCAAGAATTGAAATCGACACAGATATAATCAAATATTATTTTAGGGTTAAGAGTTTTAAATCACCAAGGAACATAAACATTCTGAATCATAAAGAACTGCAGAATAATTATCAATTACGTTTAGAAAATGTCAAACTTCACTATTTTTCAATTCCAAGTTCCACAATAATACACGGTTACTTCGCATTCAATGCATTGTGCATTGGCTGTACCCCATAGTTTGGAACCCCATACATTTCAAAAATCTTGTTTGCTAACCTGTCATGGTTAGCTACTAAGTTTTCCTTCAGCCCATTTCAATACTCATTGAAATTAATTCCAGTTCATATTGTTATTTGATGTGTCACCTGTGTTCTCCAAGACATTCAAAAGTGCTGGTTAGTTATCTTTGTCCGAAAGTTTACATTCCGAATTTGAATTAACACTAATTATCTTCATTACACCAGTTCTTGTTTTCCATATTTTAAGGCCTCAATTTACTGGAAATAACCACTCAAATGATTGCAAGGAATAATGTGTTGAGAAGGGCAAGACGAAATTTCTAGACGATATCTACTCTTGTTAAAAGAGTTAAATAAATGCTGTTCATTCTGCAACAGTCAATGAAGTTGTAATGTACGCTGAACTCATAATTATCTAAATAGCAATAAAATCGAGTGGCAAATAGTTTTTATACCTCTATTTTACATTTGTTGCTCTTTGTCCATTAAACTAATGAGCTACAGAAGCGATACGCGCCATAAATGTCCATTCAGTTTTGCATATTATAGTTTGTCAATTAAATTTTAATTGCGGAAGCTCCCATCTTATCAGTCAGTTAAATCACAATTGGTTAACTCTAAGCTTAGAATATACCTTAATCTCAGTTATTTATTTTGGCAAAATTCGGAAGGTGACATAAAATAACTAACACCACAATGTGAAGAAATACAGCAGTTCTAGGGGTAAACTTTTTCCAGATAATAAAGGGTTTTTGTTCTCGACAATTTGATACTCTTGATTAGTCTGGAACACACAAACATTTATGGTTCTTTTGTTTGTTTATGCCTATCTACCAAAAACTAATTGTGTAATTAAACCAGAATGTATTCCATTATTGTTTCCCCTTATGCAAAGAAGCTACATCAAGTAAATAAAGTAGACATAGATAAATCACCGGTTTGTATCACTTCGCGGCCGGGTGCATTCACAATACAGAGCACAGTCCTTAAGTATAATGTCTATTTACTCGATACAAATAATACGCAGTACTTGGAAATTAACTGTTACATCATTCCTGTCCACAGTAACACTTCTTGTGTTCTCTACTGGTAAGTAGAGGAAATATTGTATTCCACCCAAAAATTCAATGGGGAGATTTCACCGGAAATATGTTTTGAGACCCCCAGAGTAAAAAAAAAAAAAAAAAAAAAAAAAAAAAAAACATTTATAGAAAATGTTCCGCGCGCGCGTCTGTGTGTGTGTGCGCGCGCATGTCTGTCTACCAGTCTGTGGACGGTATAACTGAAAAACGAAAAGTCGGTTAAAAACCAAAGTTGATATTTGAGTTTAATGTATTTTAAGAAGATTTTGAAGAAAATAGCCCCACCCTAAACTACCCTTTTCATGGAAAATTTTTGAAAAATTTTTATTTTATTGTAAATGGCTCTAACGATTTTAATTAAAATGCCATATGTTTCAGATATTTTTATGACAAATGAAATGCATATTTTGAATTTTCTGACTAAAGCTTATAATTTCACTTTCGTGAAATGGAACATCGTTGCTCAGTTTTTATGTTAAGCGTACAAAGGGAAAGGGATCTCAAAGCTTTAAAATATTTGACTATCAGTCTAATCCTTCTGTGCCCTAATATTTCCCTTGCACCTACAAGGAAATAAGCAATAAGATAATTTGTACAAGTCTTTATCTCAACTAACACGAAGAAGATATAGGAATAAGAGTTTGCAAGAATGGTTAGTACAAGAGTAGAGAAAGTCATGTGAGTGCAACACATCAGAGTTTTCGTGTTCTGTTCACAAACTCGAAACCGATCTCCAGAAGCAGTTTATGGAGGGAGCTTCTTTCTAAATCAGGAAAGTCGTGATCAGAGTTAACTGCAAACGGAATTTTGTTTAAGGTGGTGGGTTGATTGTTAACAAAGAACTGCTGAACTTTTCGACAGATTGTGAGCCTCACAAATTCGCCACAATATCCAACACTTGTCTGGTGCGTGGTCGCTTCTTGCGGGAGTTCTGACCTCACCAAACGAGGATTTTTCTTTGCCTGCGCTGTAAATACCTGAAGCTGACACACCGGTAAACTTGGATGCTAATTTCATCAGGTCATTTATATCAAGTTAGGGATATTTCTCACACAACTTGTTAAACACGTTCAATACCTCGTAACATTTCTCTACGCTTATTGTTTCACAACTCTCACTTGTTGCACTATGTTACTTTCATACTGGGTGATGCGTGCGCCGTATGAATTAGGCTGGTTACAGATGCATTTAACAGCATATTTTTACACTTCAATTATACTTAGCACTCAATAGTTCGTGCTTCAGCAAATATTGAGTGAGATTTCATCACTTCGTTAGTACATCCTCAAGGGACTATTTAGACGGCGAAAGCGTCAAAAATGCGCGCTGCAGTCCAAACACACGTAGTTTTGTTTATATCCACTCTATTCACTTGGTACACCTAGTGTAGTGTGAATAATTATAGTTCGATGTATGATTCATTTAATAACACTCGTAAGAGTGATATCCTGTGGTTCTCGAAGTCGGCGGAGAACGCAAGAGCTAATGACTGCAGTAGTGTACCTATATTTATTTTCCTTTTTATTTGAGTAATCTTAACTGTTATTACGTTATTCTAGCGAAACTGGAAAATATAGTTACTCTCTTAGGAGCTACACAGTTACAACTCTCACTTACACTTATGAGAATGGAGAATATGCAGATTTTTTGACCATACACCGTAATAGGCTTTCGTGGCAGGCTATTAAAATTTAATAAGTATACCACGCTCTTGAATGCTTCCATTATGCAGAAAAGCAATACTCTACATTTACGATAAACATACGGTTGCAGCTTAATTGTACGTATTAAAGGTTAAGTATGTTCAGAAAGCCTAAGTATGGGATTCTTCATCTAACTTTCCAGCACGCAACCGAGAAAGGAATCTCAGGGGAAACAAAAAATAAATTTGAATGTAAGCCAACGAAGGTATTCAAAGAAATTTTCGGAACTGAAATCAATCCTATATTACCCACATGACGACAAAATAGGGAAATGCATCATAGAAAGCTGAACTTACACTTAAAATATGTTATTCAGAACTGTGCTTGATTCTCCGCTATTTAAGTTGCTTTTTGTTTTGTTTTGATCTTCCAAACATGTCCTAAAGGTCTGTTATGCAATCCTGTTGGAAAGAATACATTGCTTGTCTCCAAGATATGTTCCCTGAGACAGCTTTCTCACCCTCTGTGCACATTCTACCAGTGGCTTCAACCTTGTCAAGTTGTGCTTAACGTAGATATTTCCTGAAGTGACCATGCTCAGAAATTATTGCAATTACTTTTCTTACTCATGTTCTATTTAGTCCTAGAAGAGATGTGGAAAGAAAATGCATGGACCTAAGGTCAGTTTCCTGGTGTACCTTTGTCCAGAATATGTTTGCCACTTGAGTTTGTGTTTATCCCTAACCTTTATATTAACCAAGGTCTGACTCCAACCAGTGGTTCAAGGCCAACATGGGGTATATCAGTATCCTTTTAAGCCAGCTAATCAGATTTTTCATTTCCAGGGATGTCCTCTTGCCCCGTCACCCACCACATTTACGACATATTGAAAGATGACAGGACAATTAGGAAATTTAGCATTCCAGTTTTGATTTTACTTAGTCTGAAATGCTATCTTCAAACCATGAAAATAACTGAGAACTGCCATAATTGGCAGGTCGTTGTAAAATAAGGAGTTTCCTTCACCACTATCATCCTTTACACAAAGAAAGAAGTCGGGAGTGGATGGCGAAGACGCACTGCTATTAGAACGTGGCAATTCGGGATCGATATTTGCCCCAGGTAGATCATAAAGAGCGACCGGCAAGGCTCGGTCGTGCCCCACACCCCTTGTCACAACAAGGATTTCCTGGAGGCTCGGAACAAGTTGGGCCAGCTGGGCGCAATTACGTCCCTTTGTCTTCGCTCGCAAATCGCTTTGCTGCACCAAGGATGTGCTGCAATAATCTTGCACTATAAACCATGAGCACGTCGTGTTCAGGTGAGCGCTATAAGTTATCTATGTTTGACCTTAACCGGGCACTGCCTGTCAACCTGGCCGTATTAAGTACCCAACCAAATCAATAAAAACTATGTGATGATTTCGTTTGCCCATTCTTCAACAAACTATATTTACTCTTATACCTATTCTTTCTACCTACATCATTATAATTGAAATAGACATTGACAGAAACGGTTTTATTATATATTCCTTTCTATGTACAATGCAAATATACAGCAGGTTGAATAGATTGTCAAATCTTTAACAGCTGGTTGCTCTGTGATGGATTTTAAATTATATTCCCTTTGCATGCCCAGGAGAAGAAAAATAATGACTTTTGAGAAAAGTGTAAGTATAGTAAGTTTATCTTCAAAATGGTTAACTCCACAAGAAAGCGAACATGGAGGGGCTCTAATCACCTAGCTGTTGACGGGCCCTTAAATACTAATCACTCACTCAGTCACGTATATTTTAACTAATTTAATTGTATATTTTAACTAGATGTGCAATTTTTGTCATGTGTAAGGTTTTATCTCTCACTTACTGTTTAATAGTTACGAGGTCATCCCGAACGAGCTATTCTAAGAAAATTCAAGATATACGATTCATTTGTTTTGCAAATATCTTAAGCTTGTGGTCTTTTAATTGCATTAATTACAGCCATTTTTAGAAAAAGGAAAATTTCCAAAATTTCATGAATTTCCTTGAAAATATTCGCACGGTGTCCTCGGAGAACTTCATACCAAGTTTGGTATTTAACCCAATTTTTGATTCTGGGTTATGGTTTTCACACACACACACATACACACAGACACACATACACGCACGCAAACACATAAACACACGCACGCACTAAAACACACGCGTGGATCATTGTCCATTTTCTTGGACAGAGGGACCTCGAAACATGTATTTCAAGTGAAATCTCGGTATAGAATTTGTTAGTGGAATGCAGCACCTTCATTTCGTGCCATTTGCGTTGTGGAGAAGGTAAGAAGTTTCCAGCATTACTAGTTCCTCGAAGATGTGGGGGTACAATGTTTATTGAATTACACGGGCCCTAATGACCTAGTTGTCGACGGGCCCTTAAACTCCACTCATTCACTCACTCACTCACTCACTCATTCACTCACTCACTCACTCACTCACTCACTCACTCACTCACTCACTCACTCACTCACTCACTCACTCACTCACTCACTCACTCACTCGCTCGCTCACTCTTGAATTACAACATTGAAAAAGTATCTTCTTGCAGGTTCGTTTCTTCAAGTCGTACATATTCTGATTTTACAGAGTTTATGTAACCTTTGACATACTTGTTCTGCTAAAGGGATTACAAACCCTTAGTTTCTGCGAGAAAATTGCTTTAAAATGCTTAAGTAGATTACATTAACATGCTTACTTTCTATACAAGTGGAATATGAAATTTGAGGGAATTTAAAGTAACTGGTTTTTTTTTTTTTTTTTTTTTTTTTTTTTTTTTTTTTTTTTTTATATATATTATGAATCATAAATAAGGACCTCAACTCAAGATTTAAATGATATGAACTGCACCGAGGCATGAATGCATTTTAAGGTATTTGTATTGTCCCGAAAATTTCTTTACGTATGTGTTGCTTAAGTCAGATTTATGGTTTGGATATCGGCACTACTAGGGACGTTATAACGCTACCATCTGATTAATGATGTTCATCCCCGATATTTACAACGGTGTCCGCGTATTACTTTTGTGGAACCATCAATTCCAACATTTCTGCTTTGAGTCAAATTCTCTTGTAAAATGGAAGCAGCAGTTGATTATGCTGGATCAAGGTATAGCTCATATGAAAGCTGTTGACAGAAGTGGATAAAACCATGGATTGATTAAAGATGGGATAACGTTTCATGCACACAAAGCAACAAGTAGCGGTCAAGTTTAAAATGGAATACTGCGATGCACTTTTACAAATTAATCAGTGTGCTAAAGACAAAACAAAAAAGGCCCACCTGGGTAGCACGATGGTTAGCTGTCTGCCTTACGTCCAAGAGGTCGCGAGTTCGAATCTCGCTTAGGGTAAGTTATCCGGGTAAGGTTCTCTTTTCCGAGGTTTTCCCTTATCCTGAGAAGACGAATGTCGGGTATCGCTCTATGGACCTCGGGCTCATTTGAGCATCATTTCACCCGTTTCATTCATTCACCGTCCAATATGACATTACGTTGAAAGACGTTAATTCAAAAAAAATAAAACAAAATTTGCCTGAGTAATTTTTGCTTATAGAAAAACAAGCAATCTGCTAATGCTCTAAAGAGGTATAGGTCGTTAATGCTAAAGCTGAAGTACAAAATGCTGTTTTGGGATGTATACTATTGTGTAAGCTCTTTATTAGGATATTGCAATTGAAATGTACAACATTAAATCATTTTAATAAAATATTTATGGAATGAAAAAGACAATACAATTGCGAGGTCAGTGCCCATTAAAACTCCAAACTATCACAATCTATTGCACACTGGTCATTCATTCTTGATCTGCGGAGTTTTTTAGCTCCACATAGAGAAAATAAATTCTTTTGTGTACGTAGAAATCACATAAAGTTGCCTTTAAGTGGATCACAATTACTGAATGATTTAAACATGCATGTCAAAGATAACCTCACAGTTATCGTGCATGTTCATCTGAAACATTCGTTTTACAATGTATATTGACTAATCTTTTCTCATTATCGAGAGTTATCAATGCGCTTAAGATGTCCTTGCTGCTTTAAAACTCAAAAACCAAGCTATTCATAAAAACAATCGAAATCGTCACTAACCCGAAATTTGTCTGAACAAACAATTTTGGAAAATATAGTCAAGTTCGCTACCATCTTAGAGAGGATCCGAGTATGTGAACATACCGTTCAATTCAAAAGTGCCCGCAAACGTTTTTCGATAGGTTTCCCATAGTTGCCTTTTTCGATTTCTACGGAGTCGTACTACGCTGAACGGCTTTAATTTGTGTTTGAAGCACAGATACTCTGAATTTTGCCTGTAATGTTGGCGTAATAGCAGTTTTTTATGTTTGTTCTCAAGCATGAAAAAATTTGAATTTCTTTGTATGTGTATATATATATATATATATTCTACTGCCCTTCATAGGTGGAGTATGTATAGTAAAGGGGAAGTGTGTTTACCTTTTCGTGCATGCAATGCCGTCGTGTTTTACATGCACAGTTCTAGATTATTCACATGCGAATATATACATAACTTCGAGGGATGTCTTCAAATGGCAAACTGACTTCCTACATACACACAATTCTTCCCCGATACACCTCCACGGCATTTGGATACATCGCATCAGCTATAGTTAACGGACACTGGAACTGAATTTTGAAACTTTTTCAATTTTACATCTGTTTAATTGGCACACTTAATACAAATAAAGAAAGAAATTACTCTGATAGTAGAATTAAATACTTTTAATTAGCAAAATTTCTAAAACTTGCCTTAAAATTTTTCAGAAAAGTGTATCTTGAGCCACTGTCTGATACTTAAACAAACTGAAAATAAACTAAAGGATTTCAAAGGTTGGTGTTATTCTTTGCAGAGAAATACACGTTTGTTTTTATGAAGTTGTTGATGCTAAAATTCCCTTTTTTTTTAAATAAATTAGTTTTTGTGGCCAATGAATAAAGCAACCGTCAAACGCATATTTGAAGCTTTATATGACACGTTCCAGAATATATATAAAAACTCCATCCAGACGATTATGATCGTTCTTAGGCCGACAGCAGAAACCTTTGCAGCACTGTGGATTAAGTTTGGCCGTTGAGACTTACGCTGAACTTATTTAGTCCAAGAAATTACTCAGCGAAGTGTTAGAAATATAACTTTCAAGCCTTGAAAGACACACCAGTAAATGGTTAATCCAGGAACTCCATTAGCATGTTGGGGAAGACTTGGCCATTTTGTGTTGTCCTTCGTGGTCTAGGAGGTAAACATCTGGCTATCGAAGTTGCGGGTTTACAGCCTGTGAAGCGCGTAAGAATCCTTAACAAGGCCTTCTTCGGAAGAGAAGTTACTCCGGTGGTCCTGTGTCGTAAATTTATGCCAGGTGATTGAACCTCAATCTTGATTAATAGGCTCCTGAGTAAAATTAAGCATTCCTTCAAGTCCAATACAAAATAAGATGCCGAGAGACATAGCTGTGAAACAACGTCCGCAAATAAAGGTTCAGCCCTATTTTCGGCTATCTAGTGGAGCTAATGCAGCAACCGGAGGGTCACCCCTGAAAAGCTTGACTGGCATGATGAGTTTCCTGTATGTCGCGGTTTTAGTTTAAGTAGAATTAATACAAAATTAATTGATAAATAGGTTATGGTTTCAAAGCAAACAACGGCGTTTTAAAAATCAAAAACACATATCTTGGAGGAGTATAATATTACAGAATATTTGAGGCTCTGTACTCCATGCGGTTAATATTATTCCTATATTTACTTACTAAAACCTCGTCTCCTGGTTATCTTTCAAAGTCATGAGCAATCTGCGCTCTCTGAGCACCAGTTGCCCAGCCTTGGTGTAGGTGCGTGTGTGTGCGTGTGTGTGTGTGCGTGAGAGAGAGAGAGAGAGAGAGAGAGAGAGAGAGAGAGAGAGAGAGAGAGAGAGAGAATCTTTCTTAACGAAAGCTACAGGACATTTGGCAGTGTTTCTGAAGATAAAGCCACGAATTTGACCTAAACTATTAAAGGCGATACATAAATGAACAAGATAAATGTGTTCCTGAAAAGAAAAAAGCCGGTAATTACTGCGCTGGCTCCATAATGACATCGACCTTAATTACCTTTTCTGAATTGGATATTTCCCTTTATTCATCTTCCTAGAAATATTGTGTTTTAATTCTATTTTTCATTTATTTTAGACAATCTACATTTTAATGTGTTCGTTATAATTAATTTAAAACATACAGAAGTTATCCTGTAAGACACAATAAATTATGCTTAATTGGGTGCTGCACTTTAATATAGTTTGTTATAATGATAATTCTTAATCAGTTGGTCTGGAGCTATCAACATTCAAACTACATATAAACACAAATAATATAATATAAACAGCGGCCAAGGATTACTGACGGATACGTAAACAGTCTGCTGTGACCAACAGAATGGTCGACGGATGCGAGGTGGTTTGTGGTTTACCACCTGAGACGCCCCTGCCCAACTTCCAGTAACGTTTCGCTTTAATTCCTTACGTCCTCACCTTAAGGCTTAGAAATTTCTGTAGCCGATAATAAGAATAGTCAGTCAGTTTTAGTACATTTTGTCAAGTACCTAACTCAAGTTTCACCAAGAAGCGAGGATAATGCTTAGGTAACCTTCGGGAAGCTTAATAACTTGCACTAAGGTTCATTCCTATCAACAAAAGTTATTATTTCTACCGTAGCGGCATTAAGAGGATGAATCGCTGCTGAGCTAACTTTACAGTTGTCAGCCTAAAGGAAAATTATTTCGTATCAAAAACCCATTTTAAAATTGGAATGAACCGAAATGTATAACATTGATTCTGCGTATTCGCTGTTAATGGGTTTTGATTGACTAACATTAGATATATACCTTAAGAGTTAATCTTTTGAAATATTTATTTGAATTAAAAACAATATTCCGGGTATATTGACATTAAAGACAAAAGGGTTAGATTTTGGGAGAACAGTACATCATTTTGGAGAATCATGAGCAGTAATATTTGCAATTGCCTTTGGAAGAAATCATAAAAGTCACCTAACGTTAGTTCCATACTAGGCACCAATTTCTGCTCCTTTGCTCCATGCTCCACTTTATTATGTTACGCTCAAATCGTGGCGTAGGGTTGGCGAGCATGTCTTCAGGTATGATATATTGTAACGGAGGGCAACACCACACCTACTGCTACCCCGCACGGATCTATTGCAGGCTAACTCCTAGGAGGGAGAGATAAGGTAAGGGGAAGCTACAAGTTTATCATGGATAGCGAAGGCAGTGTTACAGAGACGTGCAGAAGTTCGTGAAGTTGACAGAGCCGCCGGATATATCATCCGAAGTTCCTCGGCTCTATCCAGAGAGGGCGGCCGACTCTTAACGACCCGGCCTGCTGGACTTGGCCACCATAAGCGGGGTCAGGGAAGATGGGTTTACCAAGTGCGAGCAATCGCACCATCTCCCGCAGCCGCCCGAACCACCGCACTGACAAAATGAGGAAATGAGGAAGGGAAGCCGTGAAATGACATTAAGCACCCCAGGATTCGCCTAAGTCAAAAGGGGAAATCACGGAGATACCCAGGTGAAAGTTTGCAGTCGCCGGTGATCGAGCCCGATATCTCCCAAATACGAGACAGACACGTTGACGCGACACCATCTTTCAAACTGGAGGGGTGAGTACAAATCTTGATTCGGACGTGCCGCATATGTAGATGAGGACTTACTCAGGATTTTCCCATATCCTTATAAGACCTACGAGTATGTCTGGCCCAAGACACTTTAAACTCCATTTATCAATACTCGACAACTACATGTTCTTCTAATCGATAATTCGTAGTCCAAAGTTCAACCTTATAAGCAGGACCGAGAGGGGAAAACGGGTGGGTGATGTCACTTTTCCTGTTCCCCTTTAGTGCTCCGTCAGAGGCTATTAACTTGGTTGAAGATCCATGCGTGCTGAACATCTAATTTTGATTATTGTACCAATGCTCAGTATACACTATGAAGCATCTTATGTCACTTGATTAATTGACTGCTTCTTATTATTGGTGTCTACGGCTGCTCACACATAGGTCTTAATCTCTGGGATCCGTGGTGATTACAGAGAGCGACATTGTAGTTTTGGTAGAACACTTTATTTGTTTATTAAACGTTTAAGACTTGCTGAGCAATTTTAAATAAATGCTAGAAATATGCGGGCTGACGTAACTGTTGGAATAAGTATTAGTCGTGAATACGATAAGTGTATCTGGTTGACGAGTATATTAGTTACGAAAAATGGTATTCGGCTAACTCATTGTAAACTGCCGTATCGATCTTTCACCGTGTTGCTCACATGTGTAGCTCGTTCGTAAAGATGTCTCTCTGACCTACCGTCCGTCAGTAATAATTCTTTCAGCTTCCCAAAACATCTATAATGTCCCTCTCTTCAATTAAGTGAAGAGTTTACCCTGTGGCGAAACCCCTCGGGTTCCCGATGCTTTTTAAAATACAATAGCAGGTTCCTTTTCTTAATGTGGTAGACTTTCTACCTTGCCAAAACTGATTGTATCGCGTTTACCTTAATGAGCCATCTGTTTGGGTAGGTTCGCTAATGACTCCCGGTAATGCATTTCCCGACTGACATCAACTTCACATGTGGTACAATATTCTTAACCCTTTGCTAGCGAAACCTATCCCATAATACATATATTGTTATTCTTGATTATTAATGGATTTCGTAACTTTGATATCTTTTGAATATCATAAGCGCTATAAAAAACTGCTACAACTAGTAATAACAAAACCCTTGCTAGACTTTCATTTCATTAGATGTGTGTTCAATATTATCGCTAAGTAACTATACCTTTGGGGAATATTTGAGTGTCGGCCATGCATTGGTCATGACAAAGGGCTCCTGGTGTCCAGAAGGCCATATGTTAGATGTTTTCAGTTAAATAGAATATAACTACATCCCCCAATATATTTCGGAACTGTTCTCAGCAGATGGTAGGGATTGCTCTAAACAGGCGATAGAAACTTGAATTTTAAGCTTAAGTAATGAGAAAAGGCAAAATGTTAAACAAAAAATGCCACGAATAACTGAGGAAACCTCCAATAATCTAAAAATTGAGCACTGGGCATAAAAATTGTTATTTTTTGGTACACTCCTATGCCACGTAGCTTGGAAACCTGCTTGTGACACATTTGAATGCTGCGTCAAAAGATAAACTTTATCTCTCAAGCATTGGCATATAAGTTGTATCTCTTACCGCAGTGCTGAATACGTGGATAACAAGCTCTCGTTATCTTTTTCGCTCTCGATGCTTGCTCTACATTCTGCTGCTTAAAACCAAATCTATATCCCTTCTATTATACTAAGGTTCTCCAAAATGTAATGTGCTTCCTCGTGAACCCCCCCATTTGCTTTTCTAAATATTGTTTCAGTATATGTCCTATACTTGTGTCGTGTACACTATGCTAACTAAATGGTTAAATTTTGAAGAAAGCAGAAGAGTCCAGGAACAGTTTTTATCAGTAATGTGTATAAGTTCATTATACTGAAACAAGTGACAGTAAAAGTGTTTTAGAATACATAAAAAACACAAGCCCCCGCATCCTTACTGTGACACAGTGTCAATGGCCAATGCTTCAGAATGTCGGCGCTGGGTAGCCGAGAAATAAACAAAGATAAGCAGCGCTGTTACCGAAAGCGTTATATTCAGATAACCAGAATCTTGGAATTTTTCCACCTAGAGCGTTCTGGATTTCTAACCAGCTGCATAAGCAAGCGCCATGAGAGACTGGAGCAGTCTTGGGTGCAACTCCCCAGCTAGTCCGCAGGAATTGAAGAACCTAGTATTTTGAAGAGCAGATGTGCTTATATATGAGGAAGAAGCAGTATTGGCTATAGTTTGCCTGAAACTTTCTCAATCTAGGAATGACACAGTAAACCTGTGATGTGTTAATCAAGGGTATTTTTCAGCAACAGAGCAACCAGGCACACATGTGTTGCGAGAAGATGTCCAATGAAACTATTTGTTACGCCATCCTACTAGGAAGATCTAACAAGGTGCCTTCTCCTGCATGACCTACAGTTAACTGCCTCAAGTTTACGCATGTTACGTCTGTCGTAGTAGCATTAACCGCGACAAAGGCTGTCTCCGGAGTCGCTTTCAGCCATCCATAGCAATATTCACGCCACGACGCTGGTTCCCGACCGCTATTCGTCAACATTGCGTTTCTCTAGGTCAGTATCTTCTGTAACGAGCTTTACCTATCCCAACTTTAATTAAAAATCAATTAAGTATTCCGATAAGCACCTAAGCTACATACACACATGAATAATCAACTACGGTTATATTACTGCATTTGATAAACATGGAATAAGTGACCAGGGAACGGAGAGGACGCTGCGCAAGTCGACCCAATGCGAATATGTTATGCTTTCGACCACTACGAAGAACAGATGAGGTAAAGGTACCGAAGAAGGTTAAAGGTTGCAGGCAGGTCGGCCGACAGAGGTACCTAACAATTCCAAGCCTGATGACCCGTCGCACCGGCGAGCTGTTCAGACAAGATTTCCGGAACTGGCGGAACCGTTGAGAACTTGACCTACCTGAGACGACACAGGGGAGGCTGGCCGGAGAAAAACTTAATAACGAGCAAGGACCCGCGCCATCGGACCGACTCCGAACGACGCAGCGCAGCCTCTAAGCTCACATTGAATACGAATTCGCAGGTGAAATGACAAGAAATGAGGGAAAGGAGATTCATAATCTGAGAGAAACCGCCAAAATTTGCTTAGCCAACCAGGAAGACCCGAAAAAACCACAAGCAATTGAAACAAACACCCGCACGTTACAGCTCCCTCGCTTAAAATTAGATCATATATGCAGCGATAAATTTAGCATAGGAACGTTGGATATGTTACCCCATTTCTGGGTGTCACTATCCCGTGACAGATTTTTAAAAAAGCTGAAGTCCAATCGATATATTCAGGAAATATACAAGCAGAATAATTTCTGTATCTATATTTCTCGTGTGTAAACATCTTTAGCACGGCTTCCTTCGGAAGGGGAGTAAGGACGGTGTCCTCTTGTAGATTTACGGCACATAAAACAACCCCACGCTGATAAAGAGGTCTCTGAGCAAAATTAGAGGTCTTTCACGCCCAATATAGAATGGGACACATAGAACACAGCAGTTAAAGAGCGTCCATAAATAAAAGCCCAATTTTGTGTTACCCTATCATCCAGGAGGAAAGAATTTCTCTGCTATCTAGGCTACACATTCATTCCCTGTTTTGACATGCGCGTTGCAACCAGACAGCTTTTGAATAACTGGAGGGCGTTGTGTATATTATACGTGCATCTACATATTTATCCTGCATTCCAGCACTGGGCTCCACTTACTCCTGGGTATTGCGATTTCAATGAACGTTGAGTAATTAGTTCATTGTGACAGTGCTGGTCCTGTATATCATTTCGCATGGGACTGGCATTACTCTTGAGAGGCTTTCCTAACGAAGCGGGCTCGTTACGCTGCGCCGAATGCAAAAGCTTGCGGAAACTGTTAAAGCTGTTGCAGAACCGGAAGTGTGCAGACCACCATTGGGCTCATAACTTTCATTGCTTATGCTGGTGACCTTCGTACATATGAAACTCATCCAAATGGCTGGTTGGGTAAACCTAATGCACAATAAGGGATTCGAGGTGTATAAAATAATAATGCACATGCGCAGGCTTATTTTTGCTAAAAACACTAGGAGTATTTTTATTTTTACTTAAAATACTGTGGAAAATGATTGAATTTGACGATAGACTAAACAGTGCGCAATACCCGGTAATACTCTTAAATATTTTTATTCTCTCTGTGAGGATGGGGTGTCCAGCTGGAAATGTTGAAGTTGTACAGAATAATAAATATCCTGCCCCCAAATGTCGATAGATTTAAAATTGGTTCTCAAAGAGACAGAACAACCGAGTGATAGCCTGGCCTCCCTGTTCACTATATAGATTTGGACCCTATTGAAACTGTGTCAGCTAAGCTGTAAAGAGAGCTGAGCTCGAATTTCCCTGAGGATTCGTGAAGGACAAAGGATGTCTTATGGGCACAAATTCAAGAAATCTGGGGTGCTCTAGCTTCTAGTCCACGTTACTGCAGGGATTTAATTTTGCCTATGCCTCGAAGATTGAGTGTAGCCATAGGTCCTGAGGGTTCGTACACCCGAGGAATATTTTTTCTAAGTGTTTTAGTTTTAGAACATAGTAGTTTGCTTTCATTTATTGTTTTAATTCAAGATGAGTGTTTCAGTATAATTCTGTCTTCATGTGCAAAGGTACGTCTAAAACTTGGAATACTGAAGCTCTATTAATGTAAAATTATGTTCCACACATCCAGTTGTAACATTGTGAACATAAAATTTAAGAAATAATACAATGTTTGAACCGAGAAGATTGTGAGCGTATACCCCGCCATCTTAAGCTCTCGATCACCCTTACGTTTTATCGGACTGTGCAAAACAAATAAAGAGAACGCAAGAGATGTAAATAAGAATTCTTCTTTCTTGTACAAGATAATATGTGAACATTTGTTTATCGTACATTTGTGGCTGAAAGTTCAGTAGCGTGTTCGCAACCTATTATTGCTGAATCCTGCACATAGAGTATTCTTTGAAGGTTGCATAAAAATATATATTCGTTATCCCGATACTTTGTGATTCTTACAAAATTCAACATATGAGCATTCTCAACTTGTATCGGAAGACTTACCAAGTGCGATGGCTTCCCGGTAACATGCGGGACTCGCATTCTGGAGGTGCCGGGTTGGGTTCTAAGCGATCGCCCACTTTAAATATAGATTTTTCGTGGTCTCTCCGGGTTGATAGGCCAATATTGCCGTGGATCTCTTTCACCCGCTACTTTCCTGTCCAGCACTTCCTCTTACTGATCCCAAGGTCACGGGTTCACATCCGCTCTAGACCGATGCTTTTTATGTGTGCTTAAAAACGACAGCACCATGTCAATAGATTTACTGGCATGTTAAGGAACTCCTGCGGGACAAAATCCCGGCACACCGACGACGCTGATGTGATCCTGGCAATTGAAGGCGTCGTTAAACAACAAAATAATAATGGCACTTCCTGTTCCCATTATTTTGTGTGTTATCATTTGTTCCAGGGTTGGAGGACCAGGTGATGGTATTTGCCGTGATGCGACTAGGAGGTGGAGGCGCATTTTGTACATGTCGGATTGAAGTCACCTTCGGGTGCTCTCGGTCGGCCTCCATTTTGGGAGACCACCGGGGGTCAGGGGCTTGTGGATAGGCTTGGATGGCGTCACATGCGTACAATTGGAAACATTGGGGCCCCATCCATGTTAGGGCAAGTCTTCACGCGGATCTAGTCGTCCTTTGGCTCTCTGTCTCTATCACTCCCTCTCTCACGGAGGTCACATCTGAAGCACAAAGGACCACATGACCTATGTGAGGTGCTCTGCCCCGGTTTCGGGGTCCTCTGCGTAATATGTACCTTTGTGTTTTACTTAAGTGTCTTCAAAATTGCTGATCCTTCACCTTGAGAGTTCGAGAAAGAATAAGCAGTCGCCTTATTACGCGTCTGCTCACCCTCAACAGCGAGTCAATAATTCTAAGTAAAATTTATCTTTAGATGCGTTTTAGTTGTACTGATTCTGAAAGACTTATACTTAATAGCACTATAAATATTTAAAGACGTTTCAAGATACCTTCTTTTCCCCCCTCGAATTGGTTATTTGGCTCCCGCATGTCAGTCTAAAAGGCTTACTGTGAAATCTTGTTGGACAGGATTCCTACCCTTGTTTTCTTAGCACGTTGCAGTAACTTGGATTCAATGTCCTTTTCTAGATATTATCGGTTATACAAAGAGTAAGACTTCTTTTCCCGCCAGAAATATCTAGCCAAAGAGCATATGCGAGGTAGTTTCTTCACCCTCTTTGCACATTCTAAAAATCTGTTTACTGTTGTGAAGCTCTACCTTTATGTAGAAGCTTCCTGAAGTGACGGCCACAAATTAATGATGTCATTATGCAGGAGACATAGGGAAGGGTGTTGAATGAACCTAAATCCACCTTTCTAGATTGTCTTTGTCCTGGATGGGTTTGTCAACGGCATTGATGTTTTCCCATAACCCATGTTCTTACCGAGGTTTTTGTAGCACGTGTAATGAATCCAACCAGGATTTATGGTCAAATTATGATATTTTAGTACTCTTTGTGCGAGTAGATCAGCTCTTCATTTCTATAGACGCCTTTCGAACCTATTGTGAGGTGACAGAGCAGTCAGGAGCTTTAGGCTTTTCAAAAGTATCTTCGTAACTTTAGTAGCTTTAGTAACAATTATAATATACAGTACTTAACAGTAAACTTATAATCATGATGCCGTCACACCGTAGGCTTATAGAGACACGCCATCTGTATCTTCAGTAAACAGTTGGGATTCTATAGTCGTTGTCTCCGCCACTGGTCGTGCATGGTAACATGAGATTAGGCCATAGATAGCGCCACAGGAGAGAAGCAGAGCACTTACGGCGCGAAATGGTCGACAGTTTGCTCAGGAAGCTTTTCTTTCAAGGTTATGAGCTTCTTTTACGTGCAAATAAACATTTCACGGTTTTCCTCTCCCTCGGAAAAGAGCCATTCAAAGAAGCTTTGTGCCCGAATTAGTGCATCGTGCTCCATTGGATTTGAACCCGCGACCCCGGTAGTCAGAGAACGCCCAGCCGCATGATGTGTGATAATGCTGACTATAAAATGCATCATTTTGTGGAATATGAAAGTGGAAGTTTATGGTTTGCCACGATTCATGCCCTAAATTACCATGTCTAAAATTGTAAGGAATAGTCAAAGAGGGGGCCTCTACTAAAGAGCATAGCAACGTACGGGCCATAGTAGGGCCTCTTACTTCCCTGGAAGCAAAGGGTGAGGCGATCCAAAACGTGTTTATGTCCGGACGACGATGTGCACTAGCAAGTACGGGGTCCATAACGATTCCAGCATGATACAGATATTAACATCTGCTAGCCCTTTCCGAGCCACCTGGAACTTGTGAATCCCGGGTACAGATGTGCATACCCCCAGAAAGAAAGTGACCACAGCATTTCCGTCAAAAGGAATGTTTCGAAATGGCAAATTCCACCTGACTGCTGCAATATAACAACCATCGTTAACTGATCGTGAGCACCAATCCCATGGCCTGGGTTTTACTCTGCAGTCAGTTTTGGGCGACTATCCAGTACCTGTAAGTAAAGTGCCGAGGTTTGTCACCGAAATTGGCTTTGGTAAGCAAGTTTATCTTCTCGAATGAGGTTTTAAGGTTTTTGAACTTTTAGGGTGTGATTATGTCCCCTACTTTAAAATCCACTGTTTTAACCTTTTAGCGTTTAACACTACTGGTTTTAGCGAATAGTTTTTAGGTTTTAGTTGCTTTAACTTCTAGCGTTCACATTTTAACGTTTTAACTATCAGGCTTCACAGGTGGTGAGTTTCCGTGTTTTCATCCTTTGACTTTGGGCCCTAATGACCTAGTTATCGACAGGCCCTTAAACCCAACTCATTCACTCGTTAGCTAGGCCTGCAACTCTTGCACAGATGCAAGGAACTGATGGAACAGGAAATTCAGGGTAACATAGGAAGCAATCCAGCATGAGCCCACCGAACTGGGGAAACTACGGCCCAACAGGAATCGAACCCGAGACCTCCCGAGCGAAAGTCTCATACGTTACCGCGTAGCCACTTCACTGACTCACTGTAAAGAAAAGGACATTATATTTCAACCTATAATGGTAATCTTAACCTAAAGCATTGAAAAATATCCACATTCTTCACATAGTCTGTTTGCATTCTCGATTTTCTATCCAAGCAGCCTTTGGTAAAACTGCGAGAATACAACAAGTATGACTTAAACATAACATCTCATCCATTTTCTTTTTTGTTTACTCTTGTTTTACACGTTGGTATGCAATATGTCAAGGCTAATTGGCCTTGGAAACAAAATGTCCCAATTAGCGCCGTCTTTGCTGTAGCCGAGTTAATTACACCAGGATTTATTTTTACTAAACATTCAGAACGTTCTTTCCCTGTCAACCAACTAAGCCCTAGCTGTATGGAAGCAGACCCAAAAGGAACAGATGCTATTTGTTTCTTTAAATTGGTGTCCTATTTTGGGCTTAAGATTAATATACCATAACAAAAATTAAACTTGATGAAGCTCAACATAATCCATATCCTTCAATAGCTATTCCCAAAATACTTTCGTTACTTTTCTTAGTTTTCTTGTGATTGTATTGAAGACAGGCAAGTAGTTTACAAAAGCTGCTTTGATTCAAACTTAAAGCAGAAACCTGAAGTTATTTAGAATTCACTAAGAGGTGGTGTCTTGTATTGGTATGTATGTGTTTCTTTAGGGTGATGACAGCAAATCAAAGGAAATCATCAACAATTTTTAGGTAAACCTGCTGCTGTCTTTTGGGTTCCTTAATGGATTTTGTATGAAAGTGGAGGGGTGTGTGAATGTTGCAAATATATCCCTCTTGCTCTTGAAGAATGTTCCCACAATGTGGTATGCATGCGAATTCCAAACATGTCCACGTTGGAACACTCCTATGCGGTTCAGAAACCAAAATATGGTGCGCAGTTATACCCTACATTCGATGAAAGCGGTGTTGGCCCAAATAGAAGTTCAAGGAGAAACTACCAGATTCACAAGCTGCCTCAATCAAATGTTTCCACTAAACTAATTTTCTACATCAAAGTTAACAGTGGTTCTGATTACGCAGTGGGATATGACGAAGAGTTATTTTCGGGAAACGTTTTCCGTTTTGCATATAATTCACCCACACAAGTGAAGTAACCCCAATGTAGTGATGTTCATAGTTTATTTGTTTTTGAATCTTAGATCATAACAAATTGGGAAATTGTACATGTAAACTGAGATATCTTTAACTTAAACAGCGTAATACATAGACTTAGTAAGGGAATTACTTTCAGTGTCAACCCCACAGATAATAACTGAAGTTTTCTCGTATGTTCTTAGATGAAATATGGTAATCCCATTTTGAAGGCCGAAGTTGCTAGAGAAGAGAAATATTAACGTCCAAACACGCATTATTGTTTTGCATTACAGTAGATGCAGATAATCTCAGTTGGTTACATGTATGAGCAAATCGGATAATTTTTGGACATTTTGAAGCCGAAATTGTGAACGCCATAATTATGGATATAATACTGCATCACATGGTGGAATTAAATAATCAGAAAATGTTAAAATCGTTACATGTATAAAGCTACAGAATCTGGGAGATTAGTGGTGGCTAAAATTGTCACAAAGGCACGAAATGTTACAGACAAGTCATTAGGGGCGAGCTTCAGGTAGTGAAGCGAGACCTGGTAAGACCAGTTTTCCTGGAAATCGCTCAGTGCCGGCGTTGAGCCGGAAAACAAGGGATGGTCGTTTCTTGGAAACCCTGTTGCTAATTAGGAAGTGAAAGGTATAGAGAGTGCCATGACGCACAGAGACTTGCCTGCGAGAACCCGGAGAGAAAGGGTCGTTTAGACTTGCACTACAGAACCCGGCGAGTTAGGACACTTGTCGCCCATATCTCCGAGCGAGCACTTCAGTCAAGAGACTTGCATTCCGGATCCTCGAGTGTGAGGACATTATATTTAATAATAACAATCTTCGGTCTTAGTAAAGACACAGTAACGACTTAGCGTTGTTAATAACGATCGGCAAATCACACGCATTCCTATTTTGGTGAGAATAAACGTTTCAACGAGAGTTCTGGTTTTATTCGCAAACACCCACGCATACCCTGAGGTTAAAATCACATGCCAGAGTAGCCGGAGCAGAAATCACCACAGAGCAGCATTCCGCGTAGGATAGTGGAACGGAGGAACGTGTAAGACCGCATCAATTTTCTCACCAGATGGTTTTTAGGCTTACCGTTGCAGAAGAGATTTATACTGCGTATGAGCTGAGGTTCTCCTTTAGGGATACCATTCCACTTGCGGCGAATGATTCACCCAGACTAGTCAACAGATTCCACTACTTTAGTAGCTGTTAACGGGATAAGTATTTACTGTTACATTAAAGTAACCGTTACGTTATTTTCTACCCAGCCCCACCATGCAGCTCTAGAAGATGTTTTTTTTTTTTTCTTTTTTTTTTTTTTCTCTAGAGGTCTGAATGATTCCAGAAAGATTGTGAATCCATCATATTAATGAGAAGTTTCCAAACGAGAGCTACATAACAAGGCCTATGGAACAGAGAGATGTCATAGCGGATATTACAGAGATGACGCAGCAGAGAGAGAGAGTAATACTCCGACCTGTATGGCAAAATCGGTCTCTAAATCTGGTGCGAAGAAGAGGGAAATAAGCTTACTGACGATATGTGATAATATTTTAGGATGCCTACAAATGTAGCTCATATCTTTGGACACAACACTTTTAAGTCGGTTCTGTGCGCCACCGTGTCAGACAGGTGGCGTTCTATCACAAGTTATATAGAGTAACCCAATTCATTGAACATTTCATTTAGGTTTTAAACGCTAATAAGGGTGGGTATTACCAGCATGGATGAAAGGGTAGCCACCACTTTGGAGACATTTTTGTAAGAAACGAGTGTGAACCTGATTTGCCTCGTAATAGTTTCGAAATTCACATGTTTTATGAGCTGATGATTGCCTAATTATTCGCTAGATTAGCACTTCCTACTGTGGGGCTGCTTATTTTAATTGATCTAATTCTTTTTCTCCGTGTCTTTATTTTATGATACGTTAATATGAGTGGGCTAATTCACCCTAGGCTTCCATCTTAGCTTTTTACAAGCTAATAAGGCAAACATCAGACGCTGTAGGCCGAAAATCACCCTGAAACTCCTGTTACATGAACGATACAGTATAACGAGGTCACATCCTAAGTATTATTTGCTAACTTTAACTGCAAACCCTTCAAAGCGAGGGCTAAACCTTCCATGTAAAATGTGTAGAATTAATACTTAAATTAACTAGCTCATTGAACAGCCCTGACTGCTTAATTGATGTCACACAAGGTTGGTAGCAAGAGCTCAGGTTAGCGGCTTCTGCTTCACGAGGGACATTGGTAGTCTCCATCCAGTTAGTCCAACACCTCATTGAAGCAGATCTCTGAAGCAGGGATATCTATTAGGATCGAGTACTGAGTTGCCGTTGAAGAAAGCCAGCTTCGACTTAGGTGCCTTGCAGTTAAAACTAGCAATCGATGTTTTGAATGTGGCCTCCGAATACTACATCGCTCCTTTCATAGGAAACTCAGGTTACGTTTAGGTATGAGAACTCTGATATTTCTGTTGCTTTAAGTGACTGTTTTCATTGCGGGATAAGTTTTGTTAATAAAGTGCTCAGTGACATAACTGAAATGTTTGAAACATAATGCCCAGAAATAAGTTAATATATCATGTTTTCTTGGGAAATATAACTAGCAATGGCGGCCAAAACTTGGATAGTGAAAGTTTGTATAGGCTAGAACAGGACCTCTCAAAGCTTAAAGTTGCACCCGGTGCAATTCAACGTGCATAGGTTACTTGGAGCGTGCATCGTCACGGCTCGGTTTAGTTTGGTTCAACTAGCGTGCTGCAGAGCGAGGAAGCGAAAAATCGAAAAATCGAGGAAGCCTGTGTTGATGGACTGCTTCCTCATCAGTGAAATACAACTACCTAATAATGGAGCAACCTGCTCCAAAGAAAGCAAAGAAGGTCCAAGATCCATTTTATTCAAAGTGGGAAATTTCGTGTTTTTTTTTTTTTTTTTTTTTTTTTTTTTTTTTTTAAGTGGTAATGATAGAGCCCAATGTCTTATCTCCGGTAAAATAACTACGTGTATAAGAAATTCGTCTGTTGAAAGAGGCCATAACAGAGTACGCGCAGAAACAAATGGTGAAGTCATAGGAGGCGTTAGTGAACAAGAATTAACATTTTGGTGCATCTTGCATTCTTTATCCAAACATGAGATTTGTAAGTTTTCTAGATCAGTACAACAAAAGGCCATATTTGGTCATGAAAAACAAGATTAACCAGTGTAACACTGGGCTTCGCACTAAAGCTTACGGAGCGAGGAAGAAACAGTGGTGAAAGTGAGGAAGCGGGAGACGGCAAAACGAGCGAGATAAGTGTAAAAAAATAGCAAGTGGAGGTTTGCGCCAAGGTCAACTTTTTGTAATCGAATTTTGCACCTTGCACCGTGAAATGCACTGGTGCAGGCACACTGAAAAGCACTGAGCTAGAAACATAAAGTCCGTACTCGAATATACAGGCTGTCCAACGTTCCTATACACTCTTTAACCTAATAAACGAATAATGCATTTTTATCCTTGACGAAAATTTTCAAAAACAGAAATAAAAATACTTGCGCAAATAGGTTACGGTATACTGGGAACTTTCAAGAAACACTCTTCAATCGGAGCGAATGTCGTCGTTTACAAATGGAGAACTTTTACCACCTCCGGATAATCATTGGAGCCATTCTTGAGAAAATAAAGGAGTCCCCTATAACGCATTATATAAAACCTTCCTTACAAGAAACACGTTTATCCTACTGTGACAAATTGCTAATAATGGTGCTTAATTTGTAAATCAACAATAAAAATGCAACTGAAAAGTTACTCTCAACAACGCACCGTAATAGTCGCATTGAAGCTAGCCAACTGACATCTAGAGAACATTAGAATTATGGCCACAGGTAGTACCAACATACATAATATGTCCATAATTATATGAGCATAAAAGTTTTATTATTTATTTCCGATTTTTATAATTGTCACTAGATAACTGTGCAATATAGTACTTTATAAGGTGAAAGATAAATAGAAAAATCCGATGTGTTACACCCACATGACTTTCCCCACTCTTGTACCGACTATTCTTAGTAACTCGGATTCCTGTCCCCTTCATGTCAATCGATATACATTTGAAGAAACTATCTTACTGCTAATTCTACTGCTGGTGCAAGGGGTATGTGGGAATATAGGAGGCTTTGAGCGGTAGTCAAATCTTCTAAAGCTGGTCGCTATATGAAGGCTTTGAAATTTCGTTCTCTTTGCACGGCCAAGAGAGAAAAAAGTGAATCACAACCTGCCATTTGAGAAAACTTCAACTATTCCAAAGCTCAAATAAATAACAAGGAATGTCTCCGCAATGGTTCACTCCACAAAAGAAAGCATTCGGACATAACTTGTGTGTTTTAACAATATTTACATTTTTGTATAGCAAGGTTTGGTCCATCTCTTACGGTTTACTAGTTATACAAAAGTCATCAAGAGTAAACATCTGTATATGGGCTATAGCCAGAAAATTCAAAATATATATCTCATTTGCTATAACAATATTTTAAACATATCTTTCGTCCGATATGACACAATGTTGGAGGACGTTAATTAAAAAAAAAATTAAACATATCTTTTTAATCAAAATAGTGCCATTTCTGAGAAATCAAAATTTTCGAAAAATTCTCCATGTAAAGGGTAGTTTAGGGTAGAGGAATTTTCTTCAAAATCTTCGTGTTGGATCCTTGAAGGATTTCAAACTTAAATACCAACTTTGGTTTTTCACCAACTTTTCGTTGCTGACTTATACTGTTCAGACAGACAGACAGACACAGACAGAAAGACAGACAGACAGACAGACTGACAGACAGACAGACAGACGGACGGACGGACACACAGACAGACAGAAGGACGGACGGACGGACACACAGACAGACAGACAGACACACACACACACACACACACACACACACACACACACACACACACACACACACACACACATCCCTCACACGCACGGAACATTTTTCTAAAAGTGTTCTTTTTGGATTCAGGGGGCCTCAAAACATTCGTATTTCCGGTGAAATCTGGCAATCGAAATTTTCGGTTGAATACAATACTTCTCCTACTTACTATACGTAGTAGAGAAAGTAAGAGTGCCCGTAAACATAAAAGGATACTTGTAATATTTTAATAAAAACTGCAGGCAATATTTGCCCACGCTTGATGCTTGAAAGGTTAAACATATCTGCGTAAAATTTAGATCAAACTTATAATAGAGCAGCAGGAGACAGAAGTTTGAAGGAAACAAATTAGACAAAAGCTACAAGATTTAGACATTTATGCATGGCTACACTTAAGAGCGCGGTACTTCGCGTGTAACAATTTGAAACGATTGCGATGGCTTCCAATTACATTAACATTTCTAATTGTATATCAATGAAGAGTGTTGACAACATACGGGAGCTGTTCTTGCCCTGTCACTAGTATTTTTTTTAAATCTCTAGGCTTACTGAATTAATTTTGTGTGGATACTGAGTAACCTAATCTATAATGTGAGGAATTGAGGAAATTCAGCACTTAAAAGATAAAAATGGAGGCAATGTACTTGAAAAGCATGTAAATATGACATAGTTTGGGGAAGGTATTGAATCTTCTACTCCAAAAAGCTGAAACACAGTTGAAATATTCAATGCCACGGTCGGAGCTCTTGTATTCCCTAGGGCATAAAAACCTGGAGAGTGTTTAAAACTTCAATTTAAGCATTTCTAAAAAAAGAATATTCCATTTGAATATGCAACCAGTGAAAATCAGTACATATTCAACACTGGACCCTGCATACCAGCTTCCGGTAATAACACTCCCAGTCAGTGCAGTAAAACAGGCTTTCCTATTTTAAATATTCACGGTATTTAAGCTGATGATATCTGCTAGATATAAAAATCAGCGGTGCAGCAATCCGCTAAAGTACTGCATACACATTGCAAGTAATCCCTATTAAAATGCCAATTTCACGGTAGATATATTACGTAGCAATCAAATTACTGGGTGAAAAAAGTGTTATTAACTCGTTAAGTGGTTAGTAATTAGATCGGCACTATACGATCCTATCCTCGCAGATTCGCTAATATCAAGGCCTTGGATCCTTTCACGCTGTCTTACACTTCTAATTCTGAAAGATCGTCCTTCCTGTTTATTCTCATATCCGTTAATGGTGCTCATAAATTAGTTGCTGTATTTTCAACAACATACATACTATTCTGCATTCAGTGTATCTTAGCGCATTATGCAACCAGGTTGGGCCACTAAGCTACCCGTACGCATTTTAGGCACAATTTACATATAAAATACCTCGTGTAAGAAAGTGTTTTCTACCCGAAGTAAAAATCTAGCATTTATTTATTTAGACAAGATAAATAGAAAAGTTTATTAGTGCTCTGATATACAAAAATATATTAAGGCATGCCTCCCTACTTCTTGATGACTAATAATTTACAACATACAATTTGGAACATCATTACATTAAATGAGCTATTAAAATGTTGAGTTATATTATTTACCTACTTGAAACTTTTACACTATAAGGCGTTAATCACTTAATGGTTTTAAGTTAGATAATTGATTCATTTTTACTGTGGTTATCAGATTTCGTTCTAATGACAAAGAATATTTTTCTTAACACAACAAGTTCAGTTAAGAATTTGGTGCTCGTATAAACTTCTAGAGGAAAAGTTACCTTCTTAAAACATTTTTGGATTATTTAAAAATACCTTAGCTTCTACTTTCTTGTTTCCGAAGGGAAGGAAGTGGTTGGATCAACATCTCAGTCATTGTAATATAACTATGACTTCTATAACATAACAGGTGGAATTAGGACTGAATAATTCAATGTCTTAACCGGTATTTGAACCAGGATCTTCCGCTTATCGAGCGGCTGCATCAGCAGTAAGTTTGCTGGCATGAACAAATAATAATTACCTTCTACAACTATATATATGTTTATGTCTTGTAACACCTTCATATTAGAGTATATAAATCTGAGGACCATTGTGTAAGCTCTTACTGATGGAGTATTTACATAGCGACATCACATGCTAACAGTAACTACAACAGAATTCTGCATCAATAAGCTACAGTTATAGACTATTAGTTATTGGAATATTTTGCGTATTTTGCATTTATTACACATATGACGGATGTTTCGGTGTAATGCAGATAACCCTTTTTACGCACAGAGGACCAAGCCTATATGTAGCTTAAATAACTTCACAATCATTGAACAAGTACTTTTTCTCACTTGCCATTCCTGCCGTCGTGGTGGAAAGTTGCAAGGTTCAATTATGTATTTATTTTTATTTTAACATCTTCCTGTCACAGTTACAGGCTGCCAAACATACAAAGAGCACTTATACAAAAGTAACACAATAGTTAACAAAACATAACGAATATGAGATACAAAAGCTAAAATTTGAAAATAACAAATAACAAATTATCTCTTAAAACAATAAAGATAAGTAAAATAAAAGAAAAGAATCATGGTCCATACAGGTGATTTCTAACAATAGCTATAGAGCCTTTGAGTGTCGATATAGCAATGTTGTATGCCAATCTTTGGATAGACCAAAGCTCTTCAGGAATTCTGCAAGCAGCCTCGGGATTGTCCCTCTTGATCCAACCATTAGTCCTGTTACACTGATGGACTCAAAGTGATACTTACTTTTGTAATAATCTATGGTTGGAAGTGCTGGTAAGTAAGCCTAACTGGGTTTTTTTCCTGCTTTAGCACAAGCGTGAGTATGATGAATTATATTAAACCCTGTAAGCTTTGTCATATTTATTATTCCAGAGTTCAAGTCTAACCATAAGGAAAAGGAAGGTCGTGGTCTGATAGTTTCTTTAATTTGTGTTACTTCATGTTTTGGAAACTCCCAAAATATCCACATAAATGCGCCCATGTAACGGTTGTTAAGATAGCTTTTACATAATACAATCTTAAGGCAATTTAATACCATATTTCTATAAATCAAATATTTTGCTGATCGTATGAATTATTTAACTCATCAAAATTTAATTCTACTTTACAGTTAGGATTTGTTTTATTTCAAACTGGATACACAATATACTGACATTTTTGCTCTCAACTAGTTTTTAATACACTTTGTGACCACCAAATGTAAGTTTTCCGTACTTAGGTGCGTATAGAGAACATGCAATAAGATTGGCTTTGAGTAGCTCTCCACTAGACAATTCGGAACGTTTCCCTGCTAAGTTTTCTCCGATCTCACGCATGTGCCAATATGTTGCTGTTTTTTAGGGAATGGTATGTACTTTTTCCTTCACTAAATTGCCAAAAGCTCCAGCTACCGAATTTAATTTGAAGACAGTGGATTTGAAGTTCGTTAACAACTGGCATAACGTAATCTGTACTGTTGGTTTACCAAGAATCAATAACGGAAGGAAGATGAGAGAAATAAGCTTACCTTCCATGAAACAAAAGTAAGAATGAATGAGGGTAAGAATTTAAGTTGAACGCACTTGGAATTTCCTGTTGGTAATTCATTTGCAGCCTGCATTCCAGAAAAGAACTATGGTTTCTTGAAGACATGTTGGAAAATAAAATTATCGATATTCGATAATATACCTATATACCTATACACACAATGTGAATAAACAAGTTTAGCTGTTAAAACTATAGATGATCATTGTGTTGCAGGGAATTATGATATATTCAGTCTACATTAAATGTTGAACAAGCTGCAGCAATTGTTGGGTTACTTGATCTATGAATTACTTAATGTGGATCCAACCTGGAATTGTACCGCAAGTTGAAATCAACAAGAAATGATGTAGCTGTTTGAATAAAACAGCAAATAGTACTATGGGAATACGCTTTTATGTTGTGCTGGCTTTATTCGTTCATCCGCTTAGCATTCGTTATCATTAGTGGGAAAATATAATAAAATAATCTCACTGTTTTATCTTCTTTTTTGTTTATATGACTTTTAAAATACCTATGTAGGTAAATCAGTGACAGATAGCCTGGAAGAAGAAGGGAAAAAAAAAAAAAAAAAAAAAAAAAACAGACATTCGCGGTTTGTCTTGATTGTAAAACTGAAATCTGCGCTATAAATGTAATAATTGCTCAAAGCATCAACATAGCTTCGGGATGCACTCATGCTCTTGTAAACATTTCCGAAAATACTGCCAGTGTACTCAGCATTTCATTGTCTCTTCGCTTTACTACTGGCAGTTAGTTCAGCTTGTGACTTTACTGCTGTGATTTATTCTGTCTTCATTATAACTTTATTTTGCACGCATTAATCGAATGGAGCACACGCGAACCAGATTCCTATTTCTTCCGCTTCACTCACTGGAGTATCGAACATTGGACTTCACTAATCACACGCCCAGCACTACCTACTTGTCATAGCTCGCAGAACAGCAGCTTACGTGGCATGGGCAGCTCATAACATATTCATTGGCTCCCTTGTTGACAGATTGACTTGGGAGCAGCTTGCTTATAATATACAACTCTCAGATACTATAGTGCCAATCATCATCATCATCATCATCATCATCATCATCATCATCATCATCATCATCATCATCATCATCATCATCATCATCATCATCATCATCAATCAATCAATCAATCATCATCATCTATTATCATCATTATTGTTTATTGTTGTTATTATTGTTATTATTGTTGTTATTGTTATTATTATTATTATTATTATTATTATTATTATTATTATTATTATTATTATTATTATTATTATTATTATTATTATTATTATTATTATTATTATTATTATTATTATTATTATTATTATTATTATTATTATTATTATTATTTGAATATTTAGCAAATATATCATGCTTTTGTTTAACTCGTTGAAGCTATGTGTTGCAATTATTTAATTATCTGCCTACCATTACTGTATAAAGCTTACCAGGCAGTAATGCTGGTGTCAGAGAACAAAAAACCGATAAAATTAAAAATAACGTACTAACAATAAGAGACTTTTAACACTTAGCACCATTTCTACCATTCATTCCTTTCTCTCAAATTATTGGAGACTGGTACAATTGCTCTTCAGTGTATCCTTCCACATTTCTTTAGAAACCCCACCTTTGTAGCTGAAGTAAGATGAACAATAACTTCACTGTTTCTTTTAACAAAAAGGTATGTTGGAAAGCTAAGTTCTTATTATTTTCTATAACAATACGTTGCTTATATTTCTTTAAACTCACTATATAGAATTTTCAATTTCCAAGAAAGAGGCACCCCGGCCACAGTATGGAAATTGTTAGTGCCCATAAACATAAAAACCAGTCAGAAAGAACAAATTTACCTTACAAATTCACGTCCTCATTCCCCAAGCACACTTACTCAGGCGGCAATTTTAAAAGGTCCTTGGCTCTAATGCAGGATGCAGATCTTTCCCGCTTAAGTGGAGAGGGAAGCAAAACATCCCTAAGGACGCAGTGAAGTTCTCGATTTATGTCTGATTTTTCTAACTGTGAACATATGGGTCCTTTAAGAATTTTTGCCAAATTTAGTATGTTAAATTAATAAGACACCAGTGCTCTGGGTTAACAGTACACTAGTCTCAGATATCAATAAAATCCAATGCGTCAAATTATGCGCTCTTCTTGAGAATATAATTTTATTCATGCGGTAGCGCTTTACTTTAATTAGATTTTGAAAACGTGTTACTCAAAGAGTTGATTATTCATTATATTTAATAAAAGATAGAGTATCTTATAGATTCTATGGGTTAATATTTCTCCTGTAGTTACATAAGTTAGTCAACTGAGGCACAATTCGTATTCATTTGTGCCAATTGTTGATAAATGTGTATGTCTAAGGATTGGAGTTGTTAACTACCATAAGCTACCGTAGACTGTGTTAAGTGTACACTACGGTAGATTACCTAGTAGAATTGGTCAGTTAAGAATCTACACGCATTACCCTTACGTAAGGCGTTCCATGCCAAATTGCGCGTTACCTCATATGGATCGCGTTGTTTATGTTTTTTGACCATGTTTTACTAGGTTCCTCTGGAAACCGAATGCGCCAAGCTTTGAACCTTCTCGGAACTGAGAGAGGGTATATAAAGGGTCGCTTAACCTATGGGACACTAGCGTCTTCAAAAATTCTTTGGAACCTCCTCTAAGCATACTATAGTGCAGCTGAAAGATACTGATAGTAGTCACAAGAAATGCTATTTTGAACCGAAAAATATAATTTTTATTTTGATCACAGTCATGACCATATGTCATACGGTGATCATTATGTTAGAGCTTCTGATTACATTTCTCAATTCGTTCTATTTGTATTATATTGTATTTTTTTAGTGTTTAACGCCTGGTTTTACTGCATGCGACAGAATAGGTTTACTATTTCAAATTGGTTGTATATGAACCATCTGTTACAAGTAAAGTTTGTGCGGTGTTATTCATGCGCGCGCGGACACACACACACACACACACACACACACACACACACACACACACACACACACACACACACACACACACACACACACACACACACACACACACACACACACACACACACACACACACACAGCAATTTCATGTGCATTAAGATGTGGCTAATTCACATTGCGTCCCAAACCCTTTTGCCATTTTTGGCTCCCTTACGCCTCATTGTGACAACTACAGCTCGTGACAGTTAAACACAGACTCATACTTATAGCTAAGGTTGGAATTTTTAAGCTTTACTCTTTTTGTAAATGTACATCGGTAGTTCAGTAACTTGTTTCATGGCTCTCCGTAGTCTCAATTCTGTCCTCAGGTTGGCAATTTTGAGTCGCCATTATTCAAATATTCACCTCTGACTAGCTAATGTGAAGTATCCTCAAGGCTTAAAGTGGTTCCGAATTAATGGTAGAAATTTAGCGAAGGTTTAATGGGGAATGGCCATATTGGTCACAATTGATACTCTGGTGTCGTAACTCCAAGCAAAGGCCATCCAGATACATTATCAACCAGCTTCAGAAACAGCAGGTATACAGGTTGTCCACAGGTACCCGACAGCATACCAACAAGTTTAGTGCTTAAAGCCTTCATATTGGTAAACTTTTCACTGGTATAATTTCAACTATTTCACTTATACATAGAATTAACTGAGCAAGGGTAGCGCATGTGTCTGTCATTCAATGGGCTCGTGGGTTCAATAGCCGTAGCCGAGTTCCTCACCTATAGGGTTTTTCAAGGGCTTCCTCGGGTCGCCTAGGTGAATTCTGGAAAGGTCCCTCTATTTCTCTTGTCTTCCCATTTTACCTTACCTTTCATTTGCTTTAATTCATAGGCTGCTTTAACGAAGTGTGTTAGTTTTCTGCAAATATTTTGTACAAATTAAACCGAATCAAAAACAAGCTTAGGACAATACATTTGCGGTTTAAAGTTTCAACACATTGTATTAGAAATTAGTGGACAGACATGCTACCGAAATTATGTATCGATCCTGCAGTGGACTGGCCCTAAGGTACGGCTATTTGTGCCCTACAGTGATGCCGGTAAAGATAAAATTATGTGGGAACGCCACGCCTGGAGAGATCTTAAACCTAATTAACCTAAACTAACCTCTGCATGTTTATCGTGGGTATATCCTGATTCAAGAACACGTTTCAGTATTGAATTCCCTCAGAGACATGTATGGTTATATTTATTGTGTATTAACTACACAAAGGTTATGGTGAATTTCTACAAATGAAATTTAGAGTTTCACTGAAGTAAAATCACATAAATATCGTTCTTTGCTCTTCTGTAAAACACGTACACTTATACTAGTGATAGAATATATAATAATATTATTCCGAGTGGAAACAAGTTTACTACATTAATTTAAACCAGTTACAAATATTTTCTGGAACACATTTCGTTTTCTCTATCTTTATGACCATTTCCTACGGATATATTTTGGGGTTTTGAAAATATAAAACTGATATGCAGGCAACGTTGCACAGGTTGCTGATCCATGGTAATGGGGGTACCATTTTCACTTCAAAAATCAATTGGAAAACACCACGTAAAAAAGGGTTTACTTTCTCTTTTACAAGGTCGTGTCTCATCAGCATAAACAAACAAATGTTTCCTGTCTGCTACCTTTTAATAATTCCATCTGAATATTCCAATGATGCACTTTTTAAAATAAACGCATAATCTACAATATTTGTATCATCTAATTCAACGTTAAACTCAAATACACATTGCGATTGATATTGCTTTAAATGTGTCAACCAAGTGGCCTTTCTGACATGTAAATATTTAAATCCATCGTTAGGCCTTTATTGGACGCTGAATACATGTTGTACATTTTATTTTGCCACCACATTACATCACCCTTTCGACTTGTTTGTTTGGATTAAGAGAGGTGAAGGAAAGAAAAATAAGATAGGCTATGGTGATTTTCCTACTTCCAGAAGCCATTCAGATCGCTTGACTTACACCTGGAACTACTTCCAAGGTTGCCAAGTTCTACAGGCACATTACGCCTGCAAAGACGCGTTCGGAATATTCTATTGAATAACTAATTATTAAAAAAGACAATTGTGCCACATCAGATAGCTACCACAGCAATAATAATAATAATAATAATAATAATAATAATAATAATAATAATAATAATAATAATAATAATAATAATAATAATAATAATAATAATAATAATAATAATAATAATAATAATAATAATAATAATAATAATAATAATAATAATAATAATAATAATAATAATAATAATAATAATAATAATAATAATAATAATAATAATAATAATAATAATAATAATAATAATAATAATAATAATAATAATAATAATAATAATAATAATAATAATAATAATAATAATAATAATAATAATAATAATAATAATAATAATAATAATAATAATAATAATAATAATAATAATAATAATAATAATAATAATAATAGTGACGATGACGACGATAATGATGATAATGATGATGGTGATCGTAATGGTAATGGTAATTAGTATTATTAGTTTTATTGGTATTTTTAGTATTATTAGTATTATTATTTATTATTGTCATTGTCAGTATTATTATCATTGTTATCATTGTTGTCAGTATTGTTACTACTGTTATCATTGTTGTCAGTAATGTTATTGTTATCACTGACGTTATTATAGTTATTAATATTATTATAGTAATACACTTTAAGGCATTTTCTGCTTTAATTATAATTATGCTTGGAAAAATTACAAAAGCTAAATAATAAGTGGAAATAAATAAAATTATAATGTTAAAATAGCATTTGAACCTACCTTGCATTTGAATGGCAGAGGGGAGATTAAAAACAATATTACCTGTATCATCTCACACACGATAATGAATGTGCCTTACTCGTAAAGCTATTGTTGTGCCTCCCCTCCTGAAGAGCAAACAAAACCGAAACAACATTAATTAATTAAATACGTCATTCGAAGTAAACACAAGCTACACCGCAATGTGGGATCCGTGATGCATTTGCTGTTAACATTACGCCTACAGTACAGAAATAAACTACGTACTCGATGTAAATTTGCTACAGAAGGGTACTCTGCGTATTAATGTGTCCACATCACACCAGTTTCTCGCCTTGTGGACTTAGGTTACACATCAGTGTTTCCATCGTTACTATTCTGATGTTTTATCAGGTTGTGTTCTCAAGACATCCAGTACAATTATATGTGTCCAAACATTAAAACTCCGTGCTTTAAGGGGAGAATTTCATAATCATGTTACCTACTTTGTATGCTGCTTTGTTAAATATGAATACGAGAGGTAGCTTTTGACACTCGTGAAGTTTTACTGACATCCAAAATGCCTCAACGAGGCGGCTTACATTCTATAAAATTGGGTTGTTCTAAGGGAAAAGGAGTACAACTGGAGCACAGATCTGCAAGAAGGTCGCAGTGGCCCTCTATAAAAGCGATGTCCAACCTTGTCTCTTTGCAGACGCTTACGTAATTAGCTACTCCCCAACCCCTACTTTCGGAGGGTGAAATAGCTCTTGCCTGTGGCGTGGAGACTTAGAACCAGATAGTCAGCATTCAGTGACAGACACAAACAGGCGATTTCATTGTGGTTTGTAAGTCATAATTTGAATTTTCTGGGAATGTCCTCCAAAGACCTCTTCATTCTGGATGACTTGCATAAATGGTAAACAGTAACGTATGTCAATTACCACTTTTACATATCGAGGGAACCTTTTCCGAGATATTCTGTGTTATTTGTTTGAATTTGCGGATACCTACACTTTACTCAACTAGGAGTATGTTATTCAGCTTTTTTATCTCCTGGCTTTGTAAAGAGAATGGAATCTCAAAGGTATCGCATAGCAAACAATTCTTGAATCATGTCACTGTCGCTTAACGCCTACTGTATTCGCATACTCCCCTTGCACCGACAAGAAAATTAGCAATAAAATAATTTCTAAAAATGCTTATAGCGATTAAAATGCAGTAGATAGAGACATAACCATTTGCAATAATAGAGTGCATAAGAGTGATTATACCTCTATATATATTTGCGGACAGAGTTTCTCAAAACTGAACTATATTAAAGGTCTGTATCGCAATAGGTTACGTGACGATCACTTGGTGTATCTTCTAAGGCTATGCACTTAGACTTTATCGTCAAATTATAATAGACTTCTAAAGCGTAAGCATATATATGTATATATATGTGTATATATATGTATATATATGTGTGTGTATATATATGTATATGTATATATGTATATATATGTATATATATATGTATATATGTATATATATGTATATATGTATATGTATACACACACACACATATATATATATATATATATGTACACTGCAGCACAATTGGGTGCTGCTGCTACCAACGTTTGCGATTTTATACTGGGAATGGTAATATCAGATGACGAATGAATAAATGACATGACCTAAATACTTATGTTCACGATAACATCACCCTAACAAAGGAAGTTTCACTTGCCTGGTAACGAAGCCTATATTAAAATTGTACCTGTAGGATACATCATGTGGGATAAAAAATGTCATAAACACGAAGTTAGTTACTAGTTTGAAACTCAACGTCCAGCAGTTGTGGTAAGACCCCTGGTGCTATGTGCGAACATCCATGTTTATAGTATGCTGCACGAATCGCTACCCCTTCACGTTCACCAGACCATCCAATTCAGTCATTAAAGATAACTTTTGCTTCCCTACGGTACAACTGGGTGGTGTATTGCCGTATTTTTGGGCCTTGCGGTGAAAACGTGCAGCCATTATTCGATCAGAAATAATTTTACAAGGGTTACTCAATGTGCCTACACAGAAGGGTTGACAGTCTTTCAGAATTTCAAGGCTGTTTCATCACTTTGTTTTCCTACATGTTTATGCCTTTTAAATGTTAAACACGATGAAATTTTCGTTCAATATCCTTCTGATTTTGTAAAAAACAAAAAGGAAAAACAAAAACATCCAACTGTATAAGTATAGAAATTCTGAAAGTGATATTTTCTTACCGGTTAGCATCGGAAGAGCATTCATTAAGATGCTCAAACTAGTGAAACCACCTGATAGAAAGATTGGAAGTGCACATCACCAAAATGTACCTGAGCTGAGGGACACAGAGAACTGCGATGTAGGACTCCAGAACAGGGTTAAGAATTACTCGGAGACAGAAAACGCAATGGGCAGACGACTTAAAGTGAGCAGCAGGACATTGTGGACTAGCAGGCCAAAGACAGTCGGATGTGGAAAAAACCACAAAAATAGCTAACAGAAAGTAAACCACATTACTTCCTTCCTTGCAGCATAAGTGTTGGGAATAATGATAGTGGTATTGCAAAGTACTAATCCAATTCAATATATCTACAACAATCAGTTTGTGAAGTAGAAGGAAACTTAGGTGATGGATCGTGGAATCCATGATTGGTCTGTTTTGGAAACTTCACAGATTCAAAGTCTTAAGAATTGATAATATAAGAAATTATATTAACCTGTAGGGTTTAAAAGACCTATTTTGGATAAGTGTTTAAGGTATGAAAAAGAAAAGATGCTGAGCATCGACAAACAAGCACAATGGCTCTTAGGATTCGTTACCCCAATGAGATCCCAGTAACCACTTCCTGCCCCAGTAAGACGCCTTTGCCCTTAAGGGATGTATTGGCTATTGACTTTATTTATACGTCTAAAGAATGAAACTATGCCAACCTTGGACCGTGCAAGCAAGTATGAAAGTTTATAGCTAAATGTACTAATGGAGTTCTTGTTATTGCTTTGAAACCTTTATTTTCGTTTGTCTGTGAATACATATATATCCATCACAACAAAAATACGAATGGCGCTATGAAGAAGTTTCGTTTTTAATGGGAACGTTTTTATTTATTCGCTGTACTGTTGGTGGCGGTAATGTTACCAGTGCTAGCAGCAAACTCGACGTACAAGTACATTTTCAACAAGATGATAAGGAAGAAGCCAGCAACGACAGCTAAAGCTGAGAGAACGCCGGTCGCTTTAAATACTCCTCTTCTAGCTAAAGCCCATTGTGTTTTGCGCTCGCCTCAAGCTAGAGGCTTTCACCCTATTGTAAAGAGAAGTCAACTGGAACAAAAGACAACAACCAACAGTTCCCGCTCTTGTTTTATGCTATTTCTCGGCATAAAATTAAAGCTTTTTTTTTTTCTTTTCAGTGGTATATGAATTTTCCTAAAAGTTTTCCACTATACTATGTGTAGCAAGTAACAGCATTTTGGTGCATTTTGATCCCAATTCAGTGAACCTATTTTTAAACTATTTCCATTTTATACCATTTTAATCTCTGGTGAAACGTATACATTTCATTTCATAATGTCTTTCAAAGTCAGTGTCTTTACTTTTACACTTTTTCATAGAGGCATCTTAATTTTCCTTCTAAAGGTGTCAATTGCAGATATATAAAAGTTCAGGTTTCTTTTACATCCCTTGTTAAATGAGATCTGTAGGAAACACTGGGAAGTACAAAGAGGGTAAAATTTAGTTTTGGAATTCCCTTAACAGTTTCAACAGTGAATTGATAAGATTTTCAATTATCATAATGATGATGATTATTATTATTATTATTATTATTATTATTATTATTATTATTATTATTATTATTATTATTATTATTATTATTATTATTATTATTATTATTATTATTATTATTATTATTATTATTATTATTATTATTATTATTATTATTATTATTATTATTATTATTATTATTATTATTATTATTATTATTATTATTATTATTATTATTATTATTATTATTATTATTATTATTATTATTATTATTATTACCGTTATTACTACCGTTATTACTACCGTTATTACTACCGTTATTACTACCGTTATTACTACCGTTATTACTACCGTTATTACTACCGTTATTACTACCGTTATTACTATTGTTATTACTATTGTTATTACTACCGTTATTACTATTGTTATTACTATTGTTATTATTATTGTTATTATTACGAATAAAGTTTTGGATTCGCTTTTTTATCTAAATTATAAAGCTTTGTTAAATCACAATGCAAGATATTAGTTATCCAACGGATATTTGCGGTACAAGAACGCTTACTAAGAAAATTTAGTGCAATTTTCTTATCAATGTGGGTGTCACTATGTATTGAGAGCCCGTGCGTGCGTTAGAGTTTTGTCAAAAAATTGTGGAAGGGATATGTAACTGTAGCAAATCTAACGTGCAATCCAGCAACAGAAATGAAACATGTAAGAGTTATTTGTCATTTAGATAATCGAATTATAAGTTTCCACCCGTTGTGCATCAGCTTTTTATGGAAAACAAAGGCGTAAAAGATATTCTGGATGCACACATTGTGAGTTTAGTCATGCGCCTATTGTTGATAAAGTTTACTAGTGTAATTCCTCCAGCCTATCTGTCTCGTAAGTTATTTTATGTTTGACCACATTGTGGGGAAGAACGACAGTGCATTTTTGGCTCGCAATCAATGTAATATAACTTACATTTATAGATTTGAATCACGTGTAAATTAATGATTTGCATCATATTTCTTGAAGTTAAACTTAGTTCCGTTTTCCTTTTCACATAATAGAGAACCTGGTTTTGAAAATTTGATAAAAGTATCAAGCTCCCTTGTAGAATCTTCAGAAGGCAATCCCAAATAACGGGAACACAACAACACAGAAGGTCGGATTCAAGCGTCTACATCCTCGACAAGCTTCGAACAGCTAATTCCTCCTCCAACAACTTCGCTGGAAATTAATAGTAAATCTGTAATCAAAACGAAATTTGGAGAAGCTGACCTTATAGCAAACCCAGAAATTTATAAATGATCTAAAAGCTAGGAAAACTGCCGGGATTGAAATGGAAGAGACAGCAGGAACGCAAGCCTGGAAAGTTAGTAGAAGCTCGCCTATGACAAAGAGAATATCTGCATGAAATGACGACAGAATTTCAGGAAAGGAGGCGCTTTCGTTAAGTCTTTTTGCTATCCGAGTTAGAGTAATGACGATTTAAATGATCATTATTGGAGAGTATGGTTGTGCATTTGACGCCTCTTGGGATATTTCGCACATTTTTCCAAAAGTTTATATGAGTATTCTGTCAAAATGTACTGCACATAATCAATTTTTGAGCTTAAATTAATTGTTTCTCAACAAAATAGCCGTGTGTAGGATAAGATTGGAAAAGGTAGAATGACGCTAAAAAATTCAAATCCCGGCTATGGCATTGACATTTTCAGTCTCATTCCACCTCTTCAATTTTTGTCCTACACACGGTTAATGTGAAAGAACAATTTATTGTCATACCAGTGCTGATTTTCTTCAAAATATGGTTAACATAAGTTGAAGATAAATGCCTAGGAATCTCGGTGGTCAGACTATAACCTAATCTAAAAGGCATATTTTCAGTGTTAGCATATAAAGAAAAATGAGTAGCTTAGCACCATGCCTCTACTACATTTAAAGCGCATAAAGCAGCAACGACTTAACACGTCTAAATATGCACCAAAATTGCAACCACACTATTTAATACAGTAATACCGAAATTATTAAAGTGTAAGACTACTGATAATTTTGTAACGGAATAATAGCAAGATATATAACAGTTGCAATACATTACTTCCTCGTATATGTTAAAATCAATGCATAAGGCAACAAGTCTGACGTAACGTTTTGTCATGGGGAGTTACCCTTTGGCGATGTAATTTAAAGTTGGAGGTAAAGGGGATTAATGTAAGCTGGCATAGGCCTAATAGTGAGGGCTTTCTGGATTCGGTTCACCAGAACACTATTAGCTTAAATGCCAGATCCACGGAATTCAGTTATCTTCATGTGTCACAGACATTCCTAAGGTACGTTAAAATAAAATTCTAAAAATTAAAAAGGGGAACGAAATTGTTAGAACTGAGCAGTCACAGAGTAAGGCTAACATTTCCAATAGGAATTAGCAGATTTAGGATTATATTACGTAACCTAGGTATGCTTGTGGCGAGTGACTAGTAGTTCAGTTAATAAAGAGCATGTGTTTTTCTAAACTTTGCGTCTTTTCCTTCATGTTTTACGGTATTGCAGAAGTGTTTACTGTGATCAATTTTCGTCAGCCATAGTGCTTCAGGAACGCTGTATATAAATTTAGTGGTCATTGCAAGGGAGCCTTTAGCTTAGAATTTCTACAACTCATGGCAACGAAAACTTCGTATAGTTACTACAGAAGCAGTTATTTTTAAAGCCTAAGGTATTGATACGACAGAACTTAGTAAATATAGTGCAGTATTTACAATTTTTGATAAGATGTGGAACCGGTTTAATTCTTCAGCCTGAAGCTGTCGGCAACTCGCTTCAAAAAGGCACTATTAGCCTTCATTAAATTTATCAGTCAACTTAACTAGTGTTGCTAATTCTCACAATCGCCTACGGACACACTGGCAAACGTAAAGGTGTTAAGGTTCGATAGTGGAGCAATTCTTAGCAGATCTTTCGGACGAGACTGAAATCTGAGTCAAAAAGGTGACACACGCATCGCTTCGTCGTCAACAGTTAATGTATGTGGTGAAACATTCAAAATAGTCAGTGGAATACTTTAAAATTTTAGAAAATTCATCTTTAAAATGTTGCAATTATATAACTTTTTCTACTCTTGTACTAACTGTTCTTGCAAACTCTTATTACTCCATCTTCCTTATGTTAGTTGAGAAAAACATTTGTAGGAATTATCTTATTGCTAATTTTTTGTAAGTGCAAGCAGAATATGTGAATACAGCAGGCTTTGAGGGATAAACAAATCCTTTAAAGCTTTGAAATTCCGTTGTCTTTACACGGCTAAGAGAGGAAAAAGCGAATAACGATTCCCATTTCATAAAAGTTAAAATATTGCAAAATTCACACAAATAACCAGGAATATCTCCGAAAAGGTTCACTCCACAAAAAATGCATTTAGAGAGAACTTGTGCGTTTTAACGAGATATAGATTTGTTGTGCAGTAAGATTTGGTCTATGTCTTATGGTTTACAAATTATGTAAAGGTCATCAAGAGTAAACAGGACTACATAGGCTATAGCCAGAACATTTAAAATATACATTGTATTTGAAATAAAAATATCTTAAGCATATGCCATTTTAATCAAAATCTTTAGAGCCATTTTTGAGAAAATAAAAACTTTCGAAATATTTTCCATGTAAAGCGTATTTTAGGGTGGAGGAATTTTGTTCAAAACCTTCGTGTCGTATCCTTAAAAGATGTTAAACTTAAAATACCAACTTTGGTTTTTAACCGAAATTTCGTTTTTGAGTTATGCAGTTCGTAGTCACACCCACACCCACCCACCCATCCATCCATCCACCCACTCCCCACACACAGACACACACACACGATGTCGAAATTTTGGGTCGAATACAATACTTCCCCTACTTACTATACCAGTAGAAAAAGTAAAAACTGCTAATATATGTGAACTCCCCTGTTTTATTGTTAACCACAGGTATTGTCACCCATCGCATTATTGTCGGCACTACCGCAAAGGAGCCGAAGGAAAGAGACAGAGAATGGCCGCATTGTTGAGGCGCTTGCCGAAAGAGAGAAAAGGCTAGAGACTTCGGGAATCTTCTGCTTTGTACTTCACCGCAATAACTGAACTTTCCTGAATAGTGCCTGGGAGATATAAATAGCCGTAAAGTGCGACAGACGGAGGACAGACTATGTGAAGCGTTGAGTAGTCGTGCCGACGGGAAAGAAGAGACGTATGCGAAGCGTTGAGGAGTAGTGCTGAAGGAGAAGGGACAGTTCTTTGTGTTACGAATTCGGAGCCGTGCTGTTGGAGAATCGGAAAAGACTTTCCTGCTGTTGCAACGAGTGTACAAAGTGACTGTTTACGGAAATAAAAGTGTTTCTTTATCTCGACTCCATCGGTCTTCTTTACTTTGCACCCACCCAAAAGTCACAGTATAATTTTAGCCTGAGTATAGTACACACTAAATCTCAATACTCATATTACCAATAACAGTTTTACTTCTAGTACTCATATAACAGAAGTGTTTCCAATTTCAATATGCACACTAGCACGTTGGAGTTTGCAGTGTCTATTAATGAGGTAGTCTCCAACAAGTGCATGAAATACAAGTTGAGTTATAAAGCCAGACCAGACTATGAGGTAAGGTAGACTGTGGTAATGGACATTGTTAGAGGCAAGTCTTCACATAGCAGGATTCGGAGACAGGCGGAGTTCGCGCTACTCCATCATTATATTGAAATGTCTATTCCAGAATGTTGTTTTAACCAAAGCATTCAATTCCTCAGAGTTTATGTAAGAATTATTGAAATTAACTATCTAATTGTTAAATTATGTCTTGGTTAAAAAAGCTTGACAAAATGAGATCAATAAGCATGCTATTTGTTACCATTTTAGTGTGCAAAAACAAAGTTTTGCTACATTTGTAACTTTTGTAAATGTTTTTTAAAACGTAAAGCTCCCGGATGGACTACTTGAGGAATAGAACACATTAACGTCTCCACAACATGTCTGTCCATCATCCAGAACAGCTGAGCTAGATACCTCTTTACGAACTTTATACCTTACCTCTATGTAGCTTTAATAGATGTGCGGTATTTCAACACATTTTGTATAGCAGTTTAAAATGTCTGCCTCTTAGCTTAGCTTAGCTTCTTGTAAAGTTTAATGATAAGACTTCCAAAATTACAGTTAACAAACCACTTAAAAACGGACTCAGGAATTTTCAAATATTGAATAATCTGAACAGGAACAAAAATGCGCTAAATGCTATTTAAGTAACATTACGTTCAGAGAGTGTTATTCTAGCAGTATAAGTTTTAAACCCTCTCTCTCCCTTTGTTTTCCTTTCTCACCACATTCTCATTTAGAAACTGTTCCACGCGATGAAGATTTTTATATAAAAGGGCGAAATTTAGCGAACCTTGTTATAAATAACAGAAAAAAGCTCAAACGATTACATTTCACTAATTTGCTTAGTTGGGATCTCGCTGAGCAATAATACTGTCCTCTGCAAACATTCTGCCAAAATTAATTCTCATACCTAGTATATATTGTTCCTCTAATTGGTACGACTATTTCATATATAGAGTGAGTGAGTGATTAGGGTTTAAGGGCCCGTAGACAGCTAGGTCATTAGAGCCCCTCATATATAGAGAGGCGGTAAATTATCATGTACGAATTATCACCCGGTCATTCTTTTGTTTTGTACAAATTAGCACTAGGCCATGTTCAGTTTAATCAGTATCGCCTACTGTATCCTATAAATCGCTGAAAAAACTTATTTCACATTACAGTCCATTAAATATCAAAACAACACTCCGTGTCAATTTGATAGTTGTGTTTAATTGTGCATTTAATAATTAATGTTTTTTTCAGAAAAAAATTATTTGTTAATGTTAAAAATATAGTGAGATTTATTTGAGATTGTAAACTGGTTTTCTGTTATAACAACAAGAGAAGAACAAAATGCATGTAATTCTTAGGTTTCGTTTGCCTCAGTTGGCAGTGCCATGTTAGTTGAATTACACTGGTTGAAATGAATATAGTTTAATTTCTTCTTATAGAATTTAAAATTTTCTAATGAAATTTTACCGTACAGTATTTAAATTCGTATTTTGTTTATGAAATAGTCCTTGCTCCGCTCGAGAATTTATACTTTGGCAATGCTTCAGCTGTACACTGATTACTATACTGTTTCAAAGAGCACTATTGTTTATGAAAGTACAAATGCCTTGCGTGGGACAATTTTTAAAACAGTAAAAAGAATTAATATCTCCAAAACTAATTTAAAAATATGCGTAACATTTTATGAACATTAATCATTAAACCCTAATTGCTGTTTAAAGCTTTCAATGAATCAAACTGAACTTACGGATTTTAGGTGTTACACAAATTAATGTTTAGGACTGTTCTGTAACTTTCTGTTTAAGAAAATCGTTATCCTTAACTCTTTAAGATCAAGAATAGAAGTGTATTCATTTTCAGGCAGTAGTTCAAGCAGAACTGGTGTTAATAGGAACACGGTTCTAATGTTTAGTCTCGCTAACTGTAGCTTTCTTACTGTCAGCAAGATAGTCACGAATCACAGAATACCAAAATGTGCATAGTAACTGATTATTTGCTTTATAAAGTTACTAAACTTTAATTATGGTTCCGGAATTATGCACAGCAAATATTAATACTTTTATGAAGAAATGAGAGGTATAACTAATTCTAATGTTAAAATCAGTGCATGATATACGGGGTAAGGCTACAATTTTATCAGGAATAAGAAATTGTTAGCTATGCAAGTTCCGTATTAACAAACAGTAATTAGTTAAGTCAATGGGGCCAAGACATGTGTGACTATGTGCTCAGTCGACAAGCAAACCATTAGCTTAAGGGTCCTAGAACTCAGTGATCACAAAGTTGCAAAATGCATGTAGTTTAGTTCTGAAAATCTGAAACGGAAACGAATTGTTACAAATTATTTAGCAGATCACAGACTAACAATTGTGTTTGAGATTCAAATAAGGAGTTCAGATATGGCAACATATTGTGGGAACTTTAATAGGGTAATGAAAGATTAGGGGTGACATAAAGTGACAACGCAAAGTTTCTTAAATTAGCATCTTTTCTTGCGTATTTTACAGTCCTACTGAAATGCTCTGTTGTAGTCGATTATCGGCAGTCCGCTCTGGGGTTATGCATTACTTTGAGGTCGCCACAAAGAAACACCTCAGCGACTGACTGCAGTTTATGCCTTTAATTTGTGTTATGGAATTCAGAATATATAATACTTCCATAATCACGGTTTCTTGTGGTAATATTCAGTTCTATAACCTCAAACTGTTCATAACTCACTTCATCAACTCATTAAGGGTATACACAACTGAAATTCGGTAGAAATGTCGCACAAATCTACATTTGTATGGCATGACTAAAAATGCCTAGGGGCTATAAATTCAAAGTGATTATATTACAAATACCTGTGTTTATACGATGTATGTTTAAAATACACAACAAAAATGTTTTTATTTGGAAATTTAAGCTTTTTGAAACCCATATATTTTCACCATATTCACTTATGACAATGTTCCACACGATGAAGTTTTCATCCAATTCTTCTGAAATTTGTCATGCACATTTCGAAAACACACACTTTATACTTTTTTGTATTTTTATTGGTTTTTGAGTCTGTTCTTAATTTTAAAGCTGTATAAAACTTGAAAAAGTAGAAGTTTCAAATAACAAAATTTAACAGTTATTTTCTATTTGAGCTAAGATCAGTAAAACAAAATTGTGTGACAGTTTTGTACGCTATAATCGGATAAATGTAAAACAATTTCAAAAACACGTAATTTTTAAAATTACATCGCGCGAAGCAGTTGGCTTAGGGTAATAAAATTCAGATTTAAAATTTATTAACTGAGAAACTGAATTATAAATCCGAAATTTAAACCCTTCTAATGCTAACAATATTGAAAATACATTTTTAGCTAAAATGGCGGAGAAGTTTGGAAAATCACAGTTTCAGTTGTCCAATCTCCCACTAAATTTAACAGTCAACTTAAATGGTGTTGTCTTTTCTCCATATCCACGCATGCCCTGAGATAAAGATCATCTAGTTCCTTGCTTTTGCAGGCGGCAGCAAATTCTTCAAATACGGAGATTTTGGACATGGTATCAAAAGAGTCACACACAAGACAGATCTACCAAATATTTACAAAATAGGTGTCAGTAGTACTCATTTTTACAGCACTCTAACTAAATGATTATTGAGGAAGGAAACGTTCAAGGTTTAAATTCAGAAAACCTCTTTCGCATTTGCCGTTGATAAAGACTGAAGAAAATGTGGGTGTCAACCTCAGTAAAGAAAGTGGTCTGGTGGAATTCGAATTGGAGACCTCCCGTTCACGTTCGTACATTAACAACCTCGGGGATCTGTGTCGGGAAGTTTTATTCTCCTTTGTGCTATTTGCTTTTATGTGCGTTTACGGAATTCTTTCATATTTTACAGACACATTTCGGATAACTCCAGACTCTCTGCAACTCAGATTCACTTGCACTCCTTAATCATCACTACTTCATCAACTGTCTCAGTAGAACTGAGTTCTGAAAGTGAGGTCAATTCACAGATATCCTCACACAAAATGGATATCTATGATACTGATTACTGAGTAACTGATTAACACCACCGCCACCATCATTTAACCAGTTTTAATGTGTTACACATTTTGCGATCTTCCTCTGTCGCCCTTTTGGGACATTGTTCAAACTCCACATTGAAGTTCGTCACTGCCTATATGATGTTACCCTTCCAACGTATTGTATGCCATTCTCTCTTATGATTCCTTGATGGTACTCATTCCAACACTTTTTGGTACTCTGTCCTCAGACATCCTTTTCACATGAGCATACCATTGGAAATGTTTGAATGTAATTTGGTCCAAAATAGCTCATTTTTACTCAAGATGTCTAAAATGTTATTTTGTCCTTTCTTAAAAACCTTGATAGTACCTGAATAATAACAATACCAATAACAGTAACAAATAGTAATTCAATAATAATAAATAACATTTTAATGTGAAGCAGCAGATCTCTATTAATTCTATATTGTATTCCTCTGGTTAACCTGTATGTTCCATTTCTTACTAACATTTAGAAATAGAACAAAGGTAACATTTTTCTTTTCGAAAACACAGCTTCCAGAAGTTAAGTTTCCTTAGATTCGTTTTTAATGTTCCATTAATATTTTCATTGGTATAATCAGCACATTCAAAGAGATGCTATTTATATTGTCACATTCATGTTCTCCTCTGTTGCATACTTAATATTAATGGGAAATCAGCTACATACACAGACCAAAGCTTTAAACCCTATGCGTGCTTAAATTGTTTGGTGTTAGTAATGTGTTAGTCAAATCCATTATAATCCATTATTCCTGTTATGAATATGTAGATGCTTTTAATTAAAGCAAATGTTAGATGTAGTTATTACACAAGTTATGTTCAGCTCATTAGTGTTCTTACGATACAATTATTATTTACATGTGTTCGTAGTCAACACTTATGTGATATACAAATATGATTCTGAACAATCTGGCCCCCTGTTAAAATGTATGAAATTACGACAATCAGCTAATCAGCCATTCCATGTAAACCTTTTCATTATTTTTACTATATTAAGCGTCAGTTAGTTCCTATAGCGATGAAATAATACCAAACCTTCTGGGGATACTGATAATTCGTTGATAATACCATTGACCACCCATGATCTGTAGTCGAATACTGGAGTAGTCTCTCATCTACCTCATATTCCTTTCCATGAATTCCATTTAATTCCGTTTCCTGCTTACCTTCTGATTTACTTCTAGGTTTTGCGGCGTGTGGTGGTATCGGGTAGATGGTGCGGATACTTGCTTGAAGAAAAAGAGTCCCTGTGAATAATAGAGGCTGCTGGTTTGATCGGATCGTTCGACTCTACGTTTGGGCAGCTCTAGTATAGGAAGGTTCTTCGAGCCAGGAACTCCATATGGACTTCCGTGCATGCCCTGTCTGCCTCCTGTGGTTCCTCCACTTCATCCCTTCCTAAAGGGGTGGTAGCCGCAATAGTTCTCCCGTATGTTGGAGTTCGCGGAGTCAACCACTGTGCTGTATACGCCATACCGTCAGTATTGTTTTGACAAATATTTTAAAAATAATACTGCTTCTTCCATTTGATTCACTGAGTTCTACACCATTTTGTAGAGAAAAATACATAATTCTTACACACTCTACAGTAGAGGGGTAAACTTTTCTCTACAAAAGATGTACAGCTGCTAAGGATAGCAACATTTGTATGCTGGAGCCAAGTGATTTCTTTTTGTGCGATATATGGGAATTTGTTTTCCCCATGTTTGCTCTTTGAACGGGTTTTTCTGGGAATAACATTTTAAGATATGTGCACCCCATTTCTCATAAACTATTTAAGAAAGCCAAATAAAAATTTAGCATGATAAAACACACATTTAATAGCCGCCATGGATCTACTTCAGGGAGAATAGCATGGTCATTTACTTTAAAAATAGTTGCTAATTGATGTTAACCAAATACGGCATCTGCTGTGAAATAGTAAATCAGTGAACTTGGAAGCTGTGCATCTACATTCTGAGAAAATTTTAATCTCATATTTTAAATACTCTCTGAGATAATTGGTCATAAATTTAGCAGAATTAACATAGGTGGGAGGGGGTGTCTAATCTCTTCATAGCTATGGTGCTTGGCAGATTCACATTATAGTCTGTACTTCAAATATCGCAACGGAGTTTGACACTATAAACTTATTATTTCTTCCATTGTAATATTATAAACATTTTAATATTCAGCAAACCCCAGGTATGCTTTAACAGAGAAGCTTGCAAACAGTTACAGTTACATTGGGCATGTCCAATGGAGGGCAATGAAACATGTCCATGCTTCTACTTTCGCACATTGTTTTTATTTGGTAGAGTACCTTAAGATCTGTGTTGCACAGGTAGCGTGAGCCATTTTGGTTTGCATTCAAATCCAACATAAATGCATCAGGGTATGAAAAACGGTGAACCCTAGGGAATGGCAAAAGGGGAGGGAGCATACAAACATTTCTCCTGAGTGAAATGGCAAGGTTCACCACGTCTGTCCACACCGGACCCTGGATGAATCCATCTGTTGGTTACTGAGCGGGGGCCTCAGACGGTAACGCTTGGGCCTTCCATTTTTCCTTAGTTGCTAGGCAAATGCTGAGTCCGCGACTTCCCATCCCTCCATTTCTTTTACCATCATTTAATCCGGAACTTCCATTGTTAGAAGTGTCAGAGTGGCTTTCTGCGTGGTGGAATTTGCTCTCTGGAACTGCTGTACTCGCCGTAGGAGTGGCGTTGTGGTCGTCGGTACAAAGAAATCTGGTGCCGAGACTAATCTTCAGTACACATTAGGGACCCCACATTGGCTCGTGCTCTCTGCCCGGGTTGTGGCACATCTTCATCCTTCCCGGAGTCTGAAATACAATAGCGTGACCATAGGCTCAGTGTCTACTCTTCTATTGTATTCTTGCTGTATACCTGCCTAGTGTTGGTTTGAAGTCAAAAGTGTAGCCTCTAACTATAACCAACTAAGTCGGTTTCAGACTCAGGATAGAAGGAAAAGTTGGAACTAATGTAAATATTAGGTGCAGTAGTAGAACTTGGTAAAGGGAGCACGGCTGTGTGCGGCAGAGGCGTTCAGCATTTCCTTGCCAACATAAACCCTGCACAGTGCTTTATGCAGTCGACTCTACATATCTGTTTTATACATTAATGTCCCCTCAATACAACCTAAAAGATGAAGTACACAATCACTGATTACTTAGTCTATAATGTGAAACTACAGGAAATTACTTTCCAAGTCTAACTAACGTGTCCCTTTTCGTCTGCACCCACAGAATTGCCTTGCTTTAACGTCACAGCTTCATAACCCGCTGACCTCTAGATTAAACGACCAAACTACTACACTTGATTATAGATTCTTGTGAGTTCAATGTCGAGATTATTCACTCCGATTTACTAGTCTGCCATAATGTACAAAACAGGCACCATGGACTCTAAAATGTTGCCAATTACATAGTTGCTTCTTGCACGGCGAGCAGTGTTGTAAGTGTATAAAATCGATATCTCGAACAAAGTTTGTAAGTATGTTTTACTTCTAAATGTGAATATTAATCTAACTTTCGTTCTTAACGTTGATGACTCAAGTATTCTTTTTGGAATGAGAGTATTTCATCCAAAGGACCATATATCCCATTAATGTTAAACGTGTTACATAGTATATCTAATTCCACCCAGACTAACATACTTTGACCTATTTTCAGCTGTTAATTAATTAAGGCCAAATTACGCACCATTTACAGATGGTTGCATCTGGGGATACAAGTTGGCGTATTGCACAGTGTTGAGCATAAAGCTAACGAGCTTTGTGGCCATACTCACTGATGCGAAAAGTAATAATATGGTCTACTTGTTACAGAAAATTACATTTAATTGCTTTCTCTTATGTCAATAATGAGTTTAAAACTTAACTGAGCAGAGTGTGAAAGTCATTTTAATTCAGAGTATATTCGCATATTACCAGAGTTTAAGGCTTCAGTAACACAAGCTGCACACAATTCCTAGAAGGTCGTGGTACCACGTGGAACCACGTCACTAAAGTTCCACAAAAATAGAAATATTAAGTTTTCTTCAGTTTCAGGAAAGTAAGAATGGAACTTTTATAGCTTACTTAGATTTCATTAATTCTCCCCTGAATAATAATTATATTAATTCCCCATTTCATTTTCATCATTAAAACGAGTGAATACAGAATGTAGCTACTTTGGTTTTGTTAATAACGTCAGTTAAACTTTCAGATGCTTCACTGTCTACAATGTATGGAAATAAATTATGGTTTTAGACGTTAATGACCTCAGCAATTCATCCCAAGTACGGCCACCATTGCCACTGCTATTGATTTTATGCTCTGACACGTTTTGAATAGGTAATTGAATATCTGCGTGTAAGAAAGCTGCATGACAGGTCCTTACCCAAATGAGGGGTTAGTAAAACGTCATTATTTACTCCCCTCAAATTATTCTTTAAATCAGCAGCTTTTTATACAGCCGCAAGAACATATTTGCTCTCACCATGCAAGAAATGTCTGATGTATGCGGAACATTTATCTTAATTTATTATCAACAAAACCTGAATTATAATAAAAATCTCGGTGCTTATTTTTTGGTAAGAGCTTCCTATTAGTCTGAGTTGACGAATTGAGCTTTGTGTTTAAAGCTCATCAGATCAGTACAGTTTTCTACGCCTTTGGACTTGCAATATGGGAAATTTATTTGTTTAAGTGTTACACTTTAGTTGGTATAATGACAACTATGATACTATAATGAAATTATAGAAAAATTAACAAAACGGAAGAAAATTATTGTTTTATAATGGGTCCCAGCACATGTGGGAGCGGAAGGCGATGAGAGATAAAGACCCTACAGTGTATATGGGAACAAAAGTCATTACAATCAACTCAGCCAAGAAGCTCATTATGTCAATTATGGAAAAAGGAAGCTTGTGAGCATGCAAAAGGGGAAAAAAAGGGAAATTCAATGACTTATGGGTATAAAGTAAAAACAATCCAAGGAAGGGACCTGTGGCAAGTGTTCGACTGGAAAATGGGCACGATTGCTTAGAAGCACATCTATATAAAATGAAATATACCAGACGGAAGAGTGTGTCGTCTGCAAGGAGCCTATAGTAAGAATGAACTCTGAACATTGCACTGGACATGATCCCAACCTACAGAAAGAGTAAGAATCACCAGCATTACATTGGACCTTCAGGAGAAAAATGGATTAAAGAGAAAGAAGACTATAAATACTAGTTCTT